>ML791463.1:316902-340992 GCA_009831015.1 Picea engelmannii
TTTGATATGGTTTGTGGTCATCTTAAAACCACCAATTGAGCAGAAGACATGAAGTTATGCTTGTTATATTTTCAGATTTTTGAGCCTTGAGCTCTTGTTAGTTTATGGTCAACTTAAAACCATGCCATTTAGTAGAAGACATCGGCTTCTGCTAGACATTCAGTTTGTGGTCATCCCGAAACCACTAGATTGGTTTGTGGTCATCCTGAAATCACCAGATGAGTTTGTGGTCAACCTTAAACCACCAATTTAGTAGAAGACATCAACTTCTGCTATTTTCTTTTTAGAGTTCAGAGAGCATCTTCAGCCAGCTTTCTGAATATTCGCTTGACACATGTGATTTTCAAGTAGTGGCAGTTTTTCAGGCAAGAACGAACTTATGATTAAGGGGGGATGTTAAAACACTAATCATAAGTTAGTTGGATAGTTAAGTTAACCTAATTGTTATTCAGTTACATGACAATTATGGTCTTTTGTATTATATATGTACATCTATGTACATGATGATTTACACAGAAGCGTTGATGAATAGAGTATGCCTTTTCTGCCTTTGTTTATTTATCTCTGTTCATCATGCTTTATTGATTGCTTCAATTATTTACATTATGTTTCTGCTATTTTCTTCATTATGAATCTAACAACAACTATGCAGTGCATGTATGTTGGCCAATTGATTAAAAATCATGGAAGGTAGCGTTGGTTCGCTCAAGGAGCTGTGGATAGCATGCGCGTGGAAACAAACATCTTCAACTTCAGGTGTGAAAGTAGGCAGAGCCCAAGGCTTTCAAGAATGTTGAGGTATATGCGAGAGTTAAAGTGAAAGTGAAAGTTAAGTCAAGCATTTCTGTATGTAAAAAGTCCTCCTTTTGATTGGTAAAAGAGTCATTGAGTATAGAGAGAAGTTATTTGGAATACTCTCTTCATTTTGGAGTGTTAGTTTGGGTATTTACACAAGAAATTTTAAAGGTAGTATGAGTCATGTGTGATTTCAAATTGGAGTTGGAAGACTTCTTGCAGTACCTACAGAGAATTTTTATTGGGCATATTAAATGGGTTTATATGTAATGGGCTTATAATTTGGGAATTTAGTAAACAATGCTTCTTGTACCTGTGATAAAATGTTATAATGATAAGTGATGTAAGGGGTACATGATCGGTAGTACCCGACACCCAAGAGGTTTTTGTCTAAAGTTGTAAAGCTTAGCCATAGGAAAATAAAACTATATTCCCCGGGTGTTTAGTAAGCTCTGTTGAGTCAGGCCTACATGGATTAGAGTAATTATGTAGCATGTATCCCTCTTAGGCATAAAGAGTGGATGTGGCATCAAGCTGTGGAATTAACCACTAGGTAGGTATGAGGGTGGTAGGTGTACTTGTATCTAAGTTTGATGGTGATCAGAGAAGTTAGATCTTTGATTAAGGGAAGGAATGTGAGATTAAGTAATCTCATAGTGTGAGTTGGTTAGGACCAAGTTATGACTAAAATAGTCTAATGTATTGATGAACCATGTACGTGAAAATGATACCTAGAGAACTAGCGAGTACAGTGGATGGTACCCATGTATCTCGGTAGATGGATCTCTTTTTATATGGACATCAATGATCAGTTGTTTCCAGGTGCAAAAGGAAGACGCAAAAGTTAGAGCATTAGTCAATGTTATGTAGGTACAAAAGAAGAAGAAAAAATGTTTTTGGATGAAACTCATAGTGAATAAATCCCAACAGAGTGCGGTGTAAATCAAATCATGCAAGGTTCGTGGTCAACCAAAACCACTAGTAAGAAACCACTTGATGTGATGGTTCCTGAGCATTGTAATTTTTAGGGATCAGGCGTAAAATCCTAAGGTGATTTATGATGAGGGTAAGCTACTAAAATAAAGTAAGGAATCCCAACCATATGAAGATAGAAACTGAAGATAATGACATGACTTAGATAAATACCTAACCAAAACATGTAATCGTTAATGAGGAGACATTGCAGATAAAAGGAGCAACTTGCAAAGGCTTTAGCACAAGACCAATTTGAGTATTTGAGAGAATCATTGGGCATTATAAATATTGATGTAATTAGTAGTAGAAATTAGGGGGAGTGTTGGAAGAAATTAATTTCTACCTACTTCTATCAACCACCAGAGTTTGAGACTCTTCTCCATCGACATCCACCGACGCTTCCAGATATTTCCACTCCGAAAACCCTCTGGATGCTCGAGAGTCTTCCATGGCCTCTATAAATATGAGGTATATGTATCTACATTATTGATTGAGCAATACAATTTGTGTTTGTTCTTTACTATCTGTGTTCCTTTGTTTCTTCCCCTTCACCTTGGAGACATTTTTTATGAGTTGCAATGTATGAGGAAAATGGCATTGAAGGTCATTCTCAATTATAGAGTAGATGACGTAGAAGACAACACTATTTGTGACACCAATCTTAAACATTTTCTTGGCATCGTATCTTCAATATCTTTGTTTCCACCTCAATCGGTAAGTAGTCTTTTTTAATAGTAACTCGTTTATTTCCTTCCATCTTACCATTATCTCTTTGCATACTTAAATATTGGTGTAATAGGTAACATTTGTGTCCCTGAAATTATCGGCCATATGTACTCCAGACCTACCACAGAGAGTTAGTCATTTTCTAAGGTGGCAGCACCGCTACCCTAACTTCAATATGCCATGGAAGGAAGAATTTTTGCTGCTTCTAGCCCCATCTAGCCCTGATCACTAAACTACCTCTGCACCTGAGCCGTTGAGTCCCAGGGATGAAAATGAATTAAATTTAGCGAAGCAAAGATTGTTTCATCTCTACAGAGCCTGCCAAGTCACCTCCCTTCCCTTGTTGGTGGATGCAGAATACACAGTTGTTTAGCCTGCCATTTATTACTTAGTTATAGAGCATTCTCCAAATTCAACCAAACACCTAGGAAGCTTGTTGTTTATAGGATTGTGCAAGCTTACTTGAAAGACTCATTCCCCACATTAATTGCAGCAACATAAGAGGTCAAGAAGCGGGGTATTACAATGGGTGTGAAGCTTGTACGCGGTGCTTACATTAAAGTAGAAAATAGAATGGTCAAGTCATTGTTCATGCCTTCCCCAATACAGTCTTCCCATATGGAGACACAGAGCTGTTACGATGACTGCGCACCATTCATGTTGGAGAAATTTTCTACTAGTGAACAACACTTCTACTTGCTACACACAATCTAGAGTAAGGTAAGCTCACTCTCAGCCCTTCATTTTTATCATTTATAATAATACATTTTGCATTGATCGACTGATTCGTAATGGTGATGAGATATGATCAATGACTACGACCATTGCTAAATATGAATAATTGGATATGGTGGAAAGAAAAGGAATGATGCAGCCCACTCAATTGAAGGGCATGTCGGACTTGCTTTCGTTGGGTATACAAAATGCAGGATTCCAGGTGAGCAAATTTCTACCATTTGGGACGGTGGAAAACGTGATTCTTTATCTTATGAGAAGAGTTGAGGAACATGAAATAATGCTAGCTGAGAAGATCAAAGGCGCATGTAAAATGTATTTATCTGCTCATGTGCCTACACGGGGTGACCATATTCGCATAATGTGACTAGTTGTTTCTTGGTTGGAAATGACTTACATCGGGTCAGAATAAGATGAGGAGGATGATACCCTTGAAAGTGATAAAAGAGATGAAGAAGAAGATGATGAGGATGATACCTTTGAAAGTGAAGATAAAAGTGAAGAAGAAGAAGAGGATAATACCTCTGAAAGTGAAGAAAAAAGTGATGATGAAGAAGATACCTCTGAAAGTGTAGAAGACGAGGATGATACCTATGAAAGTGATGAAGAAGATGAGGATGATACCTCTGAAGAAGAGGATGATTACCATGATGAAGAAGATGAGGATGATACCCCTGAAGATGATGATCATCATGGTAATCACACCTCCCATGATGATGGTGGTACCCCTAAAGATGATAATAGTTCCCAAAATGATGAATATTCTACCCATCAATATACCGTTTATGTTCACAACCTTGATGATTACCTTAATCAACATAAAAAAAGATGTTGATGCTATCCTTAAAAGATTTTATGTTGATGCCGTCCTCAAAATATTTTGATGACACCTCCCAAAACGATAAATATCATACCTATGACAATACCTTCCTTTTCTGAGGATGAGGATGATATCCCTCCAAATGATAAAATATACCTATGAATATAATACCTCTTTACCCAGTTGAGTTATCCTATGTCTTCTATCTTTCAGTACACCGTCATTATGTTATGCCTTGTTGTAGTTAATGATATCACTATCTCCTTAATGGAAGAGACCAAAACATTTAAATTTCGTATCTTTGATATTTGGGATTAAGATGACAATTATTATATGAATTTATTTATAATATGTTCCTGTCAGTCATTGGAACCATAGAGTATTATTCAATTGTAGTTATGTTATGCTTTTATTCTAGGGTTTATATTGCGCATTTCATTTTAAATATTTTATAACTCATAAATTTCAATTCCACTTGCATCTTGCCAAAGGTGATATATGATTCTAAGAGAAATTTCTGCTTATTATAAGAAAAGTTGATTTTCTTCATATTAAACTCATGTTGCACATCGAAATGTCATGTTTTCATTGTTGGTTCTATTGTCTTATTTGTTCATCATATAATAATCATTTAAATATTTAAGTAGTTTTTTCATATAAATGTTATTAAGGGTATTTAGTGCATTGGCCATAATAATGCACACATTTTATTGATATTTTAAGGAACAAAAAAATTGTTAGACTGGCAATTGTTTTAATGATTGAAAAGAGTAAGGATTAAATATTGTGAAAAATAGTTGCTGAAAAAAGAGAAAATTAATAAATAATACAAATGAAAAGAGATTAAATAGGGTGAAAAAATAACACTTAAAGAAAATAATATAAATGAAAAAGAAATTAATAAATTTTATAAAACAATGTAAACGAAAACGATTTAAAAGACATATAGGAAAAAATGAAATTTTTGTATTATTATGATTAAGAGGATAAATAAAAATCCTACCTCACCAATGTCCTTAGATCTAATGTCTACTAGACCTCCCAAATCAACAAATCTTTTCACTTATCCCTTCACTCTAGAACCAAAAAGGCCCCAACCTCTTCCCCACCTTTAGCTCTCGTCTATCTTCCCCACATCCATGGTGTTATTGATCATATTTCTAAAATCTTAGCTAAAAATAAAATCAAAACCCTTTTTAAACCCCATAAAACCCTTAAGCTTCTTTTTAGAATTACTAAGGATAAATCTTTGTAGAATTACTAAGCATTTTCTAAATATTTATCCACAACCACATCTCTAAGTCAACAATCACAGAACACTCCCACACTTCCAAAACATAGTATATGTTTTGAACAAGTAAAAATACTTGCACAAGGACCTTTTTACTCCTCTAGTATCATTCGTGAAGCTCTTGAAATCAAAAAAATTCCCAACAACTTTAATCGGGAAGATGGCTATAGACTGAGTCAATCATGAAAACTTACTATTCATCACCTAATTCAATAAACGTCTTCCTCTTTCTTATTTTGTCCCCTCTCTTGTATCATTTATCTCTTCTTTCTAATCTCCTCTCATGAGGTTTTCCTCCTCCTTTGATACCTCTCAATTATTCCTTTCTTCATTATTCTTTATTTACTTATGAAATGGCTTATTCTTTATTCTTAAAAAATATATATATATATTCCTCAGACACACAAATTTTATTAAAGAAGAAAAATACTTTACACAATTAATGCAAGAGCTTACAATCTCCAACATTACTCTAGCATGAGAAAATGAGAGATTTGATAAGATCATCATACTAATTCTAAGCTAGTTTTTTTTATGGACATCTTATCACATAATCATGTGAGTATTACAATTGTCCATGTAGATTACATAAAGATTCTAACAATTTCCTATTTTGTTGCTTCTAAGAAGTGACTCTTTTCTAGACTCATTATCTAATATAACTAAATACATGTTGATTAAGGTTGGTTGTCATTGATGTCAACCCTTGAAGAAAGCCCCATAGCACAAGGTTTGGGTAATGGACCCAAGATTGTTTGATGTAAAGATGACTCATTATTGTCTTGTCATGGTTGATAAGAAGTAAAGATGGATGAACTCCAAAGTGGTCCCCTTATGGTGAAAGACCTCATGGGAAGATGCTTTTCGAAGTGAGATAATTGATGATTAATTTTGGAATAATGAGATGAAGGATAGTGAATTTGTCAATGAAACTATCCTAGATGTATAGTTCTTGTCATGTTGTTTCCGGTGGTATGTGGAACGTCACAAAACTCCTCACGGTTAGAGAGTTATGACCATATGAAGTTGGAGAACCCCTCATAAGTCTTATAGAAGCCCCCAAGGGTCAAAGTTCTTTGCAAAAGAAATTATTTTAAATGAAGAAGCCCTAAAATAAATAAAGTGTAAGGCTACATGAAGATATAAATAAGAGGCAAAGCTCACTCATTAAAAACAAACTTGTACATATTATATCTATTTTCTTGTGTAAAGCTTATTATAAATACTTGTGGATACATCTGAAGTGCCAACGTCTGAGGTAGCAGGAAGGGTTGATGATGAAATTCTCATAATTACAACAAAACCCCATTTTTTGAGGTGTACACGGACTATCTATGTACAAGGTGCATACGTTCTGAGTTATACGCGGGTTGTCTATGTATAAGGTGCGTACATGTTCAGTTATACATGGGCTATCTGTGTACAAGTTACGTACATGTTGGTAAATCCATGGAAACTTGAAGAGATGAAGATGTAGAGGTTTTAGATTCTAAGATCAAGCTCCCAGGAAGATCTAAAGTGCTTAGATACATCAAATCCATCCATTGGTTCAAAAGGTATGTCTTATTTCTATGAATAATTGGATTTTGATGTATGCAAGAGGAATGACAATGGATATTTGAGAATTCTCTCTAGAAAGACTAGTGGCTACATGTGATCTTCTGCATAAGTTAGATCTACATAATTACAGTGTTGGTATGTTCATCATTGATACTTCTTGTGAGGCACATCTTGTATTTCTTGTCATATGGCTAAGGTTTTTTTTGGTATATGGTTGAGAGATTGTATTTGTGTAGTAGTATATGTATTGAGAAACTGGATATCAGAAAGGGGTTGATGACTAAGATCATGTGAGGGATATTATACTTGTTCATGATTACACATACCTATATGACACATGACTAGAGAGAGACATACTTGCCTTGAGTAAAGGTTATAATTGAGGATGCATGCACAGGGTACAGTTACAGTTTGGATACAGTGACATGTTATAGATCTATGTGAAAGAAGTTACAGAAGGATAGAAGTTTTCAAGAAAAGGAAACCCTAGTTTTCAGAAGGCATACGCAGGTTGCATAACAGTTTGGTAGCATACATATGTGGGTTACATAACAGATAGGGTGTGTACATATGCGGGCTGCAACACTACAGGTCACATATATATTGTAATTTTTGTAGATACATGTTTAGTTTAGGTACAAATTGATTACATGGCAATTGTATAGATTGGATACAAGTCAGTGGTACAAGTTGATTCAACTGTACAACAGTATATCTCACAATGACAGATTGGCAGTGGTTCCATCATTCTACTTATACTTCAGGGTGGTTGGATGGGGCAAGGATAGGTGGTTGTATCCACCTTCCGGTTGTAGTCGGAGAACTTAGGGGGTTGTAGCTTCCTTCTGGTTGTAGCTAGGGAAATGGGGAGTTGGAGCGTCCCTCAGGTTGTAGCCTGAGAAACTAGGGGGTTGGAGCCTCCTTCCAATTGCAGTTGGAAAACAAAGGAATTTGGTGCTTCCAATGAATGTAATTATTCAAGACATATAAGAAAAAGCATTCTGTTGTTTTCTCCCAATTTGGGTTTCCACATAAAACACTGGTGTACTATGTATGTGTGTGATTGTTTATTTCTTATTGCTCATTATTGGATACTAATTCTACATTCATATAACACTTGGATTATTTGGAGAAAAAATATTATAATTACGCTATTACTGATTCACCCCCCTCTCAGTAATCCAACAATACATTCTATAAAATCGTAAGTACAATAAAATAATATTATACTAAGTACTTTAGGATCATAATATCTAAGATTCTCCCCTTTGATCCAAAAGTACAATGGAACAAATACCAAGTTCTTCTCTAAACTTAGTAAATTTGATCTTGTCAACTGGTTTCATGAAAATATCTGAGATCTGATCTTCTAAAGGACAATATATTGGTTTGATGATGCCCTTTGCAATAAGTGTCCTGGTGTAATAATACTTTGTGTCGACGTTATTTTTTTTGTTATGAAAAACTTGATTTTAAACAAGTTTAATGGCTGACTAACTATCAATTAACAATGAAGTAGCTTATGTTTGATTAATTACCAAATCCTATAAAACTTTACATAACAAAACTGTCTCACATGATGCTTCCCATGTTGATATATATTTTTCTTATGCCGAATAATTTGCAACTGTAGTTTGCTTCTTGCAACTCTGAAAAAATGTGGATGATCCCATATTCATCAAGTGACCTAATGTTGATTCTCTTTCATCAACACTTCCGACAAAATCTGCATCTAAATATCCAACAATTACAAATTTTCTATTCTTCTTGTATAGAAGACCATAATCTTTCATACCTTAAATATATCCAAGAACTCATTTTGTTTCATTTCAATGGCTTTCCCTTGGTTCCTTCATAAATCTTGAGAGAATAATGATTTCATATGATAAGTCTAGATGAATGGTTGTAAAATAAATCAAGCTACAAATCAAATGTCTGTAACTAGTCTTGTTTACAAATCCCCCCCATTCAAGTTTTGAAAGTTTTAAATTTTCCTCCTTTGGGGTGAGAATGTATTTGTAGTATGTCATGCCAAATATTTTCAATAGTCCAAATGCATACTTGCATTGAATAATGTAAATGTTGTTTGAATGTTGGAGTACTTCAACTCCAATATAGTAGTGAACTAATCCCATATATGTCATCTTAAATCCAACCTGTAACTCCTTCTTGACCTATAAAATGTGATCATCATTGTTCCTAGTAATGATCAAGTCATCAACATACATTACTAAAATTACCAATTTTTTAACCTATAGGCGCACATATAAGGTATCACCAAATTTTCTTCGCTGAAAGCCAACTTTACGAAGGTAATCGTCAATTTTTTCATGCTAAGATTTGGGAGCTTGTTTCAATCCATATAATGCCTTCATCGACATACAAAATTTGTTTTCCTGTCCTTCTAGCTCAAAACTGAGAGGTTGAGTCATATATGTACTTCTTCTTGCAAATATCTGTTGAGGAAGGCACTTTACTCTCAATCAGAGTATCTTTATACAATATTACATGATTCTCTCCATTCCCTACCATTTGGTTAAGACAAACCACGAACATCATATGTTTCCAATGATTTGATTGAATCAATGGCCCATACAAACCCACATGCTCAATCGGTACCCCTGTTTGGGGCCAATCCATACCAACCACCATATGGGGGAAACCCATACTACCCTCCCCCACCACATCAAACACCATTCATGGCACCTCCTCCTCCCATCATGGGACCACTAGTCCCTACACCCCCCACTCACCCTGTGCACATACAACATCCAGGCCCTTCTCCATCCATGACATATAATCCCAACCCTAGGGGAGGAACCTCCACTACATACAACCAATATGGACCTCTCCATGGTAACCCGTACTACCCCTTCCCTAGTCCTCCTCAGTTGATGCCCCATCACATGGAAAACAATAGGGAGTGGTAAATTTTATCCAACCTTCTCCTATTCAACAAGTTCAATATTTTGAACAATTAAATACGACCAATCCCCCTCATCAACCCAATAAAAACTAGAGAAAGGGAAAGAATAGAAACCAAGGACAAGGGGGCAACCCTCAACAACCAAATCCCTCAGCAGTGGGTAACCAAAATCAGGTTAACCAAAACCCCCAGGGGGAAATAAAAATGGATAACCACCAATTCCCTCAAATAGTCGATTACAAACGAATGAAGGAAGTTATGAACCCTCCACTCCCTCCCCCACCCCAAGGGCCACCAAAAGTACCTCCCAACTACATTCTGCCACTACTACTTGTAGTATTACATAACCCAATCCATCACCAAGGTGTCATCAACACACAACCAAAAACTGCCCTTTTCCCATAATAGATAGGATAATTCCTTGAACCCGACCAACCACAAACCAATAATTCAAAAGATCATAGTATCCTTCTCACCACATAAGACAAAATCCTATTACAACATTTCAGCCACCAATATACTATACCGTTTGATTCCCCTCCCACCAACTTTGAGTTCCCCCCATTACCGGTCGGGAAACCTCTAATGCTTCCTCATCCTAATAATAAATCCACCACCCGAATTCCTCACCCACCATTATGTTGGAACGTGCATAACCCACATGCTCAAGACTCCCAAAACTACCACCTTGTTGATGACCTTGCATAATCACCCATTTCCATGTGAGTACTTGAGGTTCTCCGGGATTTTCTTTCATATTTTGGGGCAGTAGACCCTGGAGACAACCGTCTAATCACTTTTAACTTACACAAACTTGATCCACATCTTCCATCACTAGTTTCCTTCCAAATTCCTACGAGGATTGGAAACATCATCGTTCATCATTGCATCATCAAAATGTGCCTATATAATTAGGGGGGGAAACAATCCTCATTGACACTGAAGTTATAGATTTTGAATTGGATTACAATATCCTTTTTTAACGAAGCTACATGTACACCATGCAAGAAGTAACATATTTTGTATGTCACACCATGATATTCCCTCACAATGGGAAGATCATCATTATTGACCAATTGACCCATTATGAGCCTAATTAGTCAGGGCACATTGATAACATCCTTCCACTTATCTGCTCAAGTGTTGGCCTTTTACCAATGGTAGATGTCAAACAAAGGATATTTCATGACTCATTGTTAATTGGTTCATACCAAGGATACACCCCTCCCATCTCCAAGTGTATACCATGTCTTCATCGTTACCTCAGATATAAAAGAAATTCTCGATGACCCTCCTCTAGAGGAATCATAGAACCCCACCCCTATTCTTACAAAACAAAATATTGCCAAGGAACCCCCCTTACAATATTCCAAAGAGGAATTATCAAAAAAACCACCCATGATGGGTCAAATCCCTATTGGGAAAATAGTCCCACAGGCCATTACCCAAATACCGTTCTTTTACCCCCCATAGTAACATCATACTAGTTTGTTGCTACCCTCATGTTACTAAATATGGTGATATCCATATTTGTATGGTATCTCAAACCAACAACTATGGTACTAGGATTATCTCTCCCACCTCAGCCCACGATTTCAAGTCCACAACTAGTGGCTCAACCACCCACTCACCCAACCGGTCACATAGTTGCGTGCAATACTACCAATATAGGAAACCCATATACTTGGAAAGGGGGAGATTACACCAACCAATAAGGCACCAAGAGGAAGAAAGAATCCACACTCCCCTCCCCACCATGCATCCAGCCCCCATGCACAAATTATTTCCCGACTATCCCTACCTTTCAGAAGACTCTGAGATAAGTAATACAAACACCACTACCAGAGCCATCTCAAGGTACCCACACTACTGCTAACACTCAAACCATATACTATGTATCCACATCAGTAAATGAACATTTTCGGTGCCCTAACACCGACACATTGTTTGATAACTTAATTGAGAACATACAAATAACTTTAGATGGTTTTAAATATAGAATATTTAATTGAAAAAATTTACAAAGTTCATCATAAGATGTTTGATAGCTCGATTGAGCAAGTGAAAATAACTTTAGACGTTTTAAAAATATATAATTCTTACTTAAAAGAAGGCTATGAAGTAGCATAGTTCCTACAAAATTGGGTTATCTATTTAATTTATAAATTAGTGGCAACATTTAACATGAACTATGTACATGAGAATCCATAGCGAGGATATGCTACTGGGTTTTCTAATCTATTGGTGTTTGGGTAAATGACAATGGAAAATGATGCAAGTTGCTAAAATTTGTAATGTTAAAGAAATGTTAGAGAAACCAAGAGGAAAATATTAGTCTTGGATATTTTGTTTTCATTGATGTCAACATAAATGGTTGGCATTGATGTCAACATATATGATGGGTGCATTTGATAAAGTATACAAGAATCCCCATAGGTGTGGTCATGAAACCCAAAGTTGTTTGAGGAATAGGATATGAAGGATAGTGTAAATATAGGTAACACACTCGTAGATGACTAGTCCTCATCATACCATTTCCAACAGTAGGTAGTGCATCACGTAGTTCCTCACAGTTGAGAACTTATGAGGTCATGAAGTTGGAAGGCCTGAAGAATGGTTAAGAAGACCCTAAACAATTACAAGTCATTAATTAAAGGGTAAAGTGGTTGTAACAAGAAAGCATAGGTTTCCCCTAAACTTAGGAAAATAAGTTACTTTGAAAAGTTATAAATACACTTCATGAAGCCTCTCATTTTTACACACACAATTTTGTTGGATATAATCTATGTGAGAAAGTGATCTATTGGTGAATATGAAATGGCGAATATGAGGAAGTAAATGAAGTGTGAAGGAGAAAGTTTCAAGATTGCATAGGAGAGTGAGGGTTTCTCAGAAACCCTAGTTTGGGTTTTGTACACACATTAATATTGAATTAGGTTTTAGTCTCCTCATTATGGCGAATTGGAAATTCTTGTGCACGGAAAGATCCATAATATCCTCCTATCCTTTTGGTCTTGTCAATGTCGACCTCATCGACAGTTTATAATGGGGGTCCTCTTGTATGTAAAAAAAATGGATCTTCAATGGTACATAAAAACGAGGCACCTATTTGCATGCATGATCCCTATTATTATTATTATTATTATTAAAGGTGCCACTAATTCATGTTGACTCTCACATTCGTCAAAGTTTATTCTACTCGAGCCCATGCTCTCAATAACTATGTGAGGTGATTTTTCTGACCAACCCATCACATGCATCTGATGATTGGGATTTGGAACAATCAAACAAGAAATAGAGGGTTCATGTAATGCCCCTATTTCCCCCCAACTTGTAATTAATCATGATTGATTATTGTCATGAAATGGTATATAAACATTTTAAATGTATTATTGTCTGATTTAAAAATGTCAAAATTTGACTGTGGGGGTGAAGCTTTGAAAGTACTAGCCATGATACCACTATCCCACCTAAACGGGTGTCGCGAGGTAGTATCTCATACTACAAAATTCAGTTTCTTCACAATCTATTCAAAAGGTGAAGATAAGGACACTACAACCACTGCACCCTCAGTCCAAGCACCTTCTATCCAACATAAGTAGGTCAGAAAGATTACAGAAAACGGTAAATATTCCTTCTGCACACAAGCATTTCATGTATCCATATTGGTTAAAAATTTCCAATCCTTCTAGACATAGGTTTGTGATAACCTTCAACAAGCTAAGCATCTCAACATCTCCAACAAGGCAAGCATCTCATCAAGATGTAGATTCAATAAATCCTTTCCCCTCTCCCCAAGGCACTCAATGCAATGGAGACCATTACTTCATAAGGAGGGAGGATTGATCCAGGTGGATATCAGTGGCCACCCACCTATTCCAATTGGCTCAAAACAGTCTTTTGACAAATTACTATTTCTAGCATTTTTTTGGTTCCTAAACTTCTCGGGCCATTTTGAGGGCCTAAATGAACTTTTTTTGGGGATTGAGCACCTCAATGATAACCAAAGTCTTTGATTGAGCCCAAAAAATTAATCTCCTCGACGATACCTTTGCAATGAGCTATCGTGTGCCCTAAACAGAGATCATATGCCAAAGTTATGCCCCCAGGAAGTTGATACACCAAACTACCCAAAACGGGGTCAACAAAATTGTTGGCTTTTCATCTTCTGGGGTTAGGGTTTTGGATTTTATTTATGTTAAAAATTCCTTCAAATCCTCATTGTAAACATATTCTTATGAATGTGAGTAGTCATCACATCTCTTCTTAGAGATAAGATGCCACCATTCTAGCGAGTCTTTCACTTTATATTTCTATAGTTTTGTACATTTCACTCATTAATATAATTGTGTATTACTGTATCTCTGTGTTTATGGTTGCATCTCTGATATATTTCTGTTATATTATTAGATATCTAATATATCTCTGTACATTTCTTTATTATATCTCCTCTCTCATTTCATACCGAAAATAATCCAGATCATATTGTTTCCTACAACCCGAGATTGACCCCATGGGTTCCTTTTGATAGAATAAAGAGGATAGGTCGATAACCTTCCCAATAAATTATGTGCAAGAGACACACAAGGAGAGAGAAGGGGATTCTAATCATTTTTAGTATAATAACTCATATTATGGGTCGAATAGAAATACCTGTAGAAAAAGAATGCTACAAGAAAATGTAGGGAGTGAGTGCAGAGAATTCCTTGGTGGTATCATGGCTTGGCATGTGGGTGGATTGCTATCAAAGTGATAGAGCACAACAATCCTATGGTTAGGTGGAAAGGAATATACCCACATACATTTGGTTGGTCACAGCTTGTAATAGATAAGTATACCTTACACTCTCTATAAATGAATTAATATGATTGACTGGGTACATGCATTTGTGTTTTAAAAGTCTATGTCGGGTTAATGGTCTTGACATTGTTCTGGAAAAAATCCTTTGTACTTATATGATAGAGAAATGGAGAAAATTGCATGTGTATTGCACATATCAATAGGAAACCCTATATCCATCTTTAATGATAAGAATACTTCATAATGAGTGGTCAGTGAAAGGGAATCATGCATATAAATTAAGTAATGAAAAATAACGTCCAAGAGGAATGGAATCCTGTAATAATGATAGGTTGAAGGCCAGAGGAGGCCGATAGACCTTTGTGTTATTTTCCCTATTTTTTATGTGAATATTTATGGGAGTCAGTTCCTCATCGTGTGCCAAATAACAAGATTATTACTTGTTGCGAAAGGGGGCTCAAAACCCTAGTGAAACCCTGGTGAATACTTGGTAGAATTTTCGATTTGGTTAAGTCCAAATTCAGACTGATAACCTATAAATCCTTATGGTTGAGATGAGGATGATCTTGGTTGTTGATCTGGTCAGGTGAATAAATATCATCCCTTCATTGAGAGAGGAATCATCATCGGGAATAGTCGAATGCTAGGACTTGTGAAAATACCAACGATGACGAAAATCCTATGATGGGATGAAGGTTGTCGATCGGTCGAGAGTAAATTGAAGAGAATTTGGATCGTCGATGTTAAGTAGGTCAAAACATTTGCAAAAAAGTGTAAAGATCCTTCTGTACAAAGGAATATCATGTATCCATATTGGTTAAAAATGTCCAACCCTTCCAACCATAGGTTTGTGACAACCTTCAATAAGCTAAGCAGTGAAACTTCTCCAGCAAGGCAAGCAACTCATTAAGATGCAGATTCAGCAAATTTTTTCCCCTCTCCCCCGGGCACTCAATGCAATGGATACCATTAATTCCAAATTAGGTAGTATTGATCCAGGTGGATATCAGTGGCCACCCACCTATTCCAATTGGCTCAAAATAGTCTTTTGACAACTTACTATTTTTAGCATTTTTTTGGTTCCTAAACTTTCGGGGCCATTGTGAGGCCTAAGTGAATTTTTTTTGGGATCGTTAACCTCAAAGATAATCAAAGGATTTGAATGAGCCCCCAAAATTAATCTCCTTGACGATACCTTTCCAACGAGCTATCATGCGCCTCAAATAGAGATCGTATGCCAAAATTACACCCCCAGGAAGTTGATACACCAAACTATCCAAATGAGGTCCACAAAAATGTTCGTTTTTCATCTTCCGGAGTTAGGGTTTTGGATTTTATTTATGTTAAAAATTTATTTAGAGCCTCATTGTAATCATCTTCTTATGAATGTGAGTAGCCATAAGATATCTTTTCAGAGATAAGCTACCACCATTCTAGCGAGTCTTTCACTTTATATTTCTACCGTTTTGTACATTTCGTTGATTAATATAAATTGTGTATTACTGTATCTCCATGTTTATGGTTGAATCTCTGATATATTTCTCTTATATTATTGGATATATAAGATATCTATGTACATTTATTTATTATATCTCTACTCTCATTTTGTGTCGAAAATAATCTGGATCATAGCGTTTCCTACAGCTCGAGATTGACCCCATGGGTTCCTTCTGATAGAAGAAAGATGATAGGTTGAGAACCTTCGCAATAAATTACATGAAAGAGATGCACAAGGAGAGAGAGGGGGATTCTAATCATTTGGAGTAGAAGAACTTGGATTATGGGTCGAAGAGAAATACCTGTAAAAAAAAAAAATGCTACAAGAAAATGTAGGGAGTGAGTGCAGAGAATTCATTGCTGGTATCATGGCTTGGCATGTGGATGGATTTCTATAAAAATGATAGAGCATGCAAAGCCTATGGTTGGGTTGAAAGGTATACACCCACAGTCATTTGGCTAGTCATGTCTTTTAATAGATAAGTATACCTTACACTCTCTGGAAATGAATTATTATGATTGATTGGGTACATGTATTTGTTTTTTAAATGTCTATGCCGGGTTAATGGGATTGACATTGTTTCGACGAAAATCCTTTGTACTTAGATGATTGAGAAATGGAGGAAATTGCATGTGTATTGCACATATGAATAAGAAAAACCTGTATTCATCTTGAATGATAGGAATACTTCATAATGAGTGGTCGATGAAAGGGAATTGTGCATATAAATTAAGTAATGAACAATAACGTCCAAGAGGAATGGAATCTCGTAATAATGGCAGGTTGAAGGCCAGATGAGGCCGATAGACCTTTATGTTATTTTCCCTCTCTTTGATGCAAATGGCTATGGGATTCGGTTCCTCATTGTGTGCCAAGTAGCAGGCTTAGTGCTTGATGCGAAAGAGGGGCGAAACCCTGGTGAAGACTTGGTAGAATTTTCGATTTGGTTAAGTCCAAATTCAGACTGATAACCTATAAATATCTATGCTTGAGACGAGGATGATCTTGGTTTTTTATCTAGTTGGGTGAATAAATCTCAACCCTTCATCGAGAGAAGAATCGTCATCGAGAATGACTAAATGCTAGGACTTATGAAAATACCAACGGCGACGAAAATCCAATGGTGGAATGAAGGTCGTCGATTGGTCGAGAGTAAATTGAAGAGAATCTAGATCGTCGATGTTAATCACATCTTCGTCAGAGATAAAAAAAATTGGTTAATATAAGTGATGGTTCAAGAGGGCCGATGATGATAAAGGTCATGAGAAAGAATGATAATCGTTGATCGTTGTAGAGGCTAGATGGAAACCCAGACATAGATCATTGTAGGTTTTTCTCAAGTGAGGAAAGAGAATGATGATGTCGTAACGATGTGGTAGGTCAGCATCGCTGTCAACATGTCTACGAGATCACCATGTTTTGACTATTGATTGGTCGATGGGATATGGTTAGTCTCGTTGGGCGTGGAGACCCTTGGGGATTCACTTAAAAATCTTAACCATTATATATAGAGGTGGCTAGATCTATATGTTCATCACTATAGAAATAATATACAATGTTTTGTATTATAATTACAAAGTCAAAATAATTTGACCCAAATGAATCAATTTGGGCATGGACTCATAAAATGAAGTTTTAAAAAACATTTCAATCTCCGGTAAGAACTCTCCACACGATGTTAATTAAAAATAACATAAAACTCCAAAGGAATATATTAAAATAAAAACAAAGTGGACAAAATACATTAACAATTATTTCAGCCTTCCATTTCTAAACAATTATATTCCCATTTGTTTGTCCTTATTTATTTATTCTTTTCCTCTATTTATTTGTTTTATACATATTCCAAATGAAAAATTATTCTCTCTCCTATTCCTAGGAAGAGAAATTGAAACATAGAACACAGAGAGAAAAGTTAGTGAAACCGTGAGAGAAAAGTTAGTGAAATTGAAGGATTTTGCGGGCGATGGTTTTTTCAAAATTGAGAAAATTGGTGGTGAGAGAATCCTCTCTGATCAGTGAGTGTGGATTATTACAATCCCATTGGCATTAAAGCACAAAATACTTCAAGAAAGTTCCACGAATTTCTCTAAAAGATGAAGTTGCAGGACGACGAGAGTATTTTAAGGTCACTCAATTTGCAGCTTCATCCAATGAATCACTTGCACCATCTTCCAGTATCAACGTGAAAGGAGAAAATAATAAGTACACCTCATACGAATTGATTGAATCATTGTATCATCTCACTAAGCATACCGCTCCTTTCAAAATACCCAACATTAAAGAGACTTATTCTCATTTCTGCACAGAAGAGATCCTCGTATTGGAAGAAATTAATTTCTACCTACTTCTATCAACCACCAGACTTTGAGACTCTTCTCCAATGACATCCACCGACGCTTCTATATATTTTCACTCCGAGAACCCTATGGATGCTTGAGAGTCTTCCATGGCCTCTATAAATATGAGGCAGATGTATCTATATTACCAATTGAGCAATACAATTTGTGTTTGTTCTTTACTGTCTGTGTTCCTTTGTTTCTTCCCCTTCATTTGGTATCAGATCTTGGATCTGGGCCTCACTCCCTCATGGGAGGGCCCAGGACCCTGAGAGAAGAGTCTTCATCACTAAGAAAATAATTTGTAGAGTTCGGTTGTGAATATTCGTTGGGTGTTTGTAAGAAGCAAAGTGAGCATGTATGAATGGAATGATGTCTGAATATGGCATGGTGAATAGAAAGAAGGAAGGGTCCATGCGCGGGAGAGATGCCCCCATTTTTATTTCTTTTCACTGCAGCCATATCAAAGTAGAAAGGAGTGCTGCTGAGACTGTGTAGAGGAGAAGCAAATGCTGCAATTTTTTAGGATATACGAAACTAGAGAAGAGGCGACAAAGTACGTGGAGGAGGTCCCGTGTGATGCTGAGGAGAATTGTAGGAGCAGAATACAAGAGAAATGGCGAGATCAAGGCGGAAGTATAAGAAATCGAGACCCAAAGTGCAGGTCGCCCTTCCCAGGGTTAAACCCCATGTTTTCATGCTCGCCTTTACTCTTCCTCTAAAGCTCAGAGCACTAACCAGTGGAAATTGGGATGAGACCAACACCATTATTCGAAACTATTTTTCATTTGGGGTGGCCTCTAATCCAAATTTGATCGGGGCAATAAGTCATTGTGAAAACATTGTTGAGGTTGAAATCTTACAGAAGCCATCGTAGCCAAATCAACCCAATGAAGATAATGGCGATATTAAGGATCCCAAGTTTCAATTTATCGACAGTGGTAGTGACTTAGAAGAGGATGATCTTAAATCTGCACTTGGAAAAATACAAAGGGATGGAAAAACTGCACCTTTACAAAGGCTCACAACTATGCAGCACATGTATGTTGGCCGATTGATTAAAAAACATGGAAGGTAGTGATGGAGTTACTTCACACACACCTAGGATTTATTTTTCCTAAGGTTTTTATTTCTTCATTAGTCATAATTAGTCATTATCTAGTCTCCTATATTTTAGGAGAGAATATTTCACCTGGAGAATATTCTCTTTCAGTTCACACTTCAGTTTGACTAGTTGAGTTGAGTTTAGATGTTGCATTGGGATCATCACCATGATAATTAGACCTTGCCTTGGTATCATCACCAAAGTGGTGCATTAGCATTGATTCCTTGAGTTAACTCCTCACTACTTTTTTTTCAGTCAGTTAATTGAAGACTAGTTGACTAGTTAACTCAACTAGGTGGCAGTTCACTCCCGTAACTGCCTAAGAGACTAGAATAGGTGGTCGTTCACTCCCATAACTACTAGTGTGTGTCCATATCACTCTATACCACTAATATGATGACTTGGTTCACCTCAAGTTGAACTCATTGAGTTAAACAGAGTATATCATGTGTAAATTATTCATTTATTCACAACAGTTAATGAAAATTCTTTCCATTCTTTCTCTCCTTCTTCTTCTTTTTCCAATTCTCTCTGAAAATGTGTGTATTATTGTTTATATAAATATATTCTATGTGGTTTAAACACATTTACATGGTATCAGAGCTGGCGGAGTGCTAAGCAAAAGCTACACCAAAAGTTTTTGCAGGTACAAAAGATTGAAGACAATGGAAAGATGGAATTCCAAAAAGAATTCATTCTTACACCTTAAAACTATTTTGCATGGAAGGAGAAAATAGCCATACATCTCCGATACAAAGGGTTGTATAGGTTAACCATGAATACATATACAGAACCGACATCATCCATAGAAAAATCCAAGTACTTAAATCGCATGGATGAGGCACTCGGAACAATTTGTAGTCTTATTTCCCCCGATCTCCTTTTTCATATATCTTCCTGTAAGACTCCCAATGAAGCCTGGAACATATTGAAAGGGATCTTTGGAAAACATGATGATATGAGAGGACACATGCTGGAGGTGGAGCTTCTAACATTGGATCCAAAAAGCTTCGAGAATATCCAAGATTTCTTTACAAAATTCAAGGATTTATTGTCGCAACTCAAAGCTTACGGGGTTGATAAATCGAAGGAGGAGAAACAAATGGTTCTCACCATTCTCTCCAAGATTGGACCTGAATTATCTATATTCATATCCACATTCCATACTTTCATATTCGCCTCTGGAGCCACTTGAAAGATGCCTTCTCTTGAGGACTTTATAGAATCCTTGATACAAGAACAAACCAAGCTCATCAACATGGGCACAATCAAAGGCCCAAGCGCACATGAACTCAATGTGCATGATGGAAGCCACAAATATAAGAAATATAAAGATAAAGATAAGAAAAAATCTCATGCACATACGAAGAAGGAAGGGTACACAAAACCCTTCACCAATGCCTCTGGATCCAAAGGAGAAAAGGGAAGAAAAGGAGAGAAATGCACATACTGTCACAAAGGATTCCATTCGAAATATGCATGCATGAAAAAACAAATAGATATGATGTCTCAGATACTTCATCAAAACAACCTTGGAGATCGCATCCCTGATGGTGCAAAGAAGAAGAAGCCAGAAGATCCGAATTCCAAGAAAGGCAATTCTAGCCATGCGTTGAATTCCATCAACTCCTCTCCTGATGCTTGGATTGTATATTCAGGAGCATCACATCACATGGATACCTTAGAAGCAGTCTATTCTTCTTTGGATGAATGCAAAGGTCCTCCTATTATGATGGGGGACAACTCTTCTGTCAAATTCACCGGCAAAGGAAGGATTGAACTCACCAATGGAAGATTCGAGAATGTGCTGCATGTTCCCAAACTTTCTGTCAACCTTCTCTCTGTATATCAGATGAAAAAATTTGGCACCAGAAAGAAATTCGTATTTACACCAAATTCTGTGGACATATACGACATGAAAACCAACTCCATGGTTTCTACCGGTGAGGTAAATCATCAATCTAGATTGTATACATTTTCTGAATTCATTGAACCTGATTTTGCTTTACTGCTTACTCATGTTGATGAAAGTAGTAGGATATGGCACAAAAGGTTTGGACATTTTAATTTCAGATACATGCAAAAAATTAGCAAGCACAACTTAGTTTATGGTCTACTAGACATCCATTTCTCCAAGGGAGTATGTGAGGGATGTGTTCTCGGAAAACACCCTCAAGAGAAATTCATCAAAGGAAAGTCTCAGCGATCTTTCGCACCTTTAGATATGATCCACAGTGACCTCATGGGTCCTTTTCCGTATCCATCGATCATCAAAGTGAGGTCTGTTCTCATTTTTGTTGATGATTTCTCATGTTTTACTTGGATCTAATTTCTCAAGAAAAAATCCGAGATCTTTCAACACCACAAAGATTTCAAAGATTTGGTTGAGACACAGTCCAAAAATAAGATCAAAGTCCTCCGAACTGATAACGAGGGAGAGTATGTGAATCATGAGATTCACAATATTTTCCATGATGCAAGGATTCAGTTGCATCATATAGTTCCCTACACTCTGCAGCAAAACAGAGTTGCCAAGCAGAAAAATAGATCTCTAAAGGATATGGCATCTTGCATGTTGCATGCAAAGTCACTACCACAGAGACTATGGGTCGAAGAACTTAAATGTGAAACATACATCCAAACAGATCTCCTCATAGATCTGTCAAGGATAATAACCCCTACGAGGCTTGGAGCGGCCTCAAACTGAAAGTGGCCCACTTTCGCATTTTTGGTTCACGTGCATGGGCCCAGATTCCCTCTGAAAAGAGGAAGGCACTTGATCCATAGAGAACTGAGTGCATTTTTGTTGGATACTAAAGGGATATCGGCTTATTGATCTTTCCTCAGACCAACTCATCATTGAGCGTAGTGTCCAATTCGAGGAAAGTGTCATGCATGTACCTCAACAGTTGCATGCAGACATCTTCACTCTTCCACCTGTCCGAGATGATGAGCATGCACATGCTGACTCTTCTTCAGATGAGAGTTTTGATTTAGAGGACTCAGATGATTCAGATTTAGAATCAATACATTCAAATGCAGAGTCAGAGCATCCATATGCAGTCCCAGATCTAGAGCAGAGGCCCAAGTGGGCACAGACTACTCTTCAGGATGCAGGGGATCTCGTTGGTGATCCAGCCGATACCAGGAGGACTTGATCTGATTTCAAGGAGCCTCCTATTGCACTCACTGCCACTGAACCATTGCCTTCTAGGAATATTTTCTTGGTTCAGTCTTCAGATCCACATTCCTATGGTGAGGCTATTGGAAATCCCTTTTGGGAATCCACCATGCAGGAGGAGTACAACTCCCTCCTCGAGAACCAGACTTGGGATCTGGTTCCCATTCCTTCTGGGAGGAAACTTTTTAGAAGTAGATGGGTCTACAGGATGAAGAACACAGTGGATGGATAGATCAACAGATACAAAGCGAGGCTTGTCGCCAAAGGCTTTCAGCAGGTTCATGGTATTGACTATGATGAGACCTTCACTCCAGTAGTGAAGATGGATTCCATACGATTGGCACTTGCCATTGCAAAAGTCAAGAGGATCACCGGTTTCTCGAATTCAATGATTGTTGCAGTCAAGAGGATTCTTCATGACAGGTTTTTGATGATGGACATGGGTCTACTACACTTCTTCCGTGGACTTGATATCAGTCAGAATGCATCAGGCATCAAACTGTCTCAATCCAAGTATGCACAATATCTCCTTTAGAGATTTCACATGACAGACTGCAAGTCTGCTCCGACTCCTTTCCTATCAGGAGTCAAACTTGAGGATGGCGAGGAGACTCCACTAGTTAACAACACACTATACAGACCGCTAGTGGGAAGCTTCTTGTATCTCACACACTCCAGACCAGACCTCTCATATTCAGTTGGCACAATTTCCAGGTTCATGTAGGAGCCACATGAGCTACATTGGAAAGATGCAAAGCATATCCTTCGATACATACAAGGCACCATCACCTTTGGGATTCATTATGCAGCAGACTCTACATTAGATCTCATTAGGTTTACTAATTTCGACTGGGCTGGTGATAGCATTGATCGCAATTCCACATCTGGTTACTCACTTAGTCTTGGTTGTGGGTCTATCTATTGGTCGAGCAAGAAGAAAGCTGCCATTGCTCTATCTTTAGCTGAGGCAGAGTACAGAGGGGTAGTTAACATAACCATTTACGCTATGTGGCTACAACATTTTCTCACTAAGTTGGGCATTCTGTTTCATCAGCCAATCGTCATCTGGTGTGACAACCAGAGCACTCTGAAGTTCTGCAGAGATCTAGTTCAGAGGCAGCAGACGAAGCACATCAAGATCTACATGCACTACATTTAGGACTTGGTATACAAGGGTATCATCGGCTTATAGTTATATCCTTTAGTAGAATAGATGACATACATTTTCACCAAGACCTTCACTGAGAAGAAATTCCATTCTCTGTGAGGTTGTCTTGGAGTGAAGGACACAGTTTCCTAGCAACTATTGTTCTTCCTTTTTACATACATTGTACCTTGA
>ML791463.1:341023-363243 GCA_009831015.1 Picea engelmannii
ACATGGCCTCGTTGCCAAGACCTAATATTTATTTTCACCATAGTGATGTTAAGGGGGGTGTTGGAGTTACTTCACACACACATAGGATTTATTTTTCCTAAGGTTTTTATTTCTTCATTAGTCATAATTAGTCATTATCCAGTCTCCTATATTTTAGGAGAGAATATTCCACTTGGAGAATATTCTCTTTTAGTTCACACTTCAGTTTGACTAGTTGAGTTGAGTTTAGATGTTGCATTGGGATCATCACCATGCTAATTCGACCTTGCCTTGGTATCATCACCAAAGTGGCGCATTAGCCTTGATTCCTTGATTTAAATCCTCACTACTTTCTTTTCAGTCAGTTAACTGAAGACTAGTTGACTAGTTAACTCAATTAGGTGGTAGTTCACTCCTGTAACTATCTGAGAGACTAGAATAGGTGGCAGTTCACTTCCGTAACTATTGGTGTGTGTCCAACTCACTCTAGACGATCACTATGGCGACTTGGTTCACCTCAAGTCGAACTCATTGAGTTATATAGATTATATCATGTGTAAATTATTCATTTATTCATAACGGTTAATGAGAATTATTTCCATTCTTTCTCTCCTTCTTCTTATTTTTCCAATTCTCTCTGCAAATGTGTGTATTATTATTTAGCTAGATCTATTTTGTGTAGGTTCAACACATTTACAGGTAGCATTGGTTCACTCAAGGAGCCGTTGACATCCTGTGCATAGGAACAAACATCTTCAAATTCAGGTGTCAAAGTAGGTAGAGCCCAAGGCTTTCAAGAATGCTGAGGTATATGCGTGAGTTAAAGTGAAATTGAAAGTTAAGTCAAGCATTTATGTATGTAAAAAGTCCTCCTTTTGATTGGTAAAAGGGTCATTGAGTATAGAGAGAAGGTATTTGGAATACTCTCTTCATTTTGGAGTGTTAGTATGGGTATTTACACAAGAAATTTTAAAGGTAGTATGAGTCATGTGTGATTTCAAATGAAGACTTCTTGCAGTACCTATAGAGAATGCTTATTGGGAATATTGAATGGGTTTATATGTAATGGGATTATAATTTGGAAATTTAGTAAATAATGTTTCTTGTACCTGTGATAAAATTTTATTATGATAAGTGATGTAAGGGGTGCATGATCGGTAGTACCTGACACCCAAGACGTTTTTGGTCTAAAGTTGTAAAGATTATCCATAGGCAAGGAAAAATATATTCCCCAAGTGTTTAGTAATCCTTGTTGAGTTAGGCCTACATGGATTAGAGTGATTATGTAGCATGTATCCCTCTTAGGCATAAAGAGTGGATGTGGCATCAAGCTGTGGAATTAACCACTAGGTAGGTATGAGGGTGGTAGGTGTACTCGTATCTAAGTTTGATGGTGATCGGAGAAGTTAGATCTTCGATTAAGGAGAGGAATGTGAGATTAAGTAATCTCAGAGTGTGATTTGGTTGGGACCAAGTTATGACTAAAAGAGTCTAATGTATTGATGAACCATGTACGTGAAAAGGATACCTAGAGAATTGGTGAGTACAATAGATGGTATCCATGTATCTTGGTAGATGGATCTCTTTTTATATGGACATCAATGATCAGTTGTTTGTAGGTGCAAAAGGAAGACACAAAAGTTCGAGCAATAATCAATGTTATGGAGGTACAAAAGAAGAATAAAAAATGTTTGAGGATGAAACTCATAGTGAAGAAATCCCAAGAGAGTGCGGTGTAAATCAAATCATGCAAGGTTCGTGGTCAACCAAAACCACCAGTAAGAAACCACTTGATGTGATGGTTCCTAAGCATTGTAATTGTTAGGGATAAGCCTTAAAATCCCAAGGTGATTTATGATGAGTGGAATCTAGTAAAATAAAGTAAGGAAGCCAAACCATACGAAGATATAAACTGAATATGATGACATGAATTAGATAAAGACCTAACCAAGACATGTATTCGTTAAGGAGGAGATAGTGCAGATCAAAGGAGCAACTTGCAAAGGATTTAGCATAAGACCAATTTGAGTATTTGAGAGAAGCATTGGGCATTATAAATATTGATGTAATTAGTAGTAGAAATTAGGGGGGAGTGTTGGAAGAAATTAGGTTCTACCTACTTCTATCAACCACCAGAGTTTGAGACTCTTCTCCACCAACATCCACTGATGCTTCCAGATATTTTCACTCTAAGAACCCTTTGGATGCTCGACAGTCTTCCATGGCCTCTATAAATACGTGGTGAATGTATCTGCATTATCAATTGAGCAATACAATTTGTGTTTTTTCTTTACTGTTTGTGTTCCTTTGTTTCTTCCCCTTCACCTTGGAGACATTTTTTATGAGTTACAATGTATGACGAAAATGGGGTTGAAGGGAATTCTCAATTACAACATAGAAGACGCAGAATAAAACATTGCTTGTGACGCTAATCTTAAACATTTTATCAGCATCCTATCTTCAATCTCTTTGTTTCCACCTCAATCGGTAAGTAGTATTTTTTAATAGTAACTCGTTTATTTCCTTCCATATCCCCAATCTTGCTTTGCATACTTAAATATTGGTGTAAAATGTAACATTTGTGTCCTTGAAATTATCGACCATATGTACTCCATAGATTCTACAGAGAGTCTGTCATTTTCTAAGGTGGTTGAACCACCACCCTGACTTCAATCTGCCATGGAAGGAAGAAGTTCTGCTGCTTCTAGCCCCATCTAGCCTTGATCACTAAACCACCTCTACGCCTGAGCCGTTGAGTCCAAGGGATGAAAATGATTTAAATTTAGTGGAGAAAAGATTGTTTCAGCTCTGCAGAGCCTGCCAAGTCGCCTCCCTTCCCTTATTGGTGGACACAAAATACATAGTTGTTCAACCTGCCATTGATAACTTAGTTTTCAAAGCATTTTCCAAATTCAACCAATCACCTAGGAAGCTTGTTGTTTATGGGACTGTGCAAGCTTACTTGAAAGACTCGTTCCCCACATTAATTGCAGCAATAGAAGAGGCCAAGAAGCAGGGCATTACAATGGGTGTGAATCTTGTATGCGGTGCTTACATTAAAGTATAAAATAGAGTGGTCAAGTCATTGTTCATGCCTTCCCCAATACATTGTTCTTGTATGGAGACACAGAGTTGTTACGACGACTACGCATCATTTATGTTGGAGAAAGTTTCTACTGGTGAAGAAACACTTCTACTCGCTACACACAATCCAGAGTTAGGTAAGCTCACTCTCAACCCTTCATTTTTATCATTTATAACAATAAATTCTGCATTGATCGACTGATTCGTAATGGTGATGAGATATGATCAGTGAATACGACCATTTCTAAATCTGAATAATTGGATATCGTGGAAAGCAAAGTAATGGCGCAGTTCGCTCAATTGAAAGACATGTTGGACTTTCTTTCACTAGGTATGCAAAATGGAGGATTCCAGCTGAGAAAATTTCTACCATTTTGGACGGTGGAAAACGTGATTCCTTATCTTATGAGAAGAGTTGAGGAACAATAAATAATGTTGGTTGAGAATATTAGAGGCGCATGTAAAATGTATTTATCTGCTCATGTGCCTACACGCGACGACCGTATTCTCGTAATGCGACTAGTTGTTTCTTAGTTGGAAATGACTTACATCGGGTCAGAAGAAGATGAGGAGGATGATACCTATAAAAGTGATGAAGAATATGAGGAGGATACCTCTAAAAGTGATAAAAGTGATGAAGAAGAATATGAGGAGGATAATACCTTTGAAAGTGAAGATAAAAGTGATGAAGAAGAAGATGAAGAGGATGATACATTTGAAAGTGAAGAAGAGGAGGATGATACCTCTGAAAGTGATGAAGAAGATGATACCTCTGAAAGTGAATAAGAGGAGGATGATACCTATGAAAGTGATGAAGAAGATGATACCTCTGAAAGTGAAGAAGAGGAGGATGATACCTCTTAAAGTGATGAAGAAGAGGAGGATGATACCTCTGAAAGTGATGAAGAAGATGAGGATGATACCTCTAAAGAAGAGCATGATTACCATGATGAGGAAGATGAGGATGATACCGTTGAAGATGATGATCATCATGGTGATCACACCTCCCATGATGATGGTGGTACCCCTAAAGATGATAATACCTCCCAAAATGATAAATATTCTACCCATCAATATACCGTTTATGTTCACAATCTTGATGATTACCTTAATCAACATAAAAAAGATGTTGATGCTATCCTTAAAAGATTTTTATGATACCTCCCAAAACGATAAATATCATACCTATGACTATACCTTCATTTTTTGAGAATGAGGATGATACCCCTCCAAATGATAAAAGATACCTATGAATATAATACCTCTTTAACCATTTGAGTTCTCCTATGTCTTATGTCTTGCAATACACCGTCATTATGTTATGCCTTGTTGTAGTTAATGATATCACTATCTCCTCAATGGAAGAGACCAAAAAATTTCAATTTCATATCTTTGATGCTTGGGATTAATATGACAGTTATTATATGAATTTATATATAATATGTTCTTGTCAGTCATTGGAACCATAGATTATTATTCAATTGTCCTGGTGTAATAATACTTTGTGTCGACGTGCTTTTTTTTGTTATGAAAAAAATGATTTTTAGCAAGTTTAATGGCTGACTAACTATCAATTAACAATGAAGTAGCTTATGTTTGATTAATTACCAAATCCTATAAAACTTTTCATAATTTAGTTTCTCAAAAAAAGCATGTAAATTGTTTTATGATCAATATAAAGAATTTATTTTCGTTGTTGGTTCTATTGTTTTATTTGTTCATCATATAATAATCATTTAAATATTTAAGTACTTTTTTCATATAAATGTTATTAAGTGTATTTAGTGCATTGGCCATAATAATGCACACATTTTTTGGTGATTTTGAGGAACAAAACAATTGTTAGACTTTCAATTGTTTTAATCATTGAAAAGAGTAAGGATTAAATATTGTGAAAAATAGTTGTTGAAAAAAAAGAAAATTAATAAATAATACAAATGAAAAGGGATTAAATAGGGTGAAAAAATAACACTTAAAGAAAATAATATAAATGAAAAAGAAATTAATAAAGTTTATAAAACAATATAAATGAAAAAGATTTAAAAGACATAGGAAAAAATGAAAGTTTTTTATTATTATGATTAAGAGGATAAATAAAAATCCTATCTCACCAATGTCCTTAGATCTAATGGCTACAAGACCTTCCAAATAAACAAAGATTTTCACTTAGCCCTTCACTCTAGAACCAAAAAGGTCCCAACCTCTTCCCCACCTTTAGCTCTCGTCTCTCTTCCCCACATCCATGGTGTTATTCATCATATTTCTAAGATCTTAGCTAAAAAGATAATCAAAACCTTTTTTAAACCCCATAAAACCCTTAAGAATCTTTTTAGAATTACTGACGATAAATCTTTGTATAATTACTAAGCATTTTCTAAATCTTTATCCACAACCACATCTCTAAGTCAACAATCACATAACACTCTCACACTTCCAAAACATAGTATATGTTTTTACCAAGTAAAAATACTTTCATAAGGACCTTATTACTCCTCTAGTATCATTCGTGAAGCTCTTGAAATCGAAAAACTTCCCAACAACTTTAATAGGGAAGATGGCTATAGACTGAGTCAATCATGAAAACCTACTATTCATCACCTAATTCAATAAACTACTTCCTCTTTCTTATTTTTTCCCCTCTCTTGTATCATTTATCTCTTCTTCCTAATCTCCTCTCATGAGATTTTCCTCGTCCTTTGATAGCTCTCAATTATTCCTTCTTTACTTATGACATGGCATATTCTTTATTCTTAAAAAAATATCTATCCTTTCTAAAAATATATATATTCCTCTCACACACAAATTTTATTAAAGAAGAAAAATACTTTACACAATTAATGCAAGAGCTTACAATCTCCAACATTACTCTAGCATGGGAAAATGAGAGATTTAATAAAATCATCATACTAATTCTAAGCTAGTTTTTGTTATGGACATCTTATCACATAATCATGTGAGTATTACGATTGTCCATGTAGATTACATAAATATTCTAGCAATTTCCTATTGTGTTGCTTCTAAGAAGTGACTCTTTTCTAGATTCATTATCTAATATAACTAAATACATTCTAGAAAATCCTAAGTACAATAAAATAATATTATACTAAGTACTTTAGGATCATAATATCTAACATTCTCCCCTTTGATCCAAAAGTACATTGGAACAAATACCAGGTTCTTCTCTAAACTTAGTAAATTTGATCTTGTCAAGTGGTTTCATGAAAATATCTGAGATCTGATCTTCTAAAGGACAATATATTGGTTTGATGATGCCCTTTGCAATAAGTGTCCTAGTGTAATAATACTTTGTGTCGACGTGCTTTTTTTTGTTATGAAAAACTTGACTTTCAACAAGTTTAATGGCTGACTAACTATCAATTAACAATGAAGTAGCTTATGTTTGATTAATTACCAAATCCTATAAAACTTTGGATAATGTTTTTTCTCAAAAAAAGTATGTAAATTGTTTTATGATCAATATACATAACTTCTTTTCGTTGTTGGTTCTATTGTTTTATTTGTTCATCATATAATAATCATTTAAATATTTAAGTAGTTTTTTTCATATAAATGTTATTAAGTGTATTTAGTGCATTGGTCATAATAATGCACACATTTTATGGAGATTTTCAGGAACAAAACAATTGTTGGGCTGTCAATTGTTTTAATGATTGAAACGAGTAAGGATTAAATATTGTGAAAAATAGTTGTTGAAAAAAAAGAAAATTAATAAATAATACAAATGAAAAGGGATTAAATAGGGTGAAAAAAATAACACTTAAAGAAAATAATATAAATGAAAAAGAAATTAATAAAGTTTATAAAACAATATAAATGAAAAATATTTAAAAGACATAGGAAAAAATAAAAGTTTTTTATTATTATGATTAAGAGGATAAATAAAATTCCTACCTCACCAATGTCCTTAGATCTAATGGCTACTATGACCTCCCATATCAACAAATCTTTTCACTTATCCCTTCACTCTAGAACCAAAAAGGCCCCAACCTCTTCCCCACCTTTAGCTCTTGTCTATCTTCCCCACATCCATGATGCTATTCATCATATTTCTAATATATCAGCTAAAAAGATAATCAAAACCCTTTTTAAACCCCATAAAACCCTTAAGCATCTTTTTAGAATTACTAAGGATAAAGCCTTGTAGAATTACTAAGGATAAATCTTTGTAGAATTACTAAGCATTTTCTAAATATTTATCCACAACCACATCTCTAAGTCAACAATCACAGAACACTCCCACACTTCCAAAGCATAGTATATATTTTGACCAAGTAAAAATACTTTCATAAGGACCTTATTACTCCTTCAATATCATTCGTGAAGCTCTTGAAATCGAAAAACTTCCCAACAACTTTAATTGGGAAGATGGCTATAAACTGAGCCAATCATTAAAACCTACTATTCATCACCTAATTCAATAAACTTCTTCCTCTTTCTTATTTTGTCCCCTCTCTTGTATCATTTGTCTCTTCTTCCTAATCTCCTCTCATGAGGTTTTCCTCCTCCTTTGATAGCTCTCAATTATTCATTTCTTCATTATTCCTTATTTACTTATGGCACGACATATTCTTTATTCTTAAAAATATATATATCCATTCTAAAAATATATATATTCCTCAGACACACAAATTTTATTAAAGAAGAAAAATACTTTACACAATTAATGCAAGAGCTTAGAATCTCCAGCATTACTCTAGCATGAGAAACTGAGAGATTTAATAAGCTCATCATACTAATTCTAAGCTAGTTTTTGTTATGGACATCTTATCACATAATCATGTGAGTATTACAATTGTCCATGTAGATTACATAAAGATTCTAACAATTTCCTATTTTGTTGCTTCTAAGAAGTGACTCTTTTCTAGACTCATTATCTAATATAACTAAATACATTCTAGAAAATCCGAAGTACAATAAAATAATATTATATTGAGTACTTTAGGATCATAATATCTAACATTCTCCCCTTTGATCCAAAAGTACATTGGAATAAATACCAAGTTCTTCTCTAAACTTAGTAAATTTGATCTTGTCAAGTGGTTTGATGAAAATATCTGAGATCTGATCTTCTAAGGGACAATATATTGGTTTGATGATGCCCTTTGCAATAAGTGTCCTAGTGTAATAATACTTTGTGTCGACGTGCTTTTTTTTGTTATGAAAAACTTGGTTTTCAACAATTTTAATGGCTAACTAACTATCAATTTACATTGAAGTAGCTTATGTTTGATTAATTACCAAATCCTATAAAACTTTGCATAACCAAACTGTCTCACATGATGTTTCCCATGCTGATATATATTTTTCTTATGCCAAAGAATTTGCAACTATAGTCTGCTTCTTGCAACTCTGAAAAAATGTCGGTGATCCCATATTCATCAAGTGACCTGATGTTGATTCTCTTTCATCAACACTTCCGACAAAATCTTCATTTAAATATCCAACAATTACGGATTTTCTATTCTTCTTGTATACAAGACCATAATCTTTCATACCTTAATTATATCCAAGAACTCATTTTTTTGCATTCCAATGGCTTTCCCTTGGTTTCTTCATAAATCTTGAGAGAATAATGATTTCATATGATAAGTCTAGATGACTGGTTGTCAAATAAATCAAGCTACCAATCAAATGTCTGTAACTAGTGTTGTTTACCAATTCCCCCCATTCAAGTTTTGAAAGTTTTAAATTTTCCTCCTTTGGGATGAGAATGGATATGTAGTATGTCATGCCAAATATTTTCAATATTTCAAATGCATACTGGCATTGAATAATGTAGATGTTGTTTGAATGTTGGAATAGTTCAACTCCAAGATAGTAGTGAACTAATCCCATATATGTCATCTTAAATCCAACCTGTAATTCCTTCTTGACCTATAAAATGTGATCATCATTGTTCCCAGTAATGATCAAGTCATCAACATACATTACTAAAATTACCAGATTTTAACCTGTAGGTGCACATATAAGGTGTTAGTCTCTAATTTTGTCTTGGTTTAGTCAGAAACCCTTATACTAAACCCTTCTTGCCCACACTTCATTTTCTGTTTCCAGTTGATTTCAAATTTTGTTTTGGTATCTTATGGTTTGCATTACAGTTTTGAGATAGTGTATTTAAGTTTGATTTTGAAAGCACATGGTTTAAAATTGAGGTGTCTCCTTATATGCCTGTTTGAATTTCAAATTTTCAAATTTTGCTAAGTCATTAATAGCGCTACGGGAATAAGCCTATTCCCGTAGCGCCAAATAATCATTCCATGATACGTGTCTGCCATCCCGATTTCGTTATGATGACACAAATTGTTGGTTGAGAGTTTGCATGCATCCATGAAAGCTTGGAAATCATTTGCAAATTCAGCCGTTTCATAATCTGATTGTTGTGTACTCATGCAGGACTCATCTCAAATCACCCTTTCCCTACTGATTGTTATATTTTACATATTTGAGTTTGTTGAATTCAGGCTTGTAGTGAGGAATGTAGGTATCCACCTGAGGGCGCCAGTTTTAGAATTGTGTTTTTATGGCGCTAAAGAGGAGCGTACAGGTTGCCAGAATAGAACCAGAGGGTGCCAAACTTCTTGAAGCCTTTCCTCAGATGGCTCAAAGATTCATAAACACTGGGTGGTTTGATTTACTCACCACTTTTCAAGGTTATTATGAGCAGGTCTCCATGGAGTTCGCTCTGAATTTCGATGGTCACAAGGTCGAAATCGGTAAGATGTTGATGCTAGTGATAGAACAGACTATCTCAAAGGCTTGCAGGCTCGTGGTTGGAGGGGAAAGATGGTGGAATAAAGAACACGTGGTCAAATAATTTGTAAACCAATTCCTCCTTCCAGATAAGCAAAATCCGGATTGGAGAAGGGGAATACCTCGTACCTAGATATGGCCTGAATGGCACACAACTCTAGTCGTGATTCACAGGTATATCACCTACGAAGGAAGGTTTTCACTGGTCTATATCTACCATATCAAGATACTAATGCATTTAAATCTTGATTACCCATTAAATATCCTTTATTTTCTCCTCAAAAGCTTGACAAAAATGTCGAAAAGAGTGCAGTCACTCTCTACCAATGCTAAAAGAAGCTTGTTCCATCAAGTCCTGATTAAAACCCTAGTCATGTCTTTTTTGAGTGAATTACATAAGCCCTGGAGCTGGCTCATGTAATCTTTAAACCCTATCACTTAGTCCAATAAGTAGAAGAAGGGTAGAGGGAGGAAGACCATTACACAGAGCCAAGATATTTTTGATGAAACCCCTCTGAAAGAAGAGTTTTCTGATATCAAGGTGACTAGGAGGAGTAGAAGTACAAGACCTAGGTGGGAGCCCGAAATTGAAACATTTTCTGAGGAATATGTTAAAGGGGAAAAATATTCAGATAATGATCTTGATGCTCAAACTACAGTCAAGATTGAAACGCCATCAACCAGCAAAAGGAGTGCTGCAACCAAAGGGAAAATGTCAAAGGTGTGTCTGTATCACAGAAACCTAGAAGAAATTCTACTAGGGTCACCAAAAAGTATAGACTGAAGTCAAAGGAAATTTTGATGGCGCCAAAGAGGAGTGGACGGGTTGTTAGAATAGAACTAGAGGGTGCCAAACTTCTTGAAGCCTATCCTCAGATGGCTCAAAGATTCAGAGACACTGGGTGGTTTGATTTCCTCACCACTTTTTAGGGTTATGATGAGAAGGTCTCCATAGAGTTCGCTCTGAATTTCAATGGTAACGAGGTCGAAATCGGTAAGATGATGATTCTAGTGACATAACAGACTATTTCAAAGGCTTGCAAGCTCGTGGTTGGAGGGGAAAGATGGTGGAAGAAAGACCATGTGGTCACAGAATTTGTAAACCAATTCCTCCTTCCAAATAAGCAAAATCTGGATTGGAGAAGGGGAATACCTCGTAGCTAGATTCGACTCGAATGGCACACAGCTTTGGTCATGATTCATAGGTATATCACCTGTGAAGGAAGGTTTCCATTGGTCTATATCTACCATATCAAGATACTAATGCATTTAAATGGTGATTACCCATTAAATCTCCCTTATTTTCTACTCAAAAGATTGACAAAAATGTCGAAAAGAGTGCAGTCACTCTCTACCAATGTTAAAAGCAGCATGTTCCATCAAGTTTTGATTAAAACCCTATTCATGTATGCTTTGAGTGAATTACAAAATCCCTGGAGCTAGCTCACACAATCTTTAAACCTTATCACTCAGTCCAATAAGTAGAAGAAAGGCAGAGGGAGGAAGACCATTACACAGAGCCGAGATATTTTTGATGAAACCCATGTGAAAGAAGAGTTTTCTGATATCAAGGTAACTAGGAGGAGCAGATGTAAAAGACCTAGGTGGGAGCCCGAAATTGAAACATTTTCTGAGGAAGAAGTTAAAGGGGAAAAATAGTCAGATAATGATCTTGATTCTCAAACTACAGTCAATCTTGAAACGCCATCAACCAGCAAAAGGGGTGCTACAACCAAAGGGAAAAAGGTTAAATGTGTGTCTGTATCACAGAAACCTAGAAGAAATTGTACTAGGGTCACCAACAAGTATAGACTGAAGTCAAAGGCAATGTTCAATCCATCAATCAAAGAAGAAAACTTCATAATCATAGAAGATGATTATGAGAATGTTGAAGCAAGTACCAGGAAAATGGCAAAAAGGAATCCATTGCCCAAGAAATCTGTCAGCAAAGGAAAAATAATACTTACACCACCTACAGGGCCTGTAACGAGAGATTCAACCAGATTAGAAAAATATAAGGAGATGGCTAAAGGAATCAGTGAAAACCCCGAAGATAAACAAGATTACTTTGAAGACTCAGATCACATACCAGATGTGCCTGAAGCTATAGATGCAACAAGTTCTGAGGAAGAACATAGATCAAAATTAGTCTCAAAGTACCAAGTTAAAGCCAAGGAACCTATCATTTCCTTAAACCTGAATGAACCTGCACCTTCTGAAGAATGCTCAGGATTCAGAGTTAAAATTAGAACTGATAAAGAAAGGATCAAGGAGTTTCAGAAAACAATAAGACAATTAAAGAAGGAGAAGGCGCAGATAGAAAAGTGGAATGCTCGCCAGCAAGAAAGGATTCAAGGTTTTAAAAAGAAGAAGAAAGAGCAAAGGGCATTGCTCAAAGAACTCAGGGAGATTAATTTCAGACTCTATTGGCACAATGTTGTGCTTACCACAAAGCTCAAACAGAAAAATGCCAAATGCCAAAAATGCCAAAGATTATATCCTAAAGGTAATATGGAAATTTGTTACAATCATGTTTAAATGTTTTCCAGGAAATATGGCAAAGCCTACTCATTTTTGGTCAGTGAAATGCTAAGACCTCGATCTGTTTTACAGAATCAAACAAAATTCCTATTTTGTAGAGTCAAATGTAATGCTGGCAATATTTGCTATATCAAGTTGTTGAGATGTGATCTATTTTGGGGTTGTAGAAGCTCTTTTTGAGTGAACTACCTTAGTAGTTAGATACTATTCGAATCTAGTCATTAAATGCTATACTAGATGATAGGATTTGAAATTTTGATAGATGGTTTAAATAGATAGAAGAAAGACCATGTTTTGGTCGAAAAATTGGAGACCCAAGGGACCTTTTTGTGAAGCACATTGTAAAGGAATTTATGTTCAATTTGACACTTAATAGCAAAGGCATATGGATGGTTAGACCCTCTTTTTCTATTTTGTTATTTCTTTATTCCTCCTTGAATTCATTATTCGAAATTGTAATGCTTTTTGATTCTTGACTGATTATTTATACCGTAGAAATTTTACTGTAAAGATTATTTTTCAAGTTTGATATCAAGCTGACCTTATTGTTTCGTTATGATATTTTGAGGAAAGAATTCTGGTGAAGTTGACAAATTGAAGGCTTCACCTTCCTATTTCTTAATTGGTTTAATCCATCTTTGTGTTCACCTATTATTCAGTCAATGGGATATACTCTGTTTTAATCTTGTTTTTCATATTGTGTTGTTACCTTGAAACTAGTTTCAAACCACCTTACTCAAAGAACCCAATCATAAAATTTTCTTCGTTGAAAGCCAATTTTACAAAGGTAATCGTCAACTTTTTGCATACCAAGATCTGGGAGCTTGTTTCAATCCATATAATGCCTTGATCGACTTAAAAAAATTGTGTTCCTATCCTTCGAGCTCAAAAATGAGAGGTTGATTCATATATGTACTTCTTCCTGCAAATATTTGTGGAGGAAGGCACTTTACTCTCAATCAGAGTATATTTATACAGTGTTACCTGATTCTCTTCGTTCCCTACCATTTGGTCAAGACAAAGCCTGAACATCAAACGTTTCCAATGATTTTATTGATTCCATGGCCCATACAAACCCACATGCTCAATTGATACCCATGTTTGGGGCCAATTCATACCAACCACCATATGGGGGAACCCATACTTCCCTCCCCCACCACATCAACCACCATTCATGGCACCTCCTCCTCCCATCATGGACCACTAGTCCCTTCACCCCCCACTCACCCTATTCACATACAAAATACATGCCCTTCACCATCCACAACATATAATCCCAACCCTAGGGGAGGCACCTCCACTACATACGACCAGTATGGACCTCTCCAAGGTAACTCGTACTACCCTTTCCCTAGTCCTCCTTAGTCGATTCCCCATCACATGGACAACAATAGGCAGGGGAATTTTTTATCCAAACTTCTCCTATTCAACAATTTCAATATTTTGAGCAATTAAATACCACCAATCCCCCTCATAAACCCAATAAAAACTAGAGAAAGGGAAATAATAGAAACCAAGGACAAGGGGGAAACCCCCAACAACCAAATCCCTCAGCAGGGGGTAACCAAAATCAGGTTAACAAAAACCCCCAAGGCAGAAATAACAATGGATAACCACCAATTCCCTCAAATAGTCGATTAAAAATGAATGAAGTAAGTTATGAACCCTCCACTCTCTCCCCCACCCCAAGGGACACCAAAAGTACCACCCAACTACATTCCACCACTATCGCTAGTAGTATTACATAACCCAATCCATCACCAAGGTGTCATCAACACACAACCAAAAACTTCCCCTTGGCCACAATAGATAGGATAGTTCCCTGAACCTGACCAACCACAAACCAATAATTCAACAGATCATAGTATCCTTCTCACCACGTAAGAGGAAATATTATTACAAGATTTCAACCACCAAAAGACGATACTATCTGATTCCCCTCCAACTAACTTTGAGTTCCCCACATTATTGGTCGGGAAACCTCTAATGATTCTTCATCCTAACACTAAATCCACCACATGAATTCCTCGTCCACCAGTATGTTCGAACATGCATAAACCACATGCTCGAGCCTCCCACAACTACCACCTTGTTGACGACCTTGCACAATCACCCATTTCCATTTGAGAACTTGAGGTTCTCCAGATATTCCCATACCAAAGAAAGGATTTTCTTTCATAGTTTGGGGCAGTAGACCCTGTAGACACCTGTCTAATCACTTTCAACTTACACAAAGTTGATCCCCATCTTCCATCACTAGTTTCCTTCCAAATTCCTATGAGGATTGGAAACATCACTGTTCATCATTGCATCATCAAAATGTGCCCCTAGAATAGTGGGTGGGGGGGGACAATCTTTGTTGACATTGAAGTTATAGATTCTGGATTGGATTACAATATCCTTTTTTGACGAAGCTACATGTACGCCATGCAAGCAGTAGCATCTTTTGTATGTTGCACCATGATATTCCCTCATAATCGGAAGATCATCACTATTGACCAATTGACCCATTATGAGCCTAATTAGTCACGACACATTGATAACATCCTTCCACTTATCTTCTCAAGTTCTAACCATTTACCAATGGTAGATGTTAAACAAAGGATCTTTCACGACTCATCGTTAATTGGTTCATACCAAGGATACACCCCTCCCACCCCCAAGCATAGACCATGTCTTCATCGTTACCTCATATAGAAGAGACATTCTCAATGACCCTCCTCTAGAGGAATCATAGAACCCCACCCCTATTCCTACACCACAAAATATTCCTGAGGAACCCCCCTTACAATATTCCCAAGAGGAATTATCCAAAAACCCACCCACGATGGGTCAAATCCCTATTGGGAAAATAGTCCCACAGGCCATTACCCAAATACCATTTTTTTACCCCCCCTCCAGAGTAACATCATAATAGGTTGTTTCTACCCTCACGTTACCAAATATGGAGATATCCATCCCTGTATGGTATCTTGAACCAACAACTATGGTACCATGATTATCTCTCCCACCTCAGCCCATCATTTCAATTCCACAACCAGTGGCTCAACCACCCACTCACCCAACCAATCACATAGTTGCATGCAATACTACCACTACAGGAAACCCATATACTTTCAAAGGGGGAAATGAAACCAACCAACGAGGCACCAAGAGGAAGAAAGAATCCACACTCCTCTCCCCACCATGCATCCAACCCCCATCCACACTTTGCACTACCATTGGACACCCAACCCACCTTTTCCCCACATTTTCTGAATTACACGATCTCATTCAGCTTCCCAAAGAATCACCTCTACTCCCTATCCCCGCAATTCCACCTACCCTAGCATAATCCTCTTCCATGAAGATGAAGGGCCTGCATACCAACCATGCATGTGCCCTATGTAGGGAATATGGTCATTACACAAATCATTTCCTGACTATCCCTACCTTTCAGAAGACTCTAAGATAAGTAATACAAGCACCACTACCAGAGCCCTCTCAAGCTACCCACACTACTACTAACACTCAAACCATTTACTATGTGTCCACGTCAGTAAATGAACGTTTTTGGCGCCCTAACATCGACACCGTTTTTGATAACTTAATTGAGAACATACAAATAACTTTAAATGGTTTTAAATATAGAATATTTAATTGAAAAAATTTACAAAGTTCATCATAATATGTTTGATAGCTCGATTGAGCAAGTGAAAATAACTTTAGACGTTTTAAAAATATATAATTCTTACTTAAAAGAAGGCTATGAAGTAGCATAGTTCCTGCCAACTTGGGTTATATATTTAATTTATAAATAAGTGGAAACATTTAACATGAATTATGTACATTAGAATCCATAGGGAGGATATGTTATTGTGTTTTCCAATCTATTGGTATTTGGGTAAATGAAAATGGAAACTGATGTAGGTTGCTAAAATTTGCAATGTTAAAGAAATGTTAGAGAAACAAAGAGGAAAATATTAGTCTTGGATAGTTGGTTGTCATTGATGTCAACATAAATGGTTGTCATTGTTGTCAACAGATACAATGGGTGCATTTGATAAAGTATACAGGAAGCACCATAGGTGTGATCATGATACCCAAAGTTGTTTGAGGAATAGGATATGAAGGATAGTGTAAATATAGGTAACACACTCGTACATGACTAGTCCTCGTCATACCATTTCCAACAGTAGGTAGTGTGTCACGTAGTTCCTCACAGTTGAGGAGTTATGAGGTCATGAAGTTGGAAGCCCTGGAGAATGGTTAAGAAGACCCTAAACAATTACAAGTCATTAATTAAAGGGTAAAGTGGATGTAACAACAAAGCACAGGTTTCCCCTAAAGTTAAGGAAAGAAGTTACTTTGAAAAGTAATAAATACACTTCAATAAGCCGCTCATTCTTACACACACAATTATGTTGGATATAATCTATGTGAGAAAGTGATCTATTGGGCAATATGAAATGGCGAATATGAGGAAGTGAAGGAAGTGAAAAGGAGAAAGTTTCAAGATTTCATATGAGATCGAGGGTTTCTCAGAAACCCTAGTTTGGTTTTTGTACACACATTAATATTGAATTAGGTTTTATTCTCTTCATTATGGTGAACTAGAAATTCTTGTGCATGGGAAGATCCATAATCTCCTCCTATCCTTTCGGTCTTGTCAATGTCGATCTCATCGACAGTTTATAATGGGGATCCTCTAGTATGCACAAAAAATGGATCTTCAACAGTACATCAAAACGAGGCACCTATTTGCATGCATGATCCCTATTATTATTATTATTAAAGTTGACACTAATGCATGTTGAATCTCACATTCATCAAAGTTTATTCTACTCGGGCCCATGCTCTCAATAACTCAGTGAGGTGATTTTTCTTACCAACCCATCACATCCATTTGATGATTGGGATTTGGAACACTCAAATAAGAAATAGAGGGTTCATGTAATACCCCTATTTCCCCCCAGCTTGTAATTAATCATGATTGATTATTGTCATTAAATGGTATGTAAACATTTTAAATGTATTATTGTCTAATTTAAAAATGTCAAAATTTGACTGTGGGGGTGAATCTTTGAAAGTACTAGCCATGATACCACTATCCTACCAAAATGGGTGCCGCAAGGTAGTATCTCATACTACAAAATTCAGATTCTTCATAATCTGTTCAAAAGGTGAACATAAGGACACTACAACCATTGCACCCTCGGTCCAAGCACATTCTATCCAACATAAGTAGGTTGGAAATACTACAGCGAAGGGTAAATATTCCTTCTGCACAAAAGCATATCATGTAGACATATTGGTTAAAAATTTCCAATCCTTCCAGCCATAGGTTCATGACAACCTTCAACAAGTTAAGCATCACAACTTCTCTAGCAAGGAAAGCAACTCATCAAGATGCAGATTCACTAAATTCTTTCCCCTCTCCCTCAATCACTCAACACAATGGAGACCATTACTTCCTAAGGAGGGATAATTGATCCAGGTGGATATCAGTGGCCACACACCTATTCCAATAGGCTCAAAACAGTGTTTTGACAACTTACTAGTTTTAGCATTTTTTTGGTTCCTAAACTTCTAGGGCCATTTTCAGGGCATAAATGTTTTTTTTGGGGGATCGATCACCTCAATGATAACCAAAGTCTTTGATTGAGCCCCAAAAATGAATCTCCTTGATGATACCTTTCAAATGAGCTATGGTGCGCCCCAAATAGAGATCGTATGCCAAAGTTACGCCCATGGGAAGTTGATACACCAAACTACCCAAAATGGGGTCAATAAAATTGTTGGCTTTTCATCTTCCAGGGTTAGGGTTTTGGATTATATTTATATTAAAAATTCCTTCAGAGCCTCATTGTAACCATGTTCTTATAAATGTGAGTATTCGTCACATCTTTTCTTAGAGATAAGCTGCCACCATTCTAGCGAGTCTTTCACTTTATATTTCTACAGTTTTGTACAATTATCTCATTAATATAATTGTGTATTATTGTATCTCTGTGTTTATGGTTGCATCTATGATATATTTCTGTTATATTATTGGATATCCAAGATATCTCTGTACATTTCTTTATTATATCTCCTCTCATTTTGTACTGAAAATAATCTGGATCATACTGTTTCCTACAACTCGAGATTGACCCCACGGGTTCCTTATGATAGAATAAAGAGGATAGGTTGAGAACCTTCCTAATAAATTGCTTGCAAGAGATGCACAAGGAGATAGAAGGGTATTCTAATCATTTGGATTAGAAGAAATATGATCTTATGGGTCGAAGAGAAATACCTGTAGAAAACTAATGCTACAAGAAAATGTAGGGAGTGAGTGCAGAGAATTCCTTGGTGGTATCATGGCTTGGCACGTGGGTGGCTTGCTATCAAAGTGATAGAGCACGAAAAGCCTATGTTTGGGTGGAAAGTCATATACCCACATCCAGTTGGTTGGTCGTGGCTTGTAATAGATAAGTATACCTTACACTCTCTATAAATGAATTAATATGATTGATTGGGTACATGTATTTGTGTTTTAAAAGTCTATGTTGGGTTAATGGGATTGACATTGTTCTGGTGAAAATCCTTTGTACTTATATGATTAAGAAATGGAGAAAATTGCATGTGTATTACACATCTGAATAGGAAACCCCATAATCATCTCGAATGATAGGAATACTTCATAATGAGTGGTCGATGAAAGGGAATCCTGGATATAAATTAAGTAATGAACAATGAAATCCAAGAGGAATGGATTCTTGTAATAATGGCAGGTTGAAGGCCAGAGGAGGCTGATAGATCTTTGTGTTATTTTCCCTATTTTTGATGTGAATGGATATGGGAGTTAGTTCCTCATCGTGTGCCAAGTAGCAGGCTTAGTTCTTGTTGTGAAAGGGGGGTCGAAACCCTAGTGAAACCTTGGTTAATACTTGATATAATTTTCGATTTGGTTAAGTCCAAATTCAGACTGATAACCTAGAAATCCCTGTGGTTGAGACGAGGATGATATTGGTTGTTGATCTGGTCAGGTGAATAAATATCATCCCTTCTTTGATAGAGGAATTGTCGTCAGGAATGATCGAATGCTGGGACTTGTGAAAATACCAACGACGACAAAAATCCTATGGTGGAATGAAGGTTGTCGATCGGTCAAGAGTAAATTGAAGAGAATTTGGATCGTCGATGTTAATCATATCTTCGTCGGAGATAGAAAATTGGTTAATATAAGTGATGGTTCAAGAGGGCCAACAATGATAAAGTTCGTGAGAAAGAACGAGAATAATTGATTGGTGTAGAGGCTATATGGAAACTCAGTCGTAGATCACCGTAGGTTTTGTTCAAGTGAGGAAAGAGAATGATGACATCATAATGACATGGTATGTCAGCGTCGCCGCCAACATGTATACGAGATCACCATGTTTCGATCTTTGATTGGTAGAGGGGATATGAGTAGTCTCATTGGGCATGGAGACCCTTGGGGCTTCACTTAAAAATGGTTACTGAAGGTGTTCATCCTCTATTGGAATACCTGTGTTTTTGAATATGGTGAAGGGGATCCCGTTGCATTTTATTGTTGATAGTGGAAGCCATAAGAACCTCAACTTAGTAGAGGTCATCAAACAATTGAGATTATTGACAAAACCACACCCACAACCATAGAACATTAGGTGGCTTCACGAGGGACGAGATCTTCATGGCACCCGACAGTGTTGATTTCCATACCACATCCATCCCTTCAAGGATGAGGTATTATGTGATGTTTCCCCATTGGATGTCTGGGATGTTCTCTTGGGATAGCCATATATGTGGAAGTTACATGCTATTTATGATTCTTGACCCCATAGTGTCATTGTTACTATGGAAGGTCATCTCTACAAGATACCATAGGTAGTTTTGAATACCATCCCACCTAAAAAGTGTTTCAAGGCAGTATCTCATACTACAAAATTCAGCTTCTTCACAATATGTTCAAAAGGTGAACATAAGGACACTACAACCACTGCAGCCTCGGTCCAATCACCTTCTATCCAACATAAGTAGGTCAAAAAGTTTGAAACAAAGTGTAAAGATTCATTCTGCACATAGGCATCTCATGTATCCATATTGGTTAAAAATTTCCAACCCTTCCAACCATAGGTTCGTTACAACCTTCAATAAGCTAAGCAACACAACTTCTCTAGCAAGACAAGCAACTCATCAAGATGCAGATTCAGTAAATGCTTTCCCCTCTCCCCCAGGCACTCAATGCAATGGAGACCATTAATTCCTAATGATGGAGGATTGATCCAAGTGGATATCGGTGGCCACCCACCTATTCCAACTGGCTCAAAACAGTCATTTGACAACTTACTATTTTTAGCATTTTTTTGGTTCCTAAACTTCCGAGGCCATTTTGAGGGCCTAAATGAAGTTTTTTTGGGATAAAGCACCTCAAAGATATATAAAGGCTTTGATTGAGCCCCAAAAATGAATATCCTCAATGATACCTTTCCAACGATCTATAATGTGCCCCAAACAGAGATCGTATGCCAAAATTACGCTCCCAGGAAGTTGATACACCAAACTACCTAAAATGAGGTCCACAAAAATGTTTGTTTTTCATCTTCTGAGGTTAGGGTTTTTTATTTTCTTTATGTTAAAAATTCATTTATAGCCTCATTGTAATCATTTTCTTATGAATGTGAGTATCCATCACATCTCTTCTCAGAGATAAGCTACCATCATTCTAGCGAGTCTTTCACTTTATATTTCTACAGTTTTGTACATTTTGCTCATTAATATAAATTGTGTATTATTGTATCTCCATGTTCATGGTTGCATCTCTAATATATTTTTGTTAATGTTGGATTACTGAGAGGGGGGGGCTGAATCAGTAATAACGTAATTATAATCCTTTTTCTTCAAATGTTATATCAATGTATAATTATTATCCAATAATGAGCAGTAATAAATAAACAATCACACACATACACAGTACACCAATGTTTTACGTGGAAACCCAAATTGGGAGAAAACCACGGAATTCTTTTTCTTATATGTCTTGAAGAATTACATTCATTGGAAGCACCAACTTCCTTTGTTTTCAGCTGCAACTGGAAAGAGGCTCCAACCGCCTAGTTTCTCAGGCTACAACCTGAGGGAAGCTCCAACTCCCCAAATCTCTGGCTACAACCAGAAGGAGGCTACAACCCATAATGTTCTCTGGCTACAACTGGAAGGTGGCTACAACCACCTTTCCTTGCCTCGTCCTACCACCTTGAAGTAGATGTAGAATGATGGAACCATTTTCACACTATCACTGTGAGATATACCACTATAAACCTGTACCAATAAATCTGAACCATGCATCAACCATGCATCAACCTGTACCTCAACGTGTAATCAATATGTACCATAAACAAGTGCATCAACCATGCATCAACCTGTACCTCAACCTGTAATCAACCTGTACCATAAACAAATGCATCAACCATGCAACAACCTGTAATCAACCTGTACCATAAACAAGTGCATCCAACCATGTACCAAGTATGTACCAATCATGTGTCAACTACTCATCATCTATGACTCACCAATATGTACCAACATCATCAACTATACACCTCATGTATGTGTCAACTCATCAACTACTTGTCTCAACCATGTACTCAACATGTACCTCAACCAAAAGTCCTCATCAATTTCATCATTCAAATCTGATTTTTAGATCTATAATAGACTTGGTGTATATGATCACATTCCTACAAACCTTCCTTAACTTTAAAAACAAGAGACTAGCATTTTCATCAAACTTTTCTTTAGTCTCACATGCCTAGTTTTTGATTAGTCAACAACCCTAACTTGAAGTAATCATAACTTTGAAC
>ML791464.1:18003-30625 GCA_009831015.1 Picea engelmannii
CCCAGGGTTAATCTTCTATTCTTCTGTTGAGTTATCTTTTACTCCTTTATCCTTTTCCTTTCTTAAGTCAACTTAAAAATATAACTTTTAACTTCTTGAATTTTCCCCCCTTCAGTGTGAGACTATGGCCTAGTGGGGGTGCCCAGGCCACTGAGTCTCCTCATCACCTCTCTAGGAGGTGGGGGACATTACAATTAAGGTCAAAATACTATGTGCACATGAATTATTTATTAATATTCATGAAAAGGAAATTAATCTGGTGTGAGAATCCACCTCACATTTAGTTTCCTAATCTCAAGGAGAGGTTGAGAATCTTATAGATGGTTGAGATATATTGTCCACAAAAATCTTAGAGATCTTATTTTAGTGTATCTACTAAGCGATCTTCTCCATGGTGGTTAATCCTCAAAATCCCATATAATGAGGTCTTTCCATGGTGAAAAGTGGAATATTTTAGATATAAAACTTATGATCTTGGTAGAATCTTGCAATGACTAGATGAGGGGAGCTTGGAGGAGTGTTGCATAATCATACATGTTTGTAAGTATTCCCTTTGGTTTCTCATTTTAATATACTTGGCCTATTTCCTTCAATCTTGTGTATTCTTGGATGTGCTTGTATATTGTTCTTTCAATCTTTATAGATGAATTTTTTTGATCTAATCTTGTAGAGTAGAAGTTATTTGTTTCTCTTTTTTTTCCATTGCAGTGCAGTTATCAAGTTGTGCTAAGGATTTTTGAGATCAAGATCGTATTGGAAGCATAAAGGACAAACTTCCAAACAAGGTGCATCACACCCTTTCTCCTTCTCTCTCTTTTTGATTGGTTAAACTAGATTCAAAGGGATGTTAGTGTCCACTTGTGCTTTTCTGTCTTGGTATTAGGGGTATGTAATCCAAGGGAAAACTCACATGTCCATAAGGGAATATTTCCATAACACAAGACACATGTTTGTGTCTCTTCTTACACTTCGTTAATATGCTTGTCTCTGAGTTGTACCAATTCCATGTGATTTTATACTTTTTCATTCCAGTCAAAGAGTTCTCTTATTGTCATCACATTATGTTCTTGATACTCATCAAGTCAATTATTCCAAGTCATTTTTTGTGCCTCACAATATTCAAGGGAAGTTTCATTCCAAACAAAACATCTGCAGTATTACTAGTTTCCATTCCCATGTCATTCCATACTCATTTAACCCACCATCTCACATAACTTTCCTATGTCAGTTTCATGTTAATGATTGGGGATACATCATGTCCCTCCTTCAACAAGTATGTTCCTGTTGACCTCAATGAATCATTCATGAATTAGAATTAGAAACAAATTAGTACCTTGGAACTTTCATGCCTTAATCAGATGATTCAATGAATTTTCAACTTGAGCTCATTTATTTACATTCATTGGAATGTACTAAATGTAACTTGGAAATCATTGTCATCATTGGTGATTTACATTACACTTTTTAACGATATACCTCAATCATCGGTAATCAAGTGGTTTCTACCATGTTTGACATCAAGTCATCTATTCACATGGCTAGAATCATACCATTTCGGGATTGGGATGAAGATCCTGGGTTGGGAACTCTTTATGTTATGTCCTTTTCCGAGGATGCGATGGAAATCATTTGAACATGTAAAATATTCTAGTATAATATCCCTGTTGATGATCTTACTCATACATATACTATCACATAGATCCACACTGTATTGATCTATGGCTATGTTTTGTCATCTTGTAGCTCCATTGTGTATTTTTTGTGGCTACAATCAATTCATGTCATGGAGGGATGGATCCACATTGTATCTCTATCGGCCATATCTTTATTCAATATTCTCATGGATCTTCAGTGTATTGGTCAAAGACCATCCTTTGAGTCAACTCATATTTTGAGCATAGGTATTCCTTCCTAGAGAATGAAAACATATATTTATACTATTTGACAGTTGTTTGCAGCTTCTTCCAAGTTCTCCTACTCCAAAATGTCACACTAGGTTCTCCTACTCTAGGTTCTCCTTTGTTTACAGACCAAAATGTCACACCTATTTACACCTAAGTGTCACAAGTGTCGTATTCACCTTACTAAGTGTCACATGCACTTTACTAAGTGTCACAACATATTGACACCATGAAAGAACATTTGTCACAATCCCTAGTGAGCATGGAGGAGAAATATATTATATGAAGATCAAAAATACTATATGCACATGAATTTTTCATTATTATTCATAAAAAGGGAAATTAATTTAGTGTAAGAATCCACCTCACATTTACTTTCCTAATATCAAGGAGAAGTTGAAAAGATCATGGATGGTTGAGATATTTTATCAAACCAATATCCTAATTTGATGGATCTTGAGAGATATTTCCTCCTTGAAATACTTGAGAGATATTTTTTCTCTAAAATCCTTGAGAGTTGTTTTATCCCTAAAAATATTGCAGATCCCTATTTAGTGGATCTAGTGAGTGATGTTCTCCATAGTGGTTAAGCCTCCAAATCCTATATAATGAGAGCATTCCAAGGTGAATGGTGGAAAATTTCAGGTGTCAAACATTTGATCCTGAGAAAGGGAATTCCATTAAAGAATCAATGTTTTGATCTCAAGACTTACATGCAAGGGATGGCTGAGGAGTGCTTGGTCATATTTTGGAGACATCAAATGGATTTGTAAGTTCCTTATTTTATCTTTCCATTAATATTAACTTGTCCTATTACTTTCATTGTGATTTTTCATTATAATGTATATGCTTAAGTCAAATCGGGTATAAATAGATCTGTTTTATCTAATCAAATAGAGTAGGAGAAAGGATTTCATTGTTGTTCATTGTAGGTCTTGAATTGTGCTAAGAATCTTGGAGCAACAAGGAAAAACATTGAAACAAGATACATCACATTCTTTCACTTTCTCATTTCGATTGGTTATGAGCTAGATCTATAATCAAAGTAGAAACCATTTTTTTACTTCTACCTTTGGACCAAAGAAGGGGTCTTGTTCCAAATGGAAGATTAACATGTCCACGGGGTAATATTTCTCATAATAGTGATACACTTGGAAAATGAGGAGCTATACTATAAATTCCACCTATATTTGAGAAAAAAGTACTAGTTTAAATCAACTAGTCTCTCTAAACTTCATGCTTCACTAACAACAAGACATTCTATATTTCATAAAACCTATGAAAAAATCATGCATTCCTTTTCCTTGAAAGGTGTGGAGAGGGACATACACACTTATGTGGCCAAATGAAATACTTTCCAATGAAACAAGGGATAAACAATACAAAATATAGGCACACTACAACCTCTCCATGTTCCACATGTTATTGTGAACATATATCTCTATGGAATTCATCTCAAAATACCCAAATATGGAAATAAATTAGTCATCATGGTTATAATTGGTTTAATTTACAAATATGCTCATTTTTGTGTCCTCCAACAACCATTTAAATCTTCCATAGTGGCTCAATTTTTCATGGAAAATATTTTCAAACTACATGGAATGCCTCAATCTATTGTCTTTGACCATGATCTAACTTTCACAAGTAATTTATGGAAAGAATTACTCAAGCTCCAGGGCACCATATTGCATCTCAAAACTACCTAGAATCACCATATTGATGGTTAAACCGAAGTTGTGAACAAGTACTTGGAAGCATATTTGTGGTGGTTCGTGTCCAAACGACAATATCAATGGGTTCATTGGTTATGCCTCACTGAATGGTGGTACAATACAATTTACCATAGTGCCACTCACATGACTCCCTTTGAGGTGTTCTATGTAAAAATATCCCATATTTATTTTCTTACTTTCTTGGTGTCTCCAAGGTCTAGTAGGTGGGAAAAACCCTTACAAATTGAGCTAACATTCTACGCACCTACAAAAATGATTTGGTACTGACTTGTATTCGAATGAAAAAATAATTTGATTAGTATCTTTTTGAATTCCATTTTGTTGAATGGGATCATGTGTTTCTTCATCTACAACCATATAAGAAATATTCCCTCAAAGTAGATCAATGTGAAAAACTTTCTCCAAAGTTTTATGGCCCTTATACAATATTCAAGTCCATAAGGCCCGTGGATTACAAGTTAGTTTCTCAATCACTCTAAGCTCCATACAATTTTTCATGTTTCTTTCTCAAGGAAAGTGATAGGATTTTTATAGCATCATTTGACACCACATATTCCCATGACAAATCATTGGCCTAAGTTACATCCCTTTCCCTGCTTGTAGGAGTGAAATCCCCCTTTTCCTCCATAAACATATATTAAAAATCCCATTTTTCTTTATGTACATGACTCTCCTTAAAGAAAATCATGTACATACATGAATTTCTAGTTAGAAACCCATGTACATGTTTAATTGGCTCAAAAAAGTATTAAATATCGATATTTTGGGCAACGTTGATGGGTTCCCGACTTCTTGTAGCCCATTCATAACAACTCCAACTTTCAAAAGGGAGTATAAAAGAGAGCCTTGGGATGAAAGAAAATGAGATCAAAGAAATGCACCCTTATGCTAGCATTTTCCTTATATCCTTGCAAGCCCATGTTTCCCCTTGCTTATGATATTTTCATCCCCCCTTGAAAACCCTTGTTTTTAGGATTTCTATTTTCCCTTATCTTTTCAGGAAGAAAACCATTACTTTCTTGGCCCTGTTGGGACACAAATCCTTGGAGGTAGTGAATTTTATATTAGGCCTTGGGTGGAGGAACTTGGATCTTGATTTTAAGACTTGTAACAGCTGCGACATGGTCTCAGAAATAGGTCCAATTTCCTCCACCCAAGGCCTAAGATAACAAGTGTTTCCTCCATGTACGTGTGTTCCAATAGGTTTAAGGAAGTAATGAATTTATTCTTAACAATATTAGGGGAAACAAAAATCCTAAAAACAATGGTTTTCAGGGGGGGAATGAAAATCTCAGAAGCATGGGGAAACATGGGCTTGCAAGGCTATAAGGAAAATTCCAACATAAGGGTGCATTTCTTTGATCTCATTTTTCTCCATCCCAAAGCTCTATTTTACACTCCCTTTTGATAATTGGAGTTATTATGAACATGCTACAAGAGATCAAGAACCTAGGTCTCCCATCAACTCTAGTTGAAATATTGGTATTTAATAGATTTTTAATCTAATTAAACATGTATATGGGTTGATAACTAGAAACTTGCACATCTACGCGAGTTTATATAAGGAGAGTCGTGTACATCGAGAAAATGATATATTTTTTTATATATCTTTAGAGAGGAAAAGGGGTTTTTTTCTCTTGCAAAAAGGGAAAGAGATGTAACTAAGGGAAATGAGTCGTCATGAGCATATTTGGTGTCAAATGACGCTATAACAAGGATCCATGTGTCAGATTCAAATATGTATACCTAAATTGAATGAAAAAATTTCCATTTGGTTGCAACCATAAGCAAATATGGGCCAATGTGAGCGTAATCTTCATTACTGAATAATTCAGGAGGATTTAGTACAGTGGAAGGACACACAACATGAAGAGTCCATGTGGGGGCTAGCCACCATTATACAACAATTACCACATCTCAAGCCTTAATGACAAGGTTTTTCTTTAATAGGGAGGGTACGTTAGGGTCCTAACCTCCCTAAACCCTTAAGTAAATAGAATAATATTGTTTTCTATGTAATAAAGGTATTCATTAATAAATCAGGCTTATGTAATAGTGTGAACACAACTAATGTAAGAAGGCTTACTAGAAGGTTCCACCTCTAGAAATTTCTTCCTCTAAAATGTTCTTAGGAAGATAGAAGTAGTATATATAGAGGTATAAAGCATTGAAAATTATGCCTTTTTGAACCATTTGTACTCAAGTTCCGCTTTATTGGAGGTTTCCTCCCTTGAAGAGACAAGTGAAAATTGTTCTCTAAATAATAAAAGTATCATATTTTCAATCCATATTGTCAACGTGCTTACTATTCCATTTGTTTTTGCTAACTATTTTGATAATAATTGTGCTACTACTCCACATATTTCCTTCTCCTACATTACACACAAATATTTCTCTCAACCATTCAATCATCCATCATGGAGTGTCCTAAATCATATATGCAATTTGTTTTGTATTTAGAATACATTTTATTTCATCATCCAGTTGGTATGTTTTAATCTATATTTCCCCCCACCCACAGCCTCTTATACCACATTGTAGCACCCCCAGACCCCTTTTGGGGATGGCCACATAAAAATTTCTAACTCTCATACAAATTTAGTTAATGAAAATACTCTACAATTACACAAATTAATGTAGAATAACAAAAACTATATATATATATACAACATAAACTGAAAACCCATGAGAATAAATGAATAAATATTAACACAAAACATACATTAGCAAAAACTATACACTTGTCTTTGGTAAAATAACACCAACTTCGTCGAGACATTCCACATTCCTCCTAGCCTTAGACCACACTAGTCTTAACTCTCAGCATTGGGTCACCCTCAAGATGGGGATAAAACTACACTTGGGTAAAGGATTCCCAAGCAGGATAAGTCTCTCATATAACAATAAAATCAAAAACAAATGTAAAATCAAGATAGCATCCTATGGTCCCTCATTCCCCACATGAATGTCCCACCCCAAGAAGTGTGCCCCTTCTCTTCTCAACATTCCTTTGGATTCCCCACTTCCCTTCTAGGAATTCAACAATAGGTCAGACAAGAAGTCTGAGAGCCTTATAGATGAAGCTTGGAACCTTGGGAAATCAATTCCCATAAATTATCTCACCTAGAGAGAATGATCACAGGCCTAGAAACCCTCTTCATCAATGTCGGGCGGGTTTGAAAAATTGACTTCAATCCCAATCAAAAGTTTTCCCAAGTACATTAACATTACATGTACTAGCAACATGAAGGAACAAAGGACAATCATATAAATGTGGTGAGGTGAGAATGATAATGGAAATATGGCCCAAAGAACTAAATCCACCCAATTATATTTTCATGTTCCCAAATTGACACTTCTCATGTTGGGAACTAGCTTGGGTCCACATGGAATACGCTTGCCAACATAGGAACTTAGGATATAAAAAATAGCCATACTTTATACTTTATATTTTTAGGAATACTAATAAAACATTCCTTTGGGATTAAGCCACTTAGATTATCCCATTTTACCAAGAATCTCATCCCCCACTTTCCGATTTTGTTGAATTTTATCCCCCCATACTATTTTACATGGTTGGTATACAACAATGATTTGTTTTCATTAAAAAAACTAAGTATGATTACATTTTACAGAAATAGGCTCATTGGCCTTTTAGCTTCAGGCTCACTAGACTAATAACCACACAGACACTCTGGCCTCAAAATACATACATAAAAAGACATTCTGGCCCCAAAGTGTCCTCGCTCACTAGCCTATATGTACTATTACATTTATATTTACAATGGGGTTTGACCTAGGGGTATTACATCCCCCTCCCGCTTATTTATGCACTATCCTTAGTGCATTATATACACATATATAGTCAAAATTTCAAAAGTCCTCAAACATATGTGAATACTTTGACTGCATAGCATCCTCATGCTCCCAATTTGAAACCTTAGGACCGTACTAGGTCCATTGGACCTTTACTAGCCCTATGGCTTGAATCCATAGATGTTTGATCTTCTGGTCCAATATGCAAACTGGTTGCACTTGAAAGTCTCCTTCTTGATCCACCTGAATCACATTCCAATAATGAAATGATTATTATTAGTTGCATACTTTTTAATAAATGATACTTGGAACACATTATATATACACATTGATGTAGGTAACGTAATCATGTATGCAACATGACCAATCATCTCCAGGATTTGAAATTACCCACAATAATGAGTTGCGAGATTTAAACAATTTCCCAACTTTAGGGAGCTTCTCTTGGCCTTTACTTTTAACAACACAGGGTCACCTACTTTCAACCCTTTGTGAGTTATGAGTTTATCAACATAAATTTTCTTCTTGTCGTGGGAATCCTTTAAATTTTATTTTATTCTCACCATATCGTCTTCCGTTTCCCTAAGTAACTCTTTTCCAACCACTACTCTGTCTGTTGGGTTGACCCAACTCACTGTTGTGTTGCACTTTCTTCCATAAGGTTTCTCAAATGGGCTCATATTTAGAGATGTTTGATGCCCATTGTTATAATAAAACTCCAACAAATGCAACTAATCCTCCCATTTGGATGGTTTATGCATCACATACACCCTTAACATATATTCTATCACCTGATTGACCCTTTATGTTTTCCCATTTTACTCTAGATGATATTTTTTGCTAAAATTCAGATTTGTTCCAAATCTCTTGAATAATCCCTTCAAAGAATTTGATGTCAAATTGGGATCTCTGTCAGATAAAATTATCTTAGGTACACCATGTACCCTAACAATTTCTCTCATATAAATATCAACAATGTTGGTTTCCTTGTGAGTGAGCTTCAATGGAATAAAATGGACAGCTTTAGTAAGCCTATCTACAACTACCATGACAAAATCATGTTGCTTGTTTGTTTTGGGAATATTGGTGATGAAATCCATTGTTACAACCTCCCAATTTCACTCAAGAATGGGCAATGGTTGTAGTAAACCAATTGGGTGTCTATTCTTAGCCTTTACCTTTTGACATTCCAAAAATTTGGCAATAAAATCAACAACTTTTTTCTTCATGCTTGGCCAATAATATTGTCTATTGATAGTTGTAGTAGTTTTCTAGTAACCTGGGTGCCCGACATAAGGAAAATTATCCATTTATTTTAATATCAGATTTTTCAATTCCTGAAAATCTAGCACATAAATTCATTTTCTTTACATGATAATTTTATCTTCTTTTAACTCAAAATTCTCAATTTTCTCCTAGAAAATACCCTGTTGTAATTTTTCTTTTTTTTCCCATGTACTGTAGGTATGAATTTCAAGCCTCTAAATTTATGTCTTTCAAATATGATTAGTACATGTTAATGGTTTTAGCATGCATCTCAAGCAGTCTCTCATTAAGTGCATCAACCACGTTGTTCTCTTTACCCTTGATTTAGAATTACTCACTCAGGAATTCCAACCACCTACTTTTCCTGTCATTTAGAATTGGCTGTCCAAATAAATATTTCATTACACTATGGTTTTTCCTCAACTCGGATATTTTTCCCATGAGGTAATGCCTCCACATCTTTAAGGCATGCACTATGGTTGCCAATTCTAAATCATGAGAAGAATAATATCTTTCATGCTCCTTTAATTTCCTTTATTCATAGCATACCACATGTCCATTCTAACAAAGAACTACACCAAGTCCTTCTGTACATGCATCAATGCATACAATGAATTCTTCATTTGGATCAACATAATTTAATATTGGAGCACTTTTTAGTAAATGCTTCAAGTGTTGGAAACTCCTTTAATAATCCGATGTCCACTCAAACTTCACACCCTTATTTTTCAAGGAAGTGATTGGGTGTGATATCTTTGAGAAACCCTTAATAAATATCTTATAGTATCCTGCAAGTCCCAGGAATTATCTCACCTCAAAGAAATTCCTTGGTGTTGGCCATCCTTCAATGACTCTTATTTTTTTGGGATCCACTATTATCCCTTCCTCTGAAATGATATGCCCCAAATAATGAATTTTCTTCTGGTAGAATGTGCACTTGTTCAATTTGGCATACAACTGATGCTCGATTAATACCCATAACACCATCTTCAATTTTTTCTCATGATCTTCTTCATAATTAGAACATATAAGAATTCCATCCAGGAATACAATGTCAAACTTATGTAAGTAATCTCTAAAAATACCATTCATTAAACACGTGAAGACAACTGGTGCATTTGATAACCCAAATGAAACCACTATGAACTCGTATTGGCTATACCTTATTCTGAAGGAAGTCTTGCTAATTTATTCCTCTTTAATTCTTACTTGATGATATTAGTCTGACCTAAGATCAACCTTGAAGAATATCTTAGCATCTTTCGTCTGATCAAAGATGTTATCTATCCTTGGGAAAATATATTTTTTCTTCATGGTTACCTTATTCAACCACCCGAAGTCAATGCAAAGTCTCAAAGTTCCATCATTTTTCTTTAGAAATAATATTGGGTCACCCTAGGGTGACACACTTGGGCATATATAGCCCTTTTTCAAAATCTCTTCAATTTGCATTTGCAATTCCTTCAGTTCTGGTGTACTCATCTTGTAAGGGGTCTTGGACACTTGGGTTGCTCCAGGCATCTAATTGATGGAGAAATCATTATCTCTCGTGCGGAAATCCAAATATTTCTTTAAATACATCTTCAAAGTCTTTTAGGACTGCACAATATTCAATAATTGGCACCTTATCATTAGGCGTATCTTCCATATGTGCTTCCAATATTTAACAACCTTTCCTGAAAATTTTCTTCAACTACAAGGATGAAACGTTTTTAATGGTTACACATTAGCAATTCAAGAATGTAAAAATACATAGAGATTACATAAGCATTCAAAACTTAACACGTCAATGCATAATGTAACAACATTAGAGAACATATAAACATACTATGTTTATATCATATGAAATGTTTTACTCTAAATGTTACATGAGGGTGGGTGTGGAGGGAAATATAGAGTAAAACATATGGGGGGGAATATAGAGTAAAGCATCATATGTTTTACTATATATTTCCTCCCACCCCCACCCTCACCCTCACCCTCGCCCTCATGTGAAATGTTACATGAGAGTGGGGGTGGGGGGAAATATAGAGTAAAACATCATGGGGGTGGGGGGAAGTATAGAGTAAAACATATGAGGGGTGGGTATAATATAGAGTAAAACATCATGGGGGTGAGAGGAAATATAGAGTAAAACATATGATGTTTTACACTATATTTCCCTGCACACAAATGATACATGAGGGTGGGGGTGGTGGGAAATATAGAGTAAAACATCATATTTTTTACTATATATTTTCCCCCACCCCCACCCTCACATGAAATATTACATTAGGGAGGGGTTGGGGGTAAATATAGAGTAAAAAATAATTTCATGAGGGTGGGGGTGCGGGTAAATATAGAGTAAAACAGGGTGGGGGTGGGGGGGAATATAGAGTAAAATAGAGTAAAACATATGATGCAAAACACATGAGGGTTAGAATGGTGGGAAATATACAGTAAAACAACATTTCATGAGGGTAGGGTTGACACATGAGGGTGGGGATGGGGGGGAATATAAATTAAAACAACATTTCATGAGGGTGAGGGTGAGGGTGGGGGTGGACGAAAATATAGAGTAAACTAGGGTGGGGTTCGGGGGAAATATAGATTAAAGTAGAGTAAAACATCATATGTTTTACTCTATATTCCCACCAGCCCAACATTTCACGAGGCTGGGGGTGCGGGGAAATATAGAGTAAACCATTTCATAATGGTGGGGGTGGGGGGAAATATAAAGTAAAACATATTATGTTTTACTCTATATTTCTCCCCACCCTCATATGCTTTACTTGTTTTACTCTATATTTCCCACCACCCCCACCCTCATATGTTTTACTCTATATTTCTACCACCCTCACCCCCACCCTCACCCTCACCCTCACATGAAATGTATTTTATATGTTTTACTCTATATTCCCCCCCACCCCCACCATCATATAAAATGTATGTTATATAAGGGTGGGGGTGGGGAAGAATATAGAGTAAAACTTATTATGTTTTAATCTACATTTCCCTCCATTTTGTATCTCCCCCATCCCGCTCCTCATAGGAAATGTATGTTATATGTTTTACTCTATATTCCCCCCACACCCACCTCATACGAAATGTGTGTTATATGCGGGTGGGGTTAAGGGGGAATATAGAGTAAAAATTATTATGTTTTACTCTATATTTCCCCCCACCATTTCATATGAGGGTGAGGGTGAGGATGGTGGTGGGCCCATCCCCACCCTCATATGAAATGGTGGGGGGGATTATAGAGTAAAGCATGTTATTTTTTAGTATATATTTACCCCCTCGAATGGGGTGAGGGGGAAATATATAGAAAAACATAGGTGGGAGTGGGGGGGAATAAAGAGTAAAACATTATGTTTTACTCTTTATTCCCCCCCCCCAACACACACACACACACCCCTATTTTATTTTATATTTCACCCCATCCTCACCCTCACCCTCACCCTCACATGAAATGGTGGGAGGAAATATAGATTAAAACATAATATTTTTTACTCTATATCCCTCTCCACCATTTATTGTGAGGGTGGGAATGGGGGTAAATATAGAGTAAAATACAATATGTTTTACTGTAAATTCCCCCCCACCCCCACTATCATATAACATATGAGGGTGGGGGTGGTGGGGAATACCGAGTAAAACATAATAGAGTATTTCTGCCCTATTTTACTCTATATTACCCCCTCACCTAGACCCTCGTATGAAGGTGGGGGTGGCAGACAATATAGAGTAAAACATAATAAGGGGTGGGGGGAAATATAGAGTAAAACATATGGGGGGGAATATAGAGTAAAATGTAATAATTTTAATCTATATGGGGGGAATATAGAGTAAAACATAGGTGGGCATGGGGGGAATATAGACTAAAACATATTGGGTGGGGCTGGGAGAAAAATATAGAGTAAG
>ML791464.1:58486-80180 GCA_009831015.1 Picea engelmannii
CTCCATTGAGAAGAACAAGACATGGGATCTTGTTGATTTGCCAAGTCACAAGAAGAGTATTGGTGTCAAGTGGGTTTACAAAACTAAACTCAATGAAAAAGGGCAGATCGAAAAACACAAGGCAAGATTTGTTGCCAAAGGATTCTCACAACAACCTGGTATTGATTATGGTGAAACTTTTGCTCCAGTAGCAAGATTAGACACTGTAAGGACTCTATTGGCTATAGCATCCCAACACAAATGGAAAGTATACCAGATGGATGTCAAGTCAACATTCCTGAATGGTCTTTTAGAAGAAGAAGTTTATGTCGATCAACCACCTGGATTTGAGGTCCAAGAGAAGCTAGACAAAGTATATCAGTTGAAGAAAGCCTTGTATGGATTAAAGCAAGCTCCAAGAGCTTGGTACAACAGAATTGACACTTACCTGATCCAAAGTGGTTTCAACAGAAGTCAAAATGAGCCAACTCTTTACACCAAAACAGATCATCGCGGTAAAATTTTGATTGTATGTTTATATGTTGATGACATGATCTATATGAGAAATCTTGAGTTAACGGATTTTAAGCATGCCATGCAATCTGAGTTTGAGATGACAGATCTTGGCATCATGAAATATTTTTTAGGGATTGAGGTTGATCAATCAACCAAAGGAATTTTTGTCTGTCAGAAAAAGTATGCAGCAGACATCATCAAAAGATTCTGCATGGAAGAATGCAATCCAGCAGAAACCCCCATACCACTAGGCACAAAATTGAGCAAGAAAGATGAAGGCCCTACAGTGGACTCCACCCTGTACAAAAGCTTAGTAGGCAGTTTGTTGTATCTTACAACAACTAGGCCTAACATTATGTATGCAGCCAGCCTTGTTTCCAGATTGAGATTCATGGAATCTCCCAGAAATTCTCATTGGAAAATGGCGAAACGAATTCTGAGATATGTTGCAGGAACTCTCAATTTCGGCTTATGGTACACTAAATCTGATAGTAATCAACTTTATGGTTACACAGATAGTGATTTTGCAGGTAGCCTAGATGACACGAAAAGCACATCTAGACATGTTTTTCAACTCGGCATGAACCTAATCTCATGGGCATCAAAGAGGCAGCCAATTGTTTCAATATCTTTTGTAGAGGCAGAGTATGTCGTTGCTACCTCAGCTTCTTGTCAAGCTGTGTGGCTGAGAAGAATATTGAAAGATATGTCACATACAGAAAATGCTCCAACTCCTATTTTTTGTGATAATACTTCAGCAATTGCTTTATCTAAAAATCATGTATTTCACAAGAAAAGCAAACACATTGACACTCGTTTTCATTTCATACGCGAGCTAGTCAATAATGGTGATATTGCACTACAATTATGTGGTTCTCGTCTTTACAAAGCCACTAGAAAAATCTGTTTTTGATTTTCAGAGACAACACTTAGGCATAATTAGTGCTGATGTTTGTAACTGTTGAGTTTAAGAGGGAGTGTTAAATATAATGTAACCTCAACAGGCTCACTATACACTGCCAGCTGTCCTGGCCAGCTGTACTTTCTATTCTTGATTTGTTTGAGCCTATTTAGCTCAGCTATTTCCCTTTGCATAACTACTTCTTCATGATCTTCTTCATGTACTCGTTTTTTACTCTTATTCTTATATTCTAATATACTATTTTCTATTCTATTCTTTCTCTCTGCATTTCTTGCTTCACAATTTATCATGAATGACCTGCTCATTGAGATGTTCCGACATTTTTTTCCAATGTTTCTCAGAATCTTTATTCTGCAGATGTACATGATTCCATGAAAACGATTATGTGCTTGGTTTTGGATGAAAGTGATGATATCTCGCAGGAACTATTGTCTGTTTTACTCATCAACTTGAGAAGAGAAATGAAGGATTCTTCCCCGGCTGCCCATTTGTTATCCTTGAGTGTCGTTGCATCTTGTGCTGCAAGGTTGAGACCGCATTTGAGAGAGAAATTGCCTTCCAATGAGGCAATTATTTGCAATTGTCGACATGGGTACGATGAAATTGTTCATGAAATCTGCCTTCAAGGGAGTGAAGAGATTAATGCTAATGAATATGCAACTGCTAGTCAAGAAGTTATATTGCTAAAAGGAAGCTGTACTGCAGAACCAGCTGCATCTTCCCTGGATTATTCAAACCCTCCAGTTCCAAACACTCAATTGTATCCCGATCATAATGAATTGATTAGGGATGAGAAAATGAATGATAAACAGGAGAAGAATGAAGCTGATCATAAGTCGGCAAGTTCAAGTGAGCGTGCGCAAGGGCGTCCGACCAAACGATCACGCCTCACAGAAGAACCCATATCGATCGCACACAGTATGGGGTTACTGAAGGTAGAGACGGGATCCAATAATGCATCTTTAAGAGAATACACCGCTTCCGAATCGAAGAATAACATTGCATTCTCGAAATCGTTAAATCGTAACAGACGGCCGAGGAATTCTGCAAAGAAGAAGAGGGTCTCGGCAGTGGGGACGACTGTCGAAGGGAGCGGAGAAGATGAGAAGTTCGTTGGACGGAAGATAAAGGTCTGGTGGCCTTTTGATAAACAGTTCTATGACGGTATTGTTGAATCGTATGACCCCAAAACGAAGAGGCATGCCATATTATATTTCGATGGTGATCGTGAAGAACTAAAACTCTATAGGCAGCGCTGGGATTTTATTGATCGGTGATAGTCGGCCTAGCTTTTCACCCTCCGCGAAATAATTTGAATGGTAAGTAGTTTTCTTCCTCGACATAAATTCACTTCCTTTTTCTGAACCTTGAGATTTCGACTAATTGCTTAACAAAGCTTCTTGTGTTTGATTTGCTAGTTATACGTAAGGATAATAGTGATCATTATGCCGATATTCCTATATTTCACCACTGGAAATGATGATCATGTTATCCAGGACTTCTGTTGGGGAGTTGATATCATATTCTCAAAGCCATTCTCCATTAATGATGATGGATGGATGTTTGATATCAAAACAAAGAATTGTTGATGCAGATCTCTATGAAAATTCTTTTCAGTTTTGCCCACTGAGAAAGATGTATGGGTTACCAATCGATTCCAAACATCATGAAGTATCCAAAGTTTAATGAACCTGAATGTTTTGAGTACTGGGTGAATGAATGTGGGAGTACTTTGAAGCTTTTCATCGTTTGCTATTATTCATTTCTGTGGATAATTGGATAGTAGCCAGTTATTACTCTCAGTACAGACATAAATTTAGAGTTAATGTTACATGTTGTTTCTATTTTCTATTACATATGTTGTTTCTGTTTGCATGATGTATGTTTTAGTGTAGTGGATGCTATTGGATCAAGAAACACGCACTGGCATAGTCCCTGCTGTTTTTTGATGAAGAATATAAAATAGCAACAAGAGCATAAAAATGTTACCTCTATTTCTGCTTAGTAAGCACAACAGTTTTGAAATGTTACCTCTATTTCAATCCAGTGCCAATGGGTTTTGAGGTTTTCTGGGCAGTAGCATTTTATGTTTTCATTGCATTAGTTTTCTGAATGCGAGGAGGCTGTGATCTGTGCTAATATTCGTTCCTCCAACATTAATGCGCATCAATCACGTCTTTTTTCACATTTTAAATTACGGCCATGCCTTCTTGAATGCTACCATTTTTTACTTTTTAAATGACTGCCATGCCTACTTGCTCACAAACTCTAGAAAGGGAATTTTTGGAATTGATGGATTGTGTAAAAAACTTCTTCATGTGTTTGATTTCCTTGTTAGACAAAAGGATACTAGATATCCATATGCCAATATCGCTATATTTCACCAATGGAGATGATGATCATAGGATTTGTCCAGGGCTTCTGTTGCTGAGTTTGTGTAGGCAGAAGCAAAGGAACACAAGAAAATACAGAATGAAACAAATTTTATTCCTCGATGCATGAAATGGTTACATCGTCTCAATTTTATAGAGAGTATGGAAGGATCACAAATATCCAGAGCATTCATGAAGGCTGGAGTGTCGGTGGAAAGGCAAGGCAGTGGAGGAGTAACCGGTGGTTGAGTGAAAGGTTCTGTTTTAATGCTGTAGATAGAAATTAAATTCTTCCAACACTTCCCTCTAATTTCTACTACTAATTACATAAATATTTACAATTCCCAATGCTTCTCTTAAATACTTAAATTGGTCTTGTGCTAAAGCCTTTGTAAATATGTCCAAATTGCTTCTTTGATCTGCAATGTTGTAGGATGAGTTCTCCATTGTTGACAAGTTCTCGAATGAAGTGATATCTTGTGTCAACATGCATTGTCCTCTTCTGAAAAACATGATTCTTTGATAGTGCAATGGTGGACGACTTGTCACAATAGATCGTAGTAGGCTCTTCTTGATTGTGCATTAGATCCTTCAAAATTCTTGGCATCCAAACTGCTTGACATGCTGTTGATGTATCTGCTACATACTCTACTTCTGCTGATGAGATTGTCACTATTGGTTGCTTCTTTGATGCCCATGCTACAAATCTTGTTCCAAGATGAAATGCATATACAGATGTGCTCTTTCTGTCATCAATGCTTCCAAAATCACTATCTTTGTATCCAACCAACTGCAGATGATTTGAAGTGGAATACAGTATGCCATGATTGATAGTCCCTACAATGTATCTCAATAACCTTTTTTCTGCTTGCCAATGTGAGGTCTTTGGTGTGCCCATGAATCTAGAAATCAAACTGACTCCATACATTATATGCCTAGTCATTGTTAGATACATCAAACTTCCAACCAATTTTTTGAATATGGTTGAATCAAAATCCATCTCATTTTTTTATCTACTTAGTTTTGTGCCAACTGCAAGAGGTGTAGAAACTGCATATTTTCTTTGACAAATGAAAATGCATTTATCATTTTGTGTGACTTCAATGCCAAGAAAATATTTCATTAACCCCAAATCTGTCATCTCCAATTCCTTCTCCATTGCCGATTTAAACATATCAATAGAGAGATTACATGTATAAATCAAATCATCAACATATAGGCAAACAATCAAGACTTGACCTTGTTCATTGACTTTGGTGTATAGTGTAGGCTCACTAGTGTTTCTTGTGAATTCATTTTTTATCATGTATGAATTTATCCTGCTACACCAAGCCCTTCGTGCTTGCTTCAATCCATAACGTGGCTTCTTCAACCTATAAACCTTGTCTTCTTTTCCTTTTACTTCATACCCTGGTGGTTGCTACACATAGACTTCTTCTTCTAAATATCCATTCAAGAAGGTTGTTTTGACATCCATTTAATAAACATTCCAATTATGTTGAGCTGCAATAGTTAGTACCATTCTAATTGTGTCCAGTCTTGCAAATGTTTCATTGTAATCAACTCCATATTCTTGTGCAAATCCTTTAGCTACTAATATTTCCTTATATTTGTCAACTTCTCTATTTGCCTTGTATTTAGTTTTATACTCCCATTTCACACATGTGAATTATTTCTTCTTAGGTAAATCAACTAGATCCCATGTATCATTTTTCTTAATAGATTCTATTTCTTCATTCATTGCATTATTCTAATGTTCTTCCTTAATTGCATCTTCAAATTATATAGGATCTTGAGTAAATAGAGCAAAATTGGATTGCAAATCTATCCTATCTCCTTGATCATATATTTATTGCAAGTTTCTAGTATTTTTGCCTCTTAACCTTGATCTTAGTGATTCAAGTGTAGGATTTGAGTCATAACTTACTTGTGGACTTGATGTTTCTCCTTTATCAACTTCCCTTTGTGAAGTTTCTTCTTGTGGAATTCTTGATGGTATTCCTCCTTGCTCATTTGATTGTTCTCTTTGACCTTTTTCTATTTGTTCTTCATATCGTATTCTTGTACCTGTAATTGTCTTGTCTATATTTACATCCCATGATTCATCCTCTTTGAATACAACATCTCTACTTACAATGAATTTCTTGGTTATATGATTAAACAACTTATATGCCTTAGATTGTTCATCATAACCAATAAAGATACATTTTTCACTTTTATCATCCCATTTACTCCTTGTTTGTTTAGGCACATGTGCATATGCAATGCAACCAAATACTTTAAAATGAGAAACACTATGATGCTTACCAGTCTATGCTTGTTGAGGAATCATGTCCCTCAGAATCTTTGTTGGACTCCTGTTCAATATATAAACTTCACAAGCTAATGCTTCAGCCAAATATTCATTAGATACATTCTTGCCTTTAAACATGCTTCCTGCCATCTCCATTATTTTATGATTCTTTCGTTCTTCAATACCGTTATGTTGAGGTGTATAGCTTGTAGTGAACTTATTTTTTATTCCATGATATCTGCAATACTCGAAAAAACCATTTGACTTGTATTTTCCTCCTCTATCTGATCTTAATATCTTAATAGATAGGCCACTATGTTTCTCAACCAATGCCTTGAATTCCTTAAACTTGTCAAATGTTTCAGATTTGTGTTTGAGGAAATAAAACCATGTTTTTCTACTATAGTCATCAATGAATGTTAGAAAATATATTCTCTCCCCTAATGATGGTGTTTGCATCGGACCACATAAATATGTATGCACAATTTCTAAAGGTGCCCAAGCTCTATATGACATTTCCTTTTGAACACTTTTCCTATGTTGTTTGCCCAAACTGCAACTTTCACATGAACTTATTGGTTCTTGAATAGGTGGTAAACCTCTTACCATTTCATTTCTTGGCAACAAACACAATCCTTTAAAGTTTATATGGCCATACCTCAAGTGCCATATCGATGCTTGATCTTGACTTGATGCCTTGAAACTTGCTCCAATCTTCTCCATCATTTCACTTTTCATGTGAAGTGGGAACATTTTGTTGTCTGTCCTTTTAATCTTTGCAATCACCATTTTACTAGGAGTAATATCAAGTATAGTGAATACATTATTCTCAAAAGAAACTCTATAACCCTTTTGAGTAAGTTGTCCAACACTTATGGGATTATGCTTCAAGAACAAAATAAACATCAGGAATAATTTTCTTTACACTATTTGTTATTACATTGATTGCACATTTTCCCATGACTTCTACAATATTATCAATACCCAAATTAATTTGCACTTTAACTGATTTATCCAAATCCTTAAACAACCCTTTATTTCCAGTCATATGGTTACTAAAACCACTATCAAGAAACCAAATGTTACTTGCATTTTATTGAGCTACATCACATGTAATAAACAATGTCTCATAACTACTCTCACATAAATGTGCATCGTGCTTTCTCATGTCTTATTGTTTCTTTTGGCATTCATTTGCAAAGTGACCATACTTCTTGCAGTAATAACATTGAATCTTTGATTTATCATACCTTTGAGATGCTTGGTTGTGATTGCTTTCCATTGAGCTAAAACATTGATTTATCCTTCTTCCTGGGTCTTGATTCTTTCTTTCTTCTATTTGAAAATTATTTCTTTCTCTTTCACTTCCTCTAAATCATAGATTTCCTCTTCCTTTTCCTCTTCCTCTACCAAATGTCATTTGTGTTTTGACTGCATGCTCCAATGAGGCATTGTCATTCTTGTTCAACTTATCTTCATAATTTTTCAAAGAGCCAACCATCTCATCCATAGAATATGTAGTCAAATCTTTAGATCCTTCAATTTCCATAACTATTGCATCAAATTTTCCAGTCAAACTTCTTAAAACCTTTTCTTCAACTTTATGATCTACTAGCTCATCACCATTTTGCCTTATTTGATTAACCAAATCTGTAACACTATATGTAAACTGTTCTATTGAATCAAAATCTTTCATTTGCAAGTTTTCAAATTCCCTTCTAAGTGCTTGAAGTTTGGCAATTTTTACATTGCTAGTGCCTTGATACACTGTCTCTAGAATGTCCCATGCTTTCTTGGGTGTAATGGTTTGTTTAGTCCTTCCAACAACTAAATCATCCAATGCTTGTCCAATTATCTGCAAAGCCCTTTTATTCTTTCACCTATTTTCATCAAGCCCTTTTATTCTTTCACCTATTTTCATCAATCTTTTTTTCAAAATAGACTCATCTTGTGGTTCATTATAACCAACCATTACTATATCTCATAAGTTATATTTCTTAACAAAGACTTTGTGTTTGATTTGCTAGTTATGCGTAAGGATAATAGTGATCATTAGGCAGATAATCCTATATTTCACCAGAAATGATGATCAGAGGTTATCCAGGACTTCTGTTGGGGAGTTGATATCATATTCTCAACGCCATTCTCCATTAATGATGACGGATGGATGTTTGATATCAAAACAAAGAATTGTTCATGCAGATCTTTATGAAAATTCTTTTCAGTTTTTCCCACTGAGAAAGATGTATGGGTTACCAATCGATTCCAAACATCATGAAGTATCCAAAGTTTAATGAACCTGAATGTTTTGAGTACTGGGTGAATGAATGCGGGAGTACTTTAAAGCTTTTCATCGTTTGCTATTATTCACTTATGTGGATAATTGGATAGTAGCCAGTTATTACTCCGTACAGACATAAATTTAGGGTTAATGTTACATGTTGTTTCTATTTTCTATTACATATGTTGTTTCTATTTTCTATTACATATGTTGTTTCTGTTTGCATGATGTATGTTTTAGTGTACCGGATGCTATTGGATCAAGAACCACGCACTGGCATAGTCCCGCTGTTTTTTGATGAAGAATATAAAATAGCAACAAGAGAATAAAAATGTTACCTCTATTTCTGCTTAGTAAGCACAACAGTTTTGAAATGTTACCTCTATTTCAATCCAGTGCTAATGGGTTTTGAGGTTTTCTGGGTAGTAGCATTTTATGTTTTCACTGCATTAGTTTTCTGAATGCGAGGAGGCTGTGATCTGTGCTAATATTCGTTCCTGCAACATTAATACGTATGAATCACGTCTTTTTTCACATTTTAAATTACGGCCATGCCTTCTTGAATGCTACCATTTTTTACTTTTTAAATGACTGCCATGCCTACTTGCTCACAAACTCTAGAAAGGGAATTTTTAGAACTGATGGATTTTGTAACAAACTTCCCCATGTTTGATTTGCTTGTTAGACAAAAGGATACTAGATATCCATATGTCAATATAGCTATATTTCACCAATGGAGATGATGATCATGGGATTTGTCCACGGCTTTTGTTGCTGAGTTTGTGTAGGCAGAAGCAAAGGAACACAAGAAAATACAAAATGAAACAAATTTTATTCCTCGATGCATGAAATGGTTACATCGTCTCAATTTTATAGAGAGTATGGAAGGATTGCAAATATCTAGAGCATTCACGAAGGCTAGAGTGTCGGTGGAAACGCAAGGCAGTGGAGGAGTAACCGGTGGTTGAGTGGAAGGTTTTGTTTTAATGTCGTAGATTGAAATTAAATTCTTCCAACATTTCCCCCTAATTTCTACTATTAATTACATAAATATTTACAATTCTCAATGCTTCTCTTAAAAACTCAAATTGGTCTTGTGCTAAAGCCTTTGTAAATATGTCTGCAAATTGCTCCTTTGATCTGCAATGTTGTAGGATGAGTTCTCCATTGTTGACAAGTGTTCGAATGAATTGATATCTTGTGTCAATATGCTTTGTCTTCTTCTGAAAAGCATGATTTTTTGATAGAGAAATGGTGGACTTGTTGTCACAATAGATTGTAGTAGGCTCTTCGTGATTGTGTAATAGATCCTTCAAAATTCTTGGCATCCAAACTGCTTGACATGCTGCTGATGTATCTGCTACATACTCTACTTCTGCTGATGAGATTGTCACTATTGGTTGCTTTGTTGATGCCCATGCTACAAATCTTGTTCCAAGATGAAATGCATATCCAGATGTGCTCTTTCTGCTTCCAAAATCACTATCTTTGTATCCAACCAACTGCAGGTTATTTGAAGTTGAATACAGTATGCCATGATTGATAGTCCCTACAATGTATCTCAATAACCTTTTTCCTGCTTGCCAATGTGAGGTCTTTGGTGTGCCCATGAATCTAGAAATCAAACTGACTCCATACATTATATGCCTAGTGGCTGTTAGATACATCAAACTTCCAACCAATTTTCTGAATATCGTTGAATCAAAATCCATTTCATTTTTTTATCTACTTAGTTTTGTGTCAACTGCGAGAGGTGTAGAAACCGGACTTCAGTTTATCATTCTAAACCTTTTTAAAACATATTTTGCATATTTTCTTTGACAAATGAAAATGCCTTTATCATTTTGTATGACTTCAATGACAAGAAAATATTTCATTAAACCCAAATCTGTCATCTCAAATTCCTTCTTCATTTTTTATTTAAACATATCAATAGAGAGATTACATGTATAAATCAAATCATCAACATATAGGCAAACAATAAAGACTTGACCTTGTTCATTGACTTTGGTGTATAGTGTAGCCTCACTAGTGCTTCTTGTGAATTCATTTTTTATCATGTATGAATCTATCATGCTATACCAAGCCCTTCGTGCTTGCTTCAATCCATAAAGTGGCTTCTTCAACCTGTAAACCTTGTCTTCTTTCCCTTTTACTTCATACCCTGGCGGTTGCTACACATAGACTTCTTCTTCTAAATATCCATCCGAGAAGGTTGATTTGACATCCATTTGATAAACATTCCAATTATGTTGAGCTACAATAGCTAGTACCATCCTAATTGTGTCCAGTCTTGCAAATGTTTCGTTGTAATCAACTCCATATTCTTGTGCAAATCCTTTAGCTACTAATATTTCCTTATATTTGCCAACTTCTCCATTTGCCTTATATTTAGTTTTATACCTCCATTTCACAGGTGTGAATTATTTCTCCTTAGGTAAATCAACTAGATCCCATGTATCATTTTTCTTAATAGATTCCATTTCTTCATTCATTGCATTAATCCAATGTTCTTCCTTAATTGCATCTTCAAATTATATAGGATCTTGAGTAAATAGAGAAAAATTGGATTGCAAATCTATTCTATCTCCTTGATCATATATTTCTTGCAAGTTTCTAGTCTTTTTGCCTCTTAATCTTGATCTTAGTGATTCAAGTGTAGGATTTGAGTCATAACTTACTTGTGGAATTGATGTTTCTCCTTTCTCAACTTCCGTTTGTGAAGTTTCTTCTTTTGGAATTCTCAATGGTATTCCTCCTTTCTCATTTGATTGTTCTCTTTGACCGTTTTCTCCTTGTTCTTCATATAGTATTCTTGTACCTGTAATTGTCTTGTCTGTATTTCCATCCCATGATTCATCCTCTTTGAATACAACATCTTTACTTACAATGAATTTCTTGATTATATGATTAAACAACTTATATGCCTTAGATTGTTCATCATAACCAATAAAGATACATTTTTCACTTTTATCATCCAATTTACTCCTTGTTTGTTTAGGCACATGTGCATATGCAGTGCAACCAAATACTTTAAAATGAGAAACACTTTGTTGGACTCATGTTCAATATATAAACTGCACAAGCTAATGCTTCAGCCAAATATTCATTAGATACATTCTTGCCTTTAAACATGCCTCTTGCCATCTCCATTATTTTATGATTCTTCCATTCTTCAACACCATTCTATTAAGGTGTATAGCTTGTAGTGAACTTCCTTTTTATTCCATGATATCAGCAATACTCCAAAAAATCATTTGACTTGTATTTTCCTCCTCTATCTGATCCTAATATCTTAATATATAGGCCACTCTGTTTCTCAACCAATGCCTTGAATTCCTTAAACTTGTCAAATGTTTTAGATTTGTGTTTGACGAAATAAAACCATGTTTTTCTACTATAGTCATCAATGTATGTTAGAAAATATATTCTCCCCCCTAATGATGGTGTTTTCATCAGACCACATAAATCTATATGCACAATTACTAAAGGTGCCCAAGCTCTATATGACATTTCCTTTTGAAAGCCTTTCCTATGTTGCTTGCCCAAAATGCAACTTTCACATGAACTTATTGGTTCTTGAATAGGTGGTAAACCTCTTACCATTTCATTTCTTTGCAGCAAACACAATCCTTTAAAGTTTATATGGTCATACCTCAAGTGCCATATCCATGCTTGGTCTTGACTTGATGCCTTGAAACTTGCTCCAATCTTCTCCATCATTCCACTTTTCATGTGAAGTGGGAACATTTTGTTGTCTTTCATTTTAATCTTTGCAATCACCATTTTACTAGGAGGAATATCAAGTATAGTGCATACATTATTCTCAAAAGAAACTCTATAACCCTTTTAAGTAAGTTGTCCCACACTTATGAGATTATGCTTCAAAAAAAAAATAAACATGAGGAATAGTTTTCTTTACACTATTTGTTGTTACATTGATTGCACCTTTTCCCATGATTTCTACAATATTATCATTGCCCAACTTAATTTTCACTTTAAATGATGTATCTAAATCCTTAAACAACCCTTTATTTCCACTCATATGGTTACTACAACCACTATCAAGAAACCAAATGTTACTTGCATTTTGTTGAACTACATCACATGTAATAAACAATATCTCATAACTACTCTCACATAAATGTGCATCCTGCTTTCTCATGTCTTATTGTTTCTTTTGGCATTCATTTGCAAAGTGTCCATACTTCTTGCAGTAATAAGATTCCTAGTTGTGATTGCTTTCCCTTGAGCTAAAACATTGATTTATCCTTCCTCCTGGGTCTTGATTCTTTCTTTCTTCTATTTGAAAATTATTTATTCCTCTTTCACTTCCTCTAAATCCTAGATTTCCTCTTCGTCTTCCTCTTCCTTTACCGAATGTTATTTGTGTTTTGAAGGCATGCTCCAATGAGGTATTGTCATTCCTATTCAACTTATCTTCATAATTTTTCAAGGAGCCAACCAACTCATCCATCGAATATGTAGTCAAATCTTTCGATTCTTCAATTTCCATAACTATTGCATCAAATTTTCTAGGCAAACTTCTTAAAACATTTTTTTCAACTTTATGATCTACTAGCTCATCACCATTTTGCCTTATTTGATTAACCAAATCTGTAACACGACATGTAAACTGTTCTATTGAATCAAAATCTTTCATTTGTAAGTTTTCAAATTCCCTTCTAAGTGCTTGAAGTTTGGCAATTTTTACCTTGCTAGTGTCTTGATACATTGTCTCTAGAAGGTCCCATGCTTTCTTGGCTGTAGTGGTTGGTTTAGTCCTTCCAACAACTGAATCATCCAATGCTTGTCCAATTATCTGCAAATCCCTTTTATTCTTTTGCCTATTTTCATCAATCTTTTTCTTTTCATCAACACTCAAAATAGACTCACCTTGTGGTTCATTATAACCAACCATTACTATTTCTCATAAGTTATATGAGTCAAATGCTAATTTTATTCTAAATGACCAATTATCATAATTTTTTCCAGAAAATGTTGGGATCATAAGTTGTTGAAACATGATGCCATTTTCTTAAAAAAAAACAAGCCCAATTTTTTTTTCCGAGCAAAATAGGAAAACGAATATAGAAGGTGAGAGTGTTTTCCTACTCTTCTTCAAGCATGTTGGGTATATGTTATTTCTTTGCACGAGTAGTAGTGTTTGAGAATATGCGATGGACACACAAGGGGGTTAGGGGGGGTGCAGGGGTAGCGCCCCCGAAAATTTTGTCTCTACCTCGGGAAATGTGACACCTACCTTGGGAAACGTGTCATGTATTTAGGTGGTTTTTTTGGCACATGGTTTTTGCCAATGGTTTTCTATTTCCAGTTAAGGAATTAGGGTTTTGGACTAATACACGTCATTGGGTTAGGGTTTTGGATGCCGCTAGCTCCTATATGTATATTGTATTGTAAACAATGTAACACAATGAATGAATATAATATATGGTGGTTTTCCCGGTTTGGGTTTCGAGGGGAAAAATATCTGTGTAATGTTTGTATTTTCCATTGTATCTTTTCTTTTCTTTTCTGAATATCTATTTAGAGTAGATATTGTACAAGGTTAGAATTTACATTTGGTATCAGAGATTTATTGGCTTCAAGGGGACGCCTTTGTGGTCAAGGGTTTGGCTTGGGATTGTGATAAGCCTTGTTACAGTGGGAGATCTGTGGTATTGTTTTTTAGGTGAAAAGAAATGGAAATAAATTTGAAGATGCAGATCGAGAAGTTTAATGGGAAAATCTTTGAGTTGTGGAAGCTCAAGATGGAAAATATTTTGGTGGACATAGATTAGTGGATCATGGTAGATCTAGGTACTGCACCTACAAGAACTTCTACAGATGATTGGAGAAAGATGGATCAGAAGAAAAAGAGCACAATCCGACTGTGTCTCTTCGATTCTATATTTCTGAATGTGTCAAAGGAAGCTACAACCAAGGATTTATCAGAAAAGTTGGGGAAGTTGTATCAGTCTAATAACGTGGTAAATAATCTATTCCTGAGAAAGAAGCTGTATAACTTGAGGATGAGAGATGGAGACTCGGTGGAAGAGCATTTGAATGCCTCAATACTGTGGTAAGTCAGTTAGTATCTGTTGAGATTAAAATTTCAGATAAATATAAATGTATCAGTTTGGTGTGTTCTTTACCAGACTTGTGGGATAGTCTGGTTGTCGCCATAGGTAGTAATACAACTTCTTTGAAATTTGAAGAAGTGGTGTCATCCTTGTTGTCAGAGGAGATGAGATGAAAGAATATGGACGGACATAGCACAGACACATTATTTGCAAGAGGATGTTCCCAGGAAAGAAACAGATCTAATTTCTCAAGTGGGAGATCTATGTCTAAGGGTAGACATAAATCTCCTGGAAAGTTTGTAAGGGTATGTTGGAGGTGTGGAAAAGAAGAGCACTACAAGAAGTAGTGTAGATCCAAAGTTGAGAAAAAGAAGGGATCTGAAGAATATTCTTCTAAAAAAGAAAAGACCTCCAAGGAAGAAGGAGGGGATTTGTACTTGGCCTCTTCAAGAACACATGCAGATAATGAGGCATGGTTCATTGACTCTGGTGCATACTTTCATATGAATCCCCATAGGGAGTGTTCTGCGAATATGAAAAGTATGATGGAGGTAATGTTTTCTTAGGTAATGATTCGACAACCAGAATCATAGGAAGAGGAAGGGTCAAGTTGAGACTCATAGATGGAAGGATTAGAACGCTGCCTGGTGTTCTACGCATCCTAGGTATGGCCAGAAATTTGATTTATGCAAGCAAAATGGAAGATGCAGGGGTAAAAACAATTTTTGAAAAGGGAACTTCGAGGATGGTTCGAGGAGTAATGGTGTTGATGAAGGGAGTTTGGTTTGGAACTTTGTACAAGATGTTAGGAATCACTATTAGTGATGGGTGTAATAGCTCCATTGTTCTTGATATTGGAGTTGAAGAAGAAAGAACCCCTACAGTCTCTGGAGAAAAGGTTATGTTGTGGCATCAAAGACTGGGGCATATCGGAGAGAAGGGTCTTCGACTACTACACAGTAAAGGTATGGTTGAAGGTATGTCTAACTGCTCTCTGGATTTTGATTTCTGTCAACATTTTTATATGGGAAGCAGAATTGCGTAAGATTCCCCTTTGGTGCAACGAGGGCAGAAGGAATTTTACAACTAGTTCATAGTGATGTTTTTGGACATGTGTTGGTCCCATCATTGGGAAAATCTGTGTACTATGTCTCATTTATAGATGAGTTCTCGAGGAAAACTTGGATATATTTTCTCAGTAAGAAATCTGAAGTCTTTTAGAAGTTTAAAGAGTTTAAGGCTCTTGTTGAGAATCAAACAGAGAAAAGAATTAAGGTGTTGAGAATAGATAATGGCAGAGAGTTCTGCGAGATTGAATTTGAAGAATTCTGTAAGAAGTGTGGTATAGAAAGGCATAAGACTACTCCATATACACCTCAACAGAATGGAGTTGCAGAAAGGATGAATAGGACGTTGATGGAAAAAGCAAGGTGCATGCTAAGTGGTGTCAGGTTAGGGCAATAATTCTGGCCAGAGGCAGTGGGTATTGCATGTTATCTGGTCAACAGATCACCCTCATTAGCGTTGGGTGACAAGACTCGACAAGAGGTATGGACTGGTAAGGAACCTTCTCTCACACATCTTAAGGTATTTGGTTGTGATGCATATGTTCATGTTCCAAAGGAAAACAAGAGTAAGCTAGATAAGAAGGTTGAAAAATGTATCTTTATTGCATATAAAGATGGTCTTAAAGGTTATAATCTTTGGAAGCCAGAAACTAAGAAGGTAGTGTATAGTCGAGAAGTGGTATTTAGAGAAATGAAGGATGTTGTTAAACAGGAAGTCCTACCAAGTAAGGAAGAACCAAAGAATATAAAGTTTGATTTAAAGGATGATGAAGTAGACTCTACAGAAGAACATGAATTAGAATAAGAAGGTCCTCATACTCTAGTATTGAGGAGATTGGATCGAGAAAGAAGGATACTGGAAAGGTATAGTCCATCAAATTTTTCGTTCAAATTTTTCTTTGTCTATTATTAATGATGATCCTAGAACTGTCAAGGAGGCAGTGGATTCAGAGGATGGAAATCTCTGGAAAAGGGCCATCGACGAAGAAATGACATCTTTGGATAAGAATGAGGCTTGGGATCTAGTGGAGTTTCCAATTGGAAGAAATCCCATTAGCAACAAATGGGTATTTAAAAAGAAGCTGAATGCAGAAGGAAAAGTGGAGAAATACAAAGCTTGGTTAGTAGAAAAGGGTTATTCCCAGGTTGAGGGAATTGATTTTGGTGAGATTTTTTCTCATGTTTCCAAGTTAACCTCTATAAGATTTTTGTTATCTATTGTTGCTACATTTTATTTTGAAGTAGAACATACGGATGTGAGGACAACATTCTTGCATGGGGATCTGGAAGAAGAAATCTTTATGAAGCAACCAAAAGGTTATGCTGTGAAAGGAAAGAATGAGCTAGTATGCAAGATGAAAAAGTGCATGTATGGTTTAAAACAATCACCAAGGATGTGGTGTAAAAAATTTGATACTTATATGCTGGGACTTGGCTTCACAAGAAGCAAAGAGGATCACTGTGTGTATTCTAAATTAATTGGTGATCATTTGATTTATTTGGTCTTCTATGTGGATGACATGTTGCTGATAGGAAACAAGGAGATTATCCAGGATGTGAAAACTCAGTTGTCCTTTAAATTCGACATGAAGGATCTTGGTGCTTCAAATTTCATTTTGGGTATGGAAATTAAAAGAGATCGAAAAAGGAGGAAAGTCTGGTTAAATCAAAGAAAATATGTCGAGACAATATTGCAGAGGTTTAATATGCAGGAATGTAAAATGGTCAAGGTTCCTATTCCTATTGGTGTAAAGTTATCTGCGGATCAGTGTCCCAAGACACATGAAGAAGAAGAGGACATGTCTCATGTTCTATATGCAAGTGCAGTTGGAAGTTTGATGTATGCAATGGTCTGTACTAGACCGTACATTGCACATGCAGTGGGAGTTTTGAGCAGGTATATGTCAAAATCAGGGAAGGAGCATTGGACAACAGTAAAAAGGGTTTTCAGGTATTTGCGTGGCACTGCTATCTATGGATTGTGCTACAAAGGAAGACTGGGATTGGACATAGTGGTCGATATACATGGCTTTGTGGATGTAGACTGGGCTAAATATTTGGATCGTAGGAGATCTACAAGCAGGTATGTGTTTAACCTGTTTGGAAGAGAAATAAGTTGGATGAGAAAAAGACAGGTTGTAGTGGCACTTTCAACTACAGAATCTGAATACATGGCAGCCACTCATGCAAGTAAGGAAGAAGTATGGTTCCAGAGATTGTGTTTAGGTATTGCGTTGGTACAACAAGCTATAAGGATAGACTGTGACAGTTAGAGTGCAATTTTTCTGGCGAAGAACCCTGCTTATCATTCAAAGACAAAGCACATTGATGTTCAATATCACTTTGTGAGAGACATGATTGAAGAAAATAAAATATCACTCATGAAGGTGGACAATTTGAAGAATGTTGCAGACTCATTAACAAAATCTGTGAGCACTGAGAATTTCTCTTGGTGTAGAGGATCCATGGGCATTGTTGCCCTGGATTTTTGACTATGTAACCCTGTAACCCACTGTATGCAAAGAAAAAAACAAGTGGGAGAATGTTGGGTATGTGTTATATTCTTTGTTATAAGCGCAGGGGGAAGTGCCCCTGGAAAAAAAATTCTACCTTGCAAAACGTGACACCTACCTCGGGAAACATGTCATGTATTTAGTTGGATTTTTCAGCACATGGTTTTGGCCGATGGTTTTCTATTTCTGGTTAAGGAATTAGGGTTTTGGACTAATCCAGGTCATTGAGTTAGGGTTTTGGATGCTGCTAGCTCCTATATGTATATTGTATTGTAAACAATGTAACACAATGAATGAATATGAAAAATTTTCACCCACAACTTCAACAAATATTGTTTACATGACAAATGGAATCAATAAAAGCACAAGTCAAAAGCTACTCTAGAGATAATTTATTTACTCAAAGAGACATCTGCCACCAAATCAAGCATACCCAAGATTCGTCTTTCTAGGATTTCAGCAGTGCAAAAGGATTCAATACCTTTGGATTATCTTCTTGATTGTGTTGTAACAATATGTGATGATGCGTGTTTGTTACAACATCCAGAGCCTTTTGGTGTGCACCAACCAACTCTAAGACAAATATGGACCTAACTGTAGAATATCGATGTAACTTCTAGCTTGGACAATTGATCACAGTGACGAATGATCTGGGGCAACTTCTGGTACAACACACTTATATGGGCACTTTTTTCAGCCACAACCACTCTTTTCTCATAGATTTGGGCTCTTCTCTCAGCCACGATCGCACAACCTTCACATATTACACTTTCTCTATGGCTCTCCTTGAAGACTCCTTTGTTCTCATTGCATCTCTCTACTAGAGAGATAGTCTCAACTCCTCCAATGATGACTAGGGTTTGTAGACGACTCTTCTACAAGGGTCAATTTTTTTTATCAAAATCGACAGTAGTCTCCATGCGTGGCCCTGTAGTATTTATATTCGTCAAGCCTTTCTTCACTACTCTTGACCCTCACTGCTCACCTTCATCTCTATGGCATAGGGTCTTCTTCTCCTCTGCATGGTCTTAGTGGCTTGACGCTCATGGCTCTCTTTGTAAGCTTCAGCTTCCTCACAACAACAACGTCACACCACACAACAGTCCTTGTAGCTCAATGCACAACCTTCAACTCTCACAACACTCATTTATCACACTATTAACCTCGCTATGATACCACGATGTGTGGGAAGAAGCAAAGGAACACAAGAAAATACAAACTGAAACAAATTTTATTGATTGATGGATGAAATGATTGCATCTTCTCATTTTGATAGATAGTATGGAAGGATCACGATGATCTAGAGCATTCACAAAGGATGGAGTGTTGCTAGAAAGGATGGAGTGTTGCTGGAAAGGCTGTGGAGAAACAGTAGAAGGTGGTTGAGTGGAAGGTTTTGTTTTAATGCAATAGATATAAATTAAATTCTTCCAACAAAGTTGACATGATATAATGTTGATATTCTAAACATGATTCTCCATTAATCAATATTTCACCAATGGAGATGATGATCATAGGATTTGTCCAGAGCATCTGTTTCTCATTTGACATGATATAATGTTGATATTATGAATGTCATTCTCCATTAATCAAGATGGATAGATGGATGGATATTCAATATTAAAGAAAAGATTGTTGAATGTTGTGTGCTTGTTGAATGTGATAGTACTTTGAATATTTTCACTTTGTTATTATTGACATATCTAGATTATTGGCTGGTATGTAGTTATAACTTTCATTGCAAGCATAAATTTAACATAATATATGGAAATTATTTATATGTTGTTTCTGTTGTCATAACTGAACTATTCATGTGCACTTATAAGACTCAATGCCATTGGAGTAAGGAACGATCTAATGAATTCACTTCTAAAGAGTATTATAGTAAATCTTCAAATGTGTATTATTAGTCCCCGTAGCTAGGTAGTAAACTGTTTTTTATTAAATATAATATTTAAATTGTTATTTTAAAATATAATTTCATGCATTTTTATTAGTCCAACTATCTATGTTTATCTAAGAAATAAAATATATAAATAAACAAAAAAAAATAAGCTCAACGGATCTAGGTCACATGGAAAGGTGCATGGATGTAATTTGACCATTAGTTAAATACAACTATTTTCCATTAGAAATATCAAAATGGGTAGTGCAGTTATCACAAAACTCTTAAATTTGAGGGGTTGTTTCATTTTCCAACTCTAATTGTGGTAGGGTCTTGGTAGTTTGGATGGCGAAGTGGCTTGAATGCGCCCACCCACCTTAGCTTCTAAATTAAGGTGGATTTTGAAGGATCTATGCAGGCATATCTATGGACTAGATAATCATTCAATTGAATAGCATAACAATATACTAAATACTAAATGATTAAATCACAATATCATAGAAAGAGGGAAGAATTATTATTCAGGTAGCTGCACAAAAAAGGTTGTGTTCAACTGTGATCAACCTTGATATTTATAACAATACATAGCCTCATAGAACAAACAGTTAGTTGCTCCTCATTGAAAGCTTACAACAATTTACTTTAGAAAACTACTCATGCATTTTGCATGCATTATTTAGTCAGACAATATATATCTGAATACTAACCGACATAAAATAAAACTGCAAATAGATTGCATCATGTCAGATAATTGACAAGACTACATCAATTACCAACATACTACCCTTTGATGCTAAGAGGGCTCACATTATGATCTCGAAGTTTCAAAAACTGGACATTAGCAACTCCCTTAGTGAAAATGTCTACAAGTTGTTGTTGTGTCTTTATATACATTAGTTCTACTTCCTTCTTTTACACCAAATCTATAATGAAACGATACCTTAAATCAAATTTTTTTGTCCTTCTATGATGGACTGGATTCTTGGCCAATTTGATGGGACTAGTTTTATCACAAAATATCACTGTAGGATGAAGTTGCTTCTCTCCATTTTATTCTAGAACTTTTCTAAGCCATAATGCTTGTGTACTTGCTGAGGTGACTACAACATACTCTGCTTCTGTGGATGAAATTTAAACTATACTTTGCTTCTTTGAGCTCCAAGTAATCAACCCCGAACTGAAAGAGAAACAACAACATCACATTTTGAATCATTGCAATCAAGAGTCTTTGGAGATTCTATATCTTCATTTGAAATACTTTTGGGATCTTCCTTTGTGCTATCTTCACTTGAAATGTTTTCATGATCACATGTAGATATAATACAATCAACTATTTTTGGAGATTCTTTACCTCTGATAATCTCGATGGAGTGGTCTTCAATATCTTCCCTCTCCTTGTTTTGATATGTCTCCTCTAGCTTTAGCCATAGATCCTTGGCGGAAGTGAATTTTCCCATGCTCTCTTTGATAGGGCTTGAGATTCCACTAAGAATGGTCTTGAGAGCCAATGCATCATTGTTGTTTCCTTATCTTTGAGCTGCAAACTTTGACTTGTTCTTCAAAGGAATTGATCCACTAATGGATGCCTTCCAAATTTCTACTCCCATTGTCTTCAAATGTAATCTCATCTCTACTATCCAAGTAGAATAGTTTTCCTCATCAAGAATTGGAACTTCATCATCCATTTGTGTGTTTATGGATCTCCTTCAATATTTTTAAGGTTTGTAGTGAAAGCCTTCTCTGATACCAATTGTTGGACACATGTACCACATATAGAGAGGGG
>ML791464.1:90276-101461 GCA_009831015.1 Picea engelmannii
TTTTTTTTTTTTTTTTTGTTAAAAACTCAAAGAGTATGTGCGCTCATTAATAATTCCCTTTTATTTTTACATGCGTAACTTTCATTAATGGTGGAGGTGGTAGGGATTAATAATTTACGGAAAGAGGATCCATTTATCATTTTCATTATTCTAAAAATTTAAGATTAGGGAATACGCCACCATTTGTTTATAACATATGCATATATTTTCATTTTTTTTTTCTATTTATAAGCATTCATTCATCATAGTAAATTATCATTATCCATCATTTAAATTCACCATTAATATATGTATGTATATATATATATATATATATATATATATAGGATAATGAGAGATTAAGGTGATGGCAACATGTAAATGGGAAAAGTAAATGTATTACATAAAAAGGAATAATGAGGAATTAAGGGGAGGGATGATGATTTAGTAATGTGAACAGGACATGACAAAGGGAGATGGTTACTGGAAGATTAAGGTGATGGAGGATGGTTTAGTAAAGTAGACATGGATAAAGCGAGGATAATGGTCTTAGTTTTTGTGTGTTTTTTTTTTTTGAAATTTTCTTTATGTTACACTACGAAGGTGATGTCATTCTCCCATCAGTTAGGAATCAATTTTCTTCCTTGCAAAGTTTTAGAACTATTATATTCTCTTTAACACTTACCCTCGTTATCACCCCAAGAATTTCCTAAAGACCAACTATTACTTAGGTGGGTTATTTTTATTCCAGGGTCTGCTCTTAGGGTTAGACTAAATTTTACCCTAACAGTTTTTAGACTTGTACTAGATTCTGAATTGGGCGTCACTGAGTTAGGGAAGTTGTTTAGGAATCTATTAAAGAGTTAAGGTCTTAGGGCTAATAGGTTTGTTTCCTCCCTCCCCATCAAGGCGACGTGCCCTTCAGGACGCACCACGTGCTCCAAGGGTGCCACTCGCCTCGTTCAATTCCTTTACGCGACGTGCCCTTCAGGATGCACCACGTGATCCAAGGGTGCCACTCGCCAACTGGACTGATTGGTATACATCTATAACCCCTGGAGTCAACACTCCGCCAGGTGAAATTGTAGGAGACTAAGGGTTCTAAGGAATAAGGCCTCCGCCTTATTGCGTGCCCCTTAGAATCATCGTGAGTGACTATTGCAGTCTACCCTCACGGCAACATGGATCCTCCCGAACTAGGTAATCATTAACCTACAGTTCGAGCCACGGTGGGAGTGCTAGTAGGCGGTGGCAGGGCTACTGTCCACCCATCTCCCTCAACCTCTCTGTAAATCGTGTGTGGCCCCTTTACTCCATATGTGAGTCTGGTCGGCAAGCTATCGTCAGCCTGCATCACAATAATCATGTCAGAAATGTCAATAACAAATCATCAAATCGAATGAGACATCATAGTAAACATATCACCCAAAAGCACACTCCCTGACTTAGTCTGGAGTCCAAGGGGGTTCTACCGATGCCTCTGCATCCTCAAGGTCAAAAACCCTGCACACTCAATAAAACTAAGTCAATAACACCTGTCTACATAAAACAGTAACACATCATGTCATCTGTCAATCACATCATAATCAAGTATAAATGGTCTAACATCATAAAGGTCCAGATCACTTGCGAGCAAGTGTCCTCAAATAATAAGTGTTCTCAGTGCGCCAGAGCGGGATGTTACATTGGAAAAGAACATACCATAGGAACCACCAAATTGTTTTCTTCATGATTTTCAAAGTAATCCTTCAAAATTGGTTCCTCGAGAGGAGGTTGGGAACTTGAATGACCTAAATATTCAACTCTTTATGATTCAAATTCCTTTACCTCCTCAAGATAAATGACTACCTCATCCATGGATTCATCTGGAATCTGCCAACGAATTTCCTCATCTTTTTCATTATCAATCTTAAGTTTAAGGGGGTCTGGATATTCAATATAAAGTTCTGTAAAGTCATCTTCTATGACCTCCAATTGATCTTCTAGGGCCACAAATTGTTCATTCATGTCTTCACATGGTTCCTCTTGGCTGCACGTTCTGAATTATTTCTTTAAATTTCTCAATGGGATCAAGTGGAGAATCAACCTCTATGTCTGAACTGATTGTTTTAAAAGTTGGAAGATTTTTTCTCTTCCATGTTTCCATAAAATCATCAACCAATTCATCGTAAACTTCACTCCAATCATTCCCAAACCTTTCCAAAAAGGCATGCAACAAGTCTTGTATGGTCTTGAATCTCCCATCAAGCGAATCATGAAACCAATTAAAAGGTTTCTCTATATCAAGGGTTACAGAAAACATTTTCATTAGAATGCCCTCATAAATAGGTGGATCGCACCATTCATCAATACATTTAGTGAAGGCCCTAATGTGAGTACTAGCATCATCATGATCACAACAATCATGAGTGTTTTAAAAATATCTAAAGATTCATAGTGAGGGTAACCAACGATTCCTGAAAAATCAATAGGATCATTAAAACCATCCATTTCTAACTAGATCATTTAAACAAAGGTCTAAAGAAAGGACTGGGACCCAAGATTACTAAGGAATTCCTTCTTGCAAAATACCTTGTCAAATTATTAAAAAGTGGAGTCACCAGATGACCAAGTTTATTTCAAACAAACAAGAGCATCAAACAAGGCAAAAACAAAAAGAAAAACAAAAGTTAATTTGTTAAGTTGGGAACAAGAATTGAATATCAGTGAGTGCTTCTTCTCCAAGAATTTCAAGAAGCCAACAAGGATTGCTCGTTGCAGTATACTTGATAGATTCGTTCAATGGAGTTACCACATGGAAAATAATCACACAAAGCTAACCAATGCAAGCTCAAAGAATTATTAGTTCTTAAAAAAAAAATTAGTCATTCTGACCAAGGATAAATGACTTATCCCCAGCAACGGTGCCAAAGATGTTGTTGTAATTATAAACACTTGCAAACATGAGCTAAGTCTAGCTCACTTAGTGTGTCCTTGGAGGCATAATTCCTAGGTTCACAACCCACACTGTCACTTTGACCGGAAACTCTTTCGTCCAAGCTTACTCATAGGGAAGCCAAAGGGGGTAGGCCTTAGCTACTATGTGTGTTAGATTTAGGTCCTAGAAGTTAATTTTAATTTGTTAAGGTTAGAGGGGATCCTAATCCTAAGATGCTAAGGCAACCATGCAATATGCAAGGGTTAGAATTAAAGTCAAGTCATTTCCCTAGGTCAACTAAGACTAGTGCCTAGAAATTGGGCAAGGGGTCAACTATGTTAAAGGGTGGTTTATTACAAAATATTACAAGTTACAATCTTACAAAAGAATAACTCAATAAAAGAATACCATTTACAAGATTTACAAGTTAAACAATGATAGATTACAATTTACAGAAACAAAAACTAACCAAGTATTTGTTCAATGTGTGCAGGATATAGAAGATTCAAAGAATCAATCACATCATCATTTACGCTGGATCATCAACATATTACTTCATCAACAAGATTACAAAGGAGAGTTAAGCATAATTATTATGAAGATATTGAAGACAGTCTACACTCTTTTTTATTAAGCCCACCAAGCATTATTAGATGTGGTCAAGGGTTTAACAATTAGGCTTTTCTTAAGGATTTTAAGTTTTATTGGCTTTCACCAAGGCTTCCTCCTCATGTTTCCAAATAATTGTCGGGTGCTCAATATAGTAAGGCAACAAGGCCCAACCTAGATTCCACGGTCAGCCCTAATAGTAAGAGTACTTCCCAGAGAGGACACCCACCTGGAGCGCCACGAGATAGTCCCCTTCCAATACCCTCCATTGTTTTCCTCAAACCCATTTTATATGGTGGAGATGGTGGTATAAGGTACCCTAAAATAGTCTATTAAATATATATAACATTTAGGTAGACTTTTAGGTGATTTAAAGAGTGTTTTGAAAGTTTTAAGGTGCTTTTAAAGTGCAAAATAATGAGATGGCCGAAACTGAACTTGCTCAAAAAGTGTTGCTTAATATTTAACCATGAAATATATCAACACATAAGAAGAAAAGTGAGATAAATGGCTGAAAGAAATAGATATATTTATTGCATGCACATCACATTAGTTGATTAGATACCATAGATCGAATGGAAAGAACAACTTGCCTTATGAGAGGAAAAAGAAAACTTAAATCTGTTTGCCAAGTTAAACCATTCCACAAAACTCAAGCCCAAGAAATGGATATTAAGAGATGTTAAACAATGAACACAATAAGCACTTATTGATTAAGCATCACAAGAGATATTAAGCATGAAATTAAGATATGTGCTTAAGAGAAATTAAGAGCTTGACTGAAGATAAACAAACTAAACAAGATTAAGTAGAAATTGTTAAGTGTGTTGCCCAATGGGATTAATATATGAGATTAGATATAAATCATAAACATAAAGAGAATTAAACCACTTAGATCAATCACATGACATGAGAAGATTAATATTAACACTTATCCTTACCTCTTTGGGGGTTTCTCACCCAACTAGGTAGGTTTTTTTTTTAGTTATCTTGTCTTAGTTTATTAGGGTTTTCTTAGATCTTGTTATTAGGATAACTTAGAAAGATAAGAGAAAGAAAGAGAGTAAGCTTAAGAGAAAACTAAGCTACAAGATAGCAAGAAAACAAGTACCCACGCAAGGTTGAGAAGGTGCCCTCACCTTCTAAACCTTGCGGAAAAGCTAGAAGAAAAATTCAAAAAATGAAGGGAAAGAGACTAGATCTACCCACATCCTAGCCTACCCACAAGCTTGAAGAAGAGGGAAGGTCATACCACTTCCCCTCTTACACCTCAAGCTCAACTAAACAAGCAAATCAAGAAGAAAAATTCACTTCTTAAGCTAGAAAAAGACTAGAGAGGTAAGAGATAGCTACCAAACTCCCCCAAGGGGTTTTTGAGTGTTGTATCTGTCTTCTTGGGGCATCCAAGAGCCTCCTATAAGATCTAATGTACCTATTAAAACAACAAATTCTTTTTGCTAGGATGGCTACACACAACCAAACAAAGTTAAGGAAAACCTTGCCCTTTTGGGACAAGGACTTTCCACAAGAAAAGATATAGTTTTAAAATATTTATGACCTATCTAAACCAATGTATTCTAGCTGAAAGTTAGATGGATGTACAACAAATAATAGAGCAAAGTAATATATCAAGATGGCTGAAGTATGAGAAGCCTCAAGAGACCCTTCCCTTCTAGAAGGTTTTCCCAATGAGACTTTGAAAGTGAACCTCCAATCTTCCTTCAATATCAGGCATATACTAAACAAAATGTTGATGCAATAATCATAAAAAACACTTCTATTTATGTTATACATCAATATCTATAGGAAAAATAGGCATACGCACCATCTAACCTACCTAGATAACACTTTATCCAAGATCTAGGATTGCATGAATCAAGAAAGAAAATCAAACAATGTTACCTCCATTTGCATAAGAGAAGCAAGCACATGCATTACCCTTCGTGTTGTCCTCCAAAGCTTCTTGAATCTTATTACCAAAACAAATATATCTTGGAGAAAAATACTCCAAAACCTAAGAGCTAGAATGAAATGAGAATGTATGAAATGACAATAGAAAGAGAGGGGAAAATTAGGTAGCATAACAATAGCTCAAGATATGGTCTATTGGGGAGGAGAAAAGATATCTATTTATACTAGGAGAGGCAAACTTACCTCTCTTGGATCTAATCCAAGTGTCCAACACCAAGAAAATGAGTAGATCTCAAGGCTAGGGCACACCATCTAGGGTTTGAAAGCTAGATCTAAGGTGTAGAAAAATGTAGGAGGTGTTGGGATCAAGAAAAGAGGTGTGGGAGGCATTGGGATTGATGCCAAGGAAGGTGAGAAGTCACAAATAATTTTTAAAAAATCATTTGTGGAGTTTCTAGATGAGGGGGGCGTAACTCCTCTTGGAGGAGGTAAAAAAAGGGTGAAAATGAAGGAATAGAGGGGGATTGATGAGAAGAAAGTAGTGGGATCACCCTAGGAGGCGATGTGGGGGCCAAAGGGAGTCATAACTCATGAGAGGGGACCCCAAATAAGTCACAACAACCTCCACCAAGGAAAAACGTCAATCTCCCTCGGGGGCATGATTTTTGAGTGTAGAAGGTGGGTAAGGGGTTAGAATAGGTTGGAAAAGGTTGGGAGGGTTATGTTATACTTAGGGGGTCTCTCTATAACCTTTATTCCACCATTTCACATCCTTAAACTCATTATTACAAATTTTACATTTTGCCATGTTTGGACTTTAGCAATTAAAATTGTTGTTTTAGACTCACTGACACTTCGGGTGGAATAAGCCATGGCTAAAGTTATCTGACTGAACTGAAAATTGGTCCATGGATATTGGGGGTGTTATTGCATTTCTTTTGAGAAGAAATACCCCTAGAAAAAGTCCAAAGACCTAGTTTTTACAATTATTGCTCAAAAATAATTAATTAATTAAATAATTAAACCTCCAAACTTAGGGAAATTTAATGAAAAAATAATTAATTAAAAAAAAACTAATCTAGACTCGATGAAATTCAGCGAAACTTTCTAAGATGTCTTGGATGGTCATTTACAATGAATTCCCTATATAGTTACCAAAACATAAGCCCACTAGAATGTCATTCACCACTTTGGAGGACTTATTGCAAGTGTGAGGGAAAAACTCAAGGGAAATCAGTAAGGCTGAAAAGCCCAACTGATAACCTGCGGATAAAAAACCCTCAGTGAAAGGAACTCTCCCAGTGAACCGATCACAAGGTAACTGACCTAGACATGACTCATGTAGACCTTTACATTATTAACCCACACAGGGGTGCGGAAATTCCAATTACAAAAATAAGTGTTGGGGCCAAACACTGCCCTGTAGGACCAAATGTCTTCGACAACATGGCATCTGATGATGCATCTCTTTATGGCACATGAGTTGACCACTGGTGCTAAATGGGTGGTCAAAAGTCTCTAAATGGCACGATCCTCTCTCCTCTACCTTCTGGCTCCTTTTTATAATCCAAGAAGTGGTTAGAGTAGTTATCCATGGGAATTAGAGGCTTAGGGTCCCAAGAAACCTCTAGACCCCACTAAAAATTTAGCAAATTTGTTATTTTTTAGCTAAATAAATGTATATGCAGGTTGATAAAGAGAAACAAGTGTATGTATGTGTGTTGGATAACTGATAAGGTGCATACATATTTAGAAATGAGGATTTTTAAGGAATAATAAAGGGGAATTGAGTCTACAGTTAGGGAAATCGTATTTGAATCAATCCAATAGGGAATCAATGCATATGAGGTGGAAAATGATGGTATAATTTATCCCCCCTAATGTTTGAGTTTAGAAGAGCAATTGATGGCTGAAATACATTATAAGATATAGGGGGTGAGTGTGCATTGGACCAAAGTAGAGTTCTCCAAACACCTGTCCATAAAAAAACCTACAAAAAAAACCAAGACTACTCTCTTCCCAAGGCACACATATCCATGCTTGGGAGTGAAAAACGCATGGCTTTCAAATCAAGTATGCTCCAGATCCATGAAATATATATATATTATACTGATCATGGCCACGAAAATGTATACACAATGGATCCATGTCAAAATATATCATAGCCACGAAGAAATACACAATGGATGTATGTCTCGGGATGTATGTCTCAGAATCATAGGAGGATATATGGAAATAAGAGATGTATAAATAAATTACCACTTCACTAGAATATCGATGGACATAAGGAATAAGCCAATGGGGTAGAAGAATGGGTGGTTAGATATTTAACGGTTTAATTAACCCACTAGGGTAGATATTTAACATCTTTTTAATATATGTATATAATAATAATAATAATAATATATTTTTAAGGTCAAGGTAAAACATTAAATTGGTGTACGAGATTCTTTGTTTGTGGAATAAAGGACCCCTCCATGCAGAACTTGTGTTTCCTCTTAATAGATCAAAATTTCAAATCTAGTTAAGGTAGGGTATGTATACCTCGGTATTGCATGGAGGGGGTTCATTGTCCCACAAACAAAGAGACCTCATACAACAATTTGGTGTCTATGACCTTAAAATTAAATTATTATTATTATTATTATTATTATTATTATTATTATTATATATGGAATGGGAGTATTTATCAATTTATTTACAAGGTTATTATATTTATAAAGTAACTCCAAATCCTTAATTAATTACATATACACACTAATAAACTAATTGAAAAAACCCAAAATACACTTAATTTAGCACTTCACTCAAGAAGCAACCAAAAGGCACTCATATATATATATATATATATATGGTATTTTTTCAAAAATAAGTGGCACATGTATGGGATTTTAATGTAAAATGTGTCACGTTATTTTAAGAATAATTTTTTTATGAAATGTTATCATGTTTATTTTAACCATTAAATTTTTGTAAGAGGATATATGAAATTTTAATGGAAAATGTTTTTTTGTTTTTTGTTTTTTTGGGAGGTGGAAAAACCTATCATAATCTAGTTGTTAATAAGTAGTGACGAAAACTATCATTGCCTACTATCTACTAATCTTGGTTGACTCATCGCCATTATTTAATGAGAATAATACTATGTGACTATTTAATAAAAATAATATTACATGAAATGACCAAAATGTACTTCTATGGTTTTGGGTTACAACCACAACAAAGCTAATGACCTAAAACCTAAGTGAATCCCAAAAACACATTCAAGAAAATTTAACTAAGTAACTAAATTTTGATAAGAAATAATGAGACAAACCTAGATCCAAATGTTTGATGTATATCCCTATCTTGAAACTTTTTCTCCAAATTTAATCTTCAACACTTTCACAAACCACGTGCACAATAAGATAACTACAAGATGGGTAGTTACAAAATTACTAACTTTCAAATATGGTAACTGCAATTAATTTGATTAGTGTAATAGATAGTTAACTTCTGAAACATAATGATTTTAAACCAAAACACAAATCTTGATGGGAAAGAGAGGTATTTAATGATTTAACAAGAAAGTTAAGAATTGTTACAACATGTAACCATTGCGATGCTTCTCGAGAACCAACATCTAGGTTCATGAAGACCAAATCAACCTCCAACTTCTTCGCTCAAACAGGTCTGAGAAAGAGAAGTGGTCTCTAAATGAAATGATCCTCTCTGTTGTACCTATTGGCTCCTTTTTATACTCCAAGAAGTGGTTAGAGTAATTATCCATGGGAAGTATAGGTTTAGGGTCCCAAGAAACCTCTACACCCCACTAAACATTTAGAAAATTTGTTTATTTTTTAGCCAACTAAATGTATATGTTGGTTTATAAAGAGAAACAAGTGTATGTACGTGTGTTTAACAACTGATAGGGTGCATACATCTTCAAAAATGGGGTTTTTTAATCATTTCTATCGAGGAATAAAAGGGAATTGAGCCAACAAGTAGGGAAATGGTATTTGAATCAGGCCAATAGGGAATCAATGCATATGAGGTGTAAATGATGTTATAATAGATTCCCCATAATGTCTGAGGTTAGAAGAGAAAATTATGGCCGAAATACATTATAAAATACAAGTGGTGAGTGTGCATTGGACCGAGGTAGAGTTTTCCAAACACCTATCCATAACATAAGCTACGAAAAAAAACAAGTAAGAGTACTCTCTTCAGAAGGTAGGAATACCCATGATCGGTAGTGAAAAAAACATGGTTGTAAAATCAAGTACATTGCAGTTCCATGAAATATGTATACTAGCAGTATTCATGGGAGCAAAAAATGAATACACATTGGATCCATGTCAAAAGAGATCAGATCCAGGAAGAGATACACAATGGATATATGTCTCAGAATCAGAGCATATATCGAAATAAGAGATGTATAAATTGATCTTCCAAAAGTACCAATGTCATAGTGTATCATTCCCCATCTTAATCAAGGAAAATTATTATAGTAAAAACACATAAAATCAAAAAAATTGTCCTAAATGATTTCTTGTATCTTACTAGCTAATATTTATACACATATTTAACTAGATTATATACACATAATCAAATGCATCTAAAATATTCTAAATGAACATAAATGCATTTAATAAACTTTTTTATAGCACCAAATAAATCATTCACATACACATAGTTAAGCACAACAATAAAATTCATGAAATAGCTCATAAAATAGACAAGCAATTATCTTTTGAAATATTTTTTCAGCCAATTTCTTGGGAAGGAAGTTTCACCCAATGAGAGACTTGTTGTTCCAAATATCAATATCAAGTCACCCTCAATATTGGGATAGGAATCCATAAAATAAGGGTGCCTCTCACATTCCACTCACAACTCACTATCAGACAAACCATTGGTTTTATTCTACAATTGTCTCAAATTTCCTCCATCTCTAGTCCTCCTAACCTTCCCAACCTGAGGAATATACCTCTTCATTAGTCTCAGTCTATCAAGAGTCCCATTCATTTAACACGGTCTCTCTAGCACAGATAACCAGGAATATCTCTATTAGGAACTCAAGGGAACTCCCTGCCAGGAAAACTACTAGAAAAAATAAGAAAACTTATTGTTATAGTGAAACTCCAATAGGATTTCACTCTTTAGGCCCAATGTAATGATTCCCCAAAATCCCCATAAAAAAAAAAAAAAACTTTCGACTACTATAGTTTCTCATTCATCATTCTCCACTCTGTGATTGTTCATCATTGTTCTTATAATACTACCCATACTCGAAATTTTATAGTGTATTTATAAGGATTTAATTGTTGGCTACTTCATCCCTATTCACAACATGTGTGCAAATGTTTTCTTCTTACTAAACTGATTAGGATTATTTTCGGCACGAAATGAGAGCGGAGATATAACATAGAAATATTCAGAGATATTGCAAGAGAGACAACAATATAACAGAGATATAGTGGAAATATAAAAAGAGTCACAAATATACAGTAATACATGATTTCTATTAATCAAAGAAATGTACAGAGACTCTAAGAATATAGAGTGAAAGACTCACTAGAATGGTGGGAGCTTATCTCTGAGAAGAGATGTGATGGCTACTCGCATTCACAAGAAGATGATTACAATGAGGCTCTGAAGGTATTTTTACAATAAACGGGAATGCCAAAAGTCCTAGACATCCAAAAACCTAACCCTAGGAGATGAAGCGCCAAAAGTCATGTGGGCCCCGTTTGGGTAAGTGAGTACATCAACTTCCCGGGGTCGTAA
>ML791464.1:113208-195570 GCA_009831015.1 Picea engelmannii
ACACTGAGAGGTTCCTCCAAGTAATGTGCCCAAAATGACCTCTTCAGTGAATTCCATTGACTTATAGCTCAAAATAGTCAAAATCATGGAAATCGTCGGAATGCAATGAAACCAAAGCCAATCTATGTGGAATGGCTCATAATGATGGAATATGATCATCAATGCAAGATGGACCCCACAATGCCTCTCAAATACCCTTGTACTCGCTCTAGCACCCATCTGGCTACTCTGGTCATCATAAATCTCTTCCCTGTGATGATGTCCCAAAGTGGGGACATTACATTTTTCCCCTAGAGGTCATGTCTCATTACTCTGTCATTCCATTCTCCTTGTTCTCTCTTTACAAGTCCTCTCACCATGGTTACTCCCCAATCAACTCCCGCCATGTCGCCCAGCTGTATTCTTCAGTCATTGTCACCTGCCATCTCACGCTCTAAATGACCCGTTGGTCATTTATTATTGGCTAACCTATCTGTTAACCTGCTGACCTGTCTCCCATGCCCAACGGGTATCTTTTTTCTCAAAAACTACTTTCACCCTTCTTTCCCTCATCATTCACCCCATCGCCGCACCAGATATTTTTTCCCCCGTTTTCCTCTCCGTTACAGTCAGTCGCCCAATGCCACCATCATCCCTGCTAACCTTTTTGTTTTACTTGCAGGTATTGTTACAATGATGGCACCAAAATCAAAGAAAGAAGAGACCGAGGAGAATCCTTTCCTCCTGCCTCTTGTGGACCTCAACAGGATCCATCTAGCCGACAAAGACCATTTAATCGCAGACACCAGATGCGATTTCGACTTCACAGATTTATAGTCATGGCTAAAGGATGTTTTCTTGGACCAAAGTGATGAAATCAGCCTCTAGGAGTCAAACCTTCCCCTGTATCTTTTCCTCCAGTAACACTATTTCCCTGAATTTCCCCTCAAATGCCAGGCTCATTACCTCCCCGACCAGAGACCTATAGTTTCTTCATTTGGAGAAACGATGTTCTTCATTACACCACAAGCCATTGATCAGATGATGTAGATACCTAGAGACAAATCCGCCTCACCTTTCAACCTTGAAATCATCATGGAACTATACCAAAAATTATCATTTCCCCAAAGAGCTCAGATTTTTTATCTTTTTCTCGCACAGGTCGCTCAGCTCCCCACTACAAATCCCCTGTATCCTTCATCTTTATTATTAGTAAAGGGAAACCAAGTCATCTTGTCACTCTGTGCCCCACTTGGGTATTTTTCAGATCAATGGGTGGATGAACCCATATTAGGTTTTTTGTCCATCTTCTCCATAGATGAGAAACCCACCACTCAGTTCAACTACAACACCTTCTTGGAAAACAACATTCATGAGCAATTCTCAAATTTCGCCACAAAAGGCATGTTCCGGTATTCCTCAATAATGGCTTACATGTTCATATTCTTTCAAGAGGACAAATTCTCCTTTTCAATGCAGAAGATGGACAAGGATGGGAGGCCATAGGCGGTGACAGCGTGGAATTTGTTGCTCAAACACAACTCTACAAAATTCAACTTCAAACAGTTTATCAAGCAGTTCTACCATCCTATGGTGAGCATGCTCAGTGGAAAACCTAAGACGAGAATAAATGAGGAAATTCATAGGATCTTACACCTTTCAGACCTTGCGAAAATGGGAGACTGGTACTTATACCAGGACCACACATAGATTAGAGTGTATGCATGCGAATTGGCTCCATACAAGTTACCCAAGTATCTTCCTATGAGGATATTTTCCCTGGAGTACATAAGGTATATGGTCAACTCAAACGACATACATTTTGTGTCTCTGAAAAATAAGAAACAACTTAGGATCAAAGGGAAAATAAGATCATTCATCTACAACAACCAAGGCGCTGGGGAGGAAGCAGATAGACTGTTAAAGGAGATGAAATTGTTTGTTAGCTTCATATGGAATTATGATCCCTACGGGATAATTTCAGAGATGAGAGTTAAGAATAATAATATCCCATATGTCCACACATCCAGGCCTGAGATAGAGAAGTTTGCCAACCAGACAGAATGGGAGCCAAACACTCTGGTTGAGACAGAACAACGGGACCTTTTGGTCACTATCTCACGGACGACTACACCACAGGTTCCCAAGGAGAAAAGGCCCAGGAAGGACACTTCACCTTCCATCACTGAAGTATCATCCGAAGAGTTCCAATTACACACCAAGAGGCCAAAAACCATTCAGGCACCTGACACAGGTGGTGAAAAGGGAATTCAATCCACTACAACTATGGAGGTTGATTGGTCACTCCTTAGTACAAGAAACAAACAAATCATGACTACAATGTTTCCCAAGAAGCCTACATATACTCCACTAGCAGAGAAAAATAAGACCAAAATTGAGTATTTTTGAGAAGTATGATCTAATCAAAAAGAAAAATGAGACACTGACCAACAACACATATGCTCAGTTCTAGAAGAAAACATTCATTGCACAACACAGACTTTTGTCTGCATTCGACACTAAGAAGGATATAATGCACATGGAGTTTCTGCAAGCACAGGTGCCAGACCAAAAAGTAATCACTGATTACAAAATGGCAACATTTGAATTTCAGACTAAAGATGTGCATCCAACTGATCAAATGGATATGCACATGCAAACTGGAGAAATGGTTTTCTCCACATTGGCAGATGCTTCTATTACTGCCTCCAAGTTACAAGTATCTTTGAACAATGTTCAAACGCAGCTGAAGTTAGAAAAAATATCATCCTTTTCCAAGGATAATAGGATTAAGACGTTGGAGGAACTAGTCCTCAAGATCGAATATGATCCCTCGAATGTGAAAGTAGTCGAGGAGATGATCAAAAAGAAAAATGTCGATATAGCGTCTCTAAGGAAATAGTTGAAATTGCCACCAACAGAAGATTCACAGGTAAAGGAAATAGTGGAGACAGAAAGGGAAAAGGATGAGACGCTTAAGCTCATCATGGAGCATAATGCACAGCTAAAGGAAATGGAAGCAGAATTGGAAAAACTAGTGAAAGAGAAGGAGCATTCAAATCCCATGGAGGTCATTCCATTGAGTGAAATCCCACTCACAGGAGTGAGCACAATGTCTGTAGCAGAAATTCCATTGGCAACTCCACTGACAGCTCTGGAGAAAACAATTAAACTGGCTAAATCCATGGAACAGATGAATTTGCAAGAGACAAAGATTAGCATTCTTAAAAAGGAGATTGAGAACCTTCAAGAAATCAACTCTTCCATTCAAACCAACTACTCCAAGGAGAAACAAACTTCAGAAAATCTTAAACAGAAATTGCAATAGCTTCAAAAGAAAACAGTGGCGGGCGAAACAGTTGCTGAGGTCAAAGAAAGTGTCTGGATGGATATCACCAAGTCCATGAATGAAATATGGTCGATGATACAAATCATGTTTGAGAAAAATGAGTTGGTGCAAAGAAGTCAACAGGCTATCGAGAAGATAAGAGAAGAACTGGGAGAGATGCCCACAGAAGCTGGTGAGATCATCAAATTTCTGAATTCCAAAACCAGAGAAGAGCTAGAGGAGTTGAAGATTGAAGATAGGACAAAGAACATCCTTGAGGTCAAGAGGGTCCTGAACAAGAGAGGACTGATGCTACAGCTGGAGGAAAAGGTCCATACCATGGACGCAGGAGTGCAAATATTTTTCAACAAGATCGAAGCTCTACAGAAGAAAGGCATTCCTGGTATGAGAGTTATAAATGACAAGTTCATATTGCTTGCCGATTACAAAAAGAAACTAGCCACTGTGGCTAAGGATAGCTCAAAATTCTTAGGAATACAAGGCAGTATCACGGGCAAGGAATTCTTAGATCCTTTACAGTTAGACATCAGTATACAACATGAGATCTGATGCATCTTCATCATCAAGCCAACTTTCGCCAAGTACACAGAGATGGATGAAGTATACCGAAGATTACTCAAAGTCGTCACTCCCAATCACCTTCGATTGGAAGAGTTATGTAGTCTAATCGAGTAGGTGATGAGGTGTCCAAGCTTAGTCAGCTATCTAGTCAGGCAAGGTCGTGCAGAGGCCTCACCAACGGTTCACCCCAGAAATTAGCATGAAGTTTCAACACGTCATCAAGCAATTTCCTAAATTTTTGTATCTTGTTAAGTTAGTTAGCTAAATTTAGATTTTCCATGTCCTGATCTTTAATGAAAGGGTCGTATGTAATTTTGATTATAAATATTTAAAACTTTGAAGTACTGAGGGTTGATCTTTACACCCTGTAAGCTACAAGACTGTAATTTTTATCAAGAGATCTTCCATTAATACAAAGAGATGTTTTCACAAGATTCTCGGTGTTATTCATTGGTGATGTTTTCTTTTCTATGTTGAATGTTCTTCTTGCTCAGTTGTCATATTGTTTTCTAATCTAAATCTTTTAAAAGTAACATGTGTTGCAGGATTTATCTTTGTATACCCTCTTTCAGACTTTAAAAGATTTTAATGTTCATCTTCTGATATTACAGTGAAGAAATTCTTAAATGCTTCTTTACTTTAATTGATATTCTCATCTTTTCTTCTATTCATCATTTTACTGCTAAAAGAATCCAACGAATGCATTATCTTTCCCTGTGAAAAGTATCTTTTATTTCTGGTTTAGATTTCTATCTTTATAACACAGACCCCATAGCCCAATGGATGCGTAAAGCCCCTTCAGCCAACTCAACAAAAACAACAAACCAGTTAATATTATTTTGTACAACTATCCTAATATCTTAAAGTTAAAACATAGCTAAATCATCTAGAGAGATCCCTCTCTAAAGCTGGTAGGGCTAGATTCCAGTTTCAAAGTGGTTGGATAAAGTTACCTCTTATAAATTTCTTCTACCGTGACAACCTATGGGAATTTACAGAGCGTTAACAAGATCTATGGTAAAATTTTATTTCCCTTTGTTTCTATTATACGTTATGACAGTGAGATTCTTGATTACAAACTTATACTATTATTAACTTTAATATCACGTTTCCCTTGCAGGGTCTTTCCCCTCTGAGATTCCCAGTTTTAAGATAGCTTCAAACTCCAGAAAGGTATTCGGATTCTAAGATAGGGATTGAGAGTATTCATTGATACCAGGAAAAATATACAATGTTTAACCTAGGTTAACATTTTCGGACTCTTTTAGTCAGACGAATAAATTTATCTCTATAATTGGCTTGTTAGAAGAATTAATGGAAAGGAACTCCAGAGTTCTGATTATAATTCTCATTATCTTAGCACCTGCAAGTGGTAGCACCTATCGAGGGTGGGTGTGCTTTGTTTACTAATGTTATGATTCTAGAATTTAAATCGATCTTATATATATATAAATAGATATCACTTTTTCTTAAACGAGTTATGCTTCTATGTCTCGCTCGTAAAAAATAACCTCTGGTTTGCGAGGTAATTGATATGATATAAACTTTAGTTACTATTTCAACTATGAATATGAACGATTTACTCAATTTCCCACATGTTCTCTATAAGAATTGAGGGCTATATGAGTCTTTTGATTTTCTTTTAAGGTAGCAAAGATACTAGTTATAGTCATTCCTAAAAAAATAGATCCCCATTTTTATGCAGGTCTCCGTCATACATATAAAAATATTTGTATATCTAGAGTCTAGGAATTCCATTATTATTTTATTTAGTGTCCTGTACAGACTATTGTTCCACTATTTTTCTATTATCTGTATGAATTGTTTCTCGTCAATACAGTTTTCATTCTTTCGAGCTTATCCAAAAATGATTATTCATGAAAGAGGGTTTTGTATTATTTATTACTAAGTTTGTCGGTCTTTTCCCTTCTAGCAATTCATTTTTAGAAAAAGGTTTAATTCATCCTTTTAATTCCTATTTATTTCAGGAATCTGTTATGAGTAATGAGACTATTGTCGTATTATAGTTTAACGCTTGTTGAGTCAGAAATCTAGAGAAATCTACAGTTCATGTATTATGAAATCAACTTACAATTTCCTTCAACAAGAAACTCGACGAAGTCGAGTTATAAAGTCATCCTCTCAATAGGTATTAGATATATATTAAATACATACATAGGATTTCATACGAGTCTTCATTTACGACATGTATCGATATTATGACAATGTTAATCCATTGTACATTCTTGTACAGTAAGACATGGGCATATAATAACTTTCTATTCTTTCCTTCATACAATCATAGGATTTATATCATCTGAAGTTAGTTTCAGACTAACTTTATTCTTTAATTAGGAGCATTCCATCATAATCCCTGGTTCTCATTTTACTCAAATTCTAGATATAGAGGCAGGTTCTAAAATTGAATTATAACATTTTAGCCATTCAAAATTTAACTTCCATCCATCAATCACACCACATTATACTATTTCTACTCTTTGAGTCATTTACATTTAAGTGACTCTTAATTAAAAGGAAATGCATTAGAGATCATTTAACCAGAAATATATTGATGTATTATGTCTTCCATTTCAAAAACAATAAGAGATATATAACTAGATAAGGGTAGAAGAACATATCTAAAGTAGTTTACTGAAATACAAAATGAACAACCACGTTCCTCCCAACCTTAGAACAAGGCAGCCAAATCACTTGTCATGTTCACCCCCTAGCCTGACCATGAATCCATGAGGGATAACTTAGAACTCCTCCTCAACAAATGCCTTTCAGTTCCAACAGTCCCCTTCTCGCCTCACACTCAGTAATTAGTGTTCATAACACCAAGAAAACAATAATTTTCCCCAGCATACTAGGCAGCATCCTACCTCCTCACATATGCTATATATCCAAAACCAAAAATGCCTAGGTCTTTTTGTCCCCTTGGGAATTTTCACAGCTTTCCAAACCCTTAATTTTTGGGGGCTTCCAATGGCCAAATTCTTGATTTTACACTTGTAACAATCAGCCCTAAGCTAGTTCCAACATGTTCGCCACTCATGGAGTGATGGTCAGTTGATTTCAACATGGTTGTTCTATTCGTCCTCCTCCAATAATTATAAAATATTTTTTTTCATACAAGCATCATAGTCAAGTAGTTAGTTGCGCCAGATCTGATCTCTTCCCAACAGTCATAATCATTAATTACAATTAACCAAATTCGAAATTCGAAATTTCCATAAATGGAAAAAAAAATTATATTTCAAATTTACCAAAAATGGAATAAATTTCCTATGAAATTTCAAATTCATAAATAATTTATTTTGGGGGATGTTACATCATTTCCCCCTTCAATGAAACATTGTCCTGAGTGTATTTTCCTTTCTTGGAACATGATTGGATGATATTTCCAAAAATCTCCCTCCAACTCTTAAGTGGCCTCCTCTGGGTTAAAGTGCTTCCATTTCACCTTTACGTGAGCGATGGCTCTATTCCGAAATGTTATTTCTCTCCGGTCCAGAATACACAGGGGTTCCACTTGGAACTCTCCTTCTGGTTCCACCTACACCAAGTTCCAATCGATCATATGAGTAGGGTCATGAACACAATTCTTTAACAAAGAAACATGAAATACATTATGATTTTTTAGATTGGCTGGAAGTGCAAGTTGGTATGCTACGGGTCCAATTCGAGCTAGTATCTTGAAGGGCCCACAAAACTTGGGTGCCAAATTTTCACAGTTCCCTAGATTTAGTGAACTCTTTTGGGCTTTGACTTTTAATTAAACATGATCTCCCACTTGAAATTCCAAGTGTCATCTTTTCTAGTCCCCATAGCTTTTTTGTCTATCCTGCGCCTCTTTTAAGTTTTGTTGTACCTTTCTTATCGTACTCTCTATTTCTTGGAGCATCTCTGGTCCAACCAAAAGTTTGTCAAGCGGGTTATCCTAGAGAATTGGAATCGTATACTTTCTACCATAGAGTACCTCGAAGGGGATCAATTTGGCCGAAGTTTGGTACCCATTGTTATATGCAAATTCTACCAAGTGCAGGTAGTCTTCCCACTTGCTTGGTTTTGTTCTTACATACATGCAGAGCATATATTATATGATTTGATTTGTTCGTTTAGTATGTCCATTCATTTGTGGATGATAACTCATGCTCAAATTCAAATTAGTATTTATCCCGACAAACAATTATTTCCAAAAAGCAGATGTAAATTTTACGTCTTTATCCAAAATCACCATTTTAGGAATACTAGGCAGTCTAAAAATTTATTTCATGAATATTTCAGTGATGTTTATAGCTTTAAAAGTAGACTTTACAAGAATGAAGTGTGCATACTTACTAATTTTATCGATTACCACCATAATAGGATCATTCAGTTTTTGAGTTTTCGGCAAACCTGTAATAAAGTCTAGTGATATAGTCTCTCATTTCCATTCTGGCACCGGTAAGGGCTGCAATAAGCTAGCTGCATGCTAGTGTTTGGCCTTTACCTGCTGACAATATTGAAACTTAACCAAGTATTCTACTGTTTTTCCCTTCATATTAGGCCAATAAAATAATTTTCTAAGTGTTGTTATCGTTTTCTGGTATCCTGGATGACCAGAATATGGTTTCTTATGCACTTCATCCAAAATGGTTAACTTTAATTCTACCGAATCTGGAATGTATATTCTATTTTTAAATCCTAGTAGAGCATTTTTATTGATACTCAGATCTGATTTGTCTTAATTCCCTGTAGTGTCTTGTAATTCTTCCACCATTTGAGTGTACTTCTCGTCGTTATTACCTACACTCTTTATCCTTTGTTCAAGATCGCTTTCTTCCCTCCTAACATTTATTTCAAATAAACCATGAACTCTTCTGCTTAAATCATCAACTGCTTTATTTTCCTTACCCTTGATATGTCTTACCTCAAAGTTGAATTCGCTCAAGAGGGCTAGCCACCTTGCTTTCCTTGCATTAAGGTCTGTTAGACTAAATAGAAATTTCACACCACTATTATCTGTCAATAAGAGAAATCTTATACCCATTATGTAGTTTCTCCACATTTTTAATGTGTGTATTACCGCTGCCAATTCTAATTCATGAGTGACGTAATTTCTCTCATGTTCCTTTAGTTTCTGGGACTCATAACAAATAACATGTTCTTCTTGAGTTAGGACACCACCTAGTTCTTCTTTAGTCGCATCTAAATAGATGGTAAAGTCCTTATCTGGATCTACTACCTTTAAAATAGGTTCGGTTGTTAGCAATTCCTTTAACTTATTAAACCTGTCTTGACATTTCGGTGACCAGTTAAACTTGGTCCCTTTCTTTTGTAGTGATGTGATAGGGTAAGCAATTTTGGAAAATCCCTCTATAAATCTACGATAATATCCGGTGATTCCCATAAATGACTGGAGGTCCGTTACATCCTTAGGTATTGGCCATTCCATGATGGCTCTTACTTTCTCAGGATCGACCGCAATGCATTATGCATATATTATGTGTCCTAGGTACTGTATTTTCTTCTCCTAAAAGTCACACTTATTGAATTTAGTATATAGTTGGTGCTTACTTAAAGTTTGCATAACTATCCTTAAGTGCTCTTCATGTTCTTCTTTTGTTTTATAATAGCCCAAAATATCGTCAATAAATACCAATACAAATTTGTCCAAATACTAACTGAAAATAATGTTCATTAAACACATAAATGTGGTTGGCGTGTTAGTGAGTCTGAAAGGTATAACTAGAAATTTGTAATGTCCATATCTTGTTTGAAAAGATGTTTTTATTATTTCCTCATATTTTATCCTAACTTGGTGATAACGAGATCGTAAATCCAACTTCGAAAAGATTTTTTCCCCACCTACTTGATTGAACAAGTCATTTATCCTAGGTAAGGGGTACTTGTTCTTAATAGTCATTTTGTTTAATTTTCTATAATTGATACATAGTCTTAGAGTGTTGTCTTTCTTTTTCACAAAGAGGACTAGTGCTCCCCAAGGTGAAACAATTGGTCTGATATACTCTTTATCCAATAATTCTTGTAGTTGAATTTTAGTTCTGTCAATTCTAACAAACTCATTCGATAAGGTCCTTTAGAGATAGGGGTTGAACTGGGTAGAAGGTCGATAGAAAAGTCTGTCTCTCTCTGTGGGGGTAGTTCAGGTATCTCATCCACAAACACATCTCTAAAATCATGTAATATGACAAAACCCTCCAAGTTGGGTCTATCTTCTTTTTCTAACAGGTTTGTTACTTGGATGGCATAAAATCGACAACCCTTCCTTATGCATTCCTTGAATTTCATTACTAAAATCTATCTGACTAATACTGGTTTTTGTATACCCTGAACTGTCCTAGTAGTGTCATTTTCGTCTTTATACTTGAGTGATTTTTCATAACAATCTAGCACTCTTTTATTCGGTTCTAACCAATCTATTCTTATAATTACATCATAATATCCTAGTGGCAGAATTTTCAGATTTGTCTTTATGTTTTGACCTCCTAAACTGAACTCATAATTAGAAATAAAGTCGACAACTTTTCTTTTTGTCCCTCTTGCTAATTGTACCAGTCAATATTTTGGGTGTCTTGTATTCTTAAGTTTATTTGACTCAACTATACTGGGAGTGATATAACTTAACGTATCTCCTGAATCAATTAGAACATAAATTTGAGTGTTATTGATTATAACTTAACATAGGTCCACATTCCCAACACTTTAATGGTTCACGGGGGCTATCCCCAAACTTCCTTGTTCCCAGATTTATCGGTTCATCACTGCCTTGTGTATTTGCATTGTTGGAGTAAAAATATTTCCTTGGAAAGATTTTTGTTGCATTTCTATAAGGAACTAGCTGGTATCCCTTCTTTCATTGGTTCATTCGATCTTGTTTCTTTCCTTTCCAAGCTTTGGGAAATTATGTCCATTGTTTGTATTGTTCATAACACATACGATCTTTTCTGAATAATTCACTCAAGGACTTAGGATTATCAAATTTGATTCTGTCCATGTAGGAATGTGGTAAACATCTTAGGAACCGTTGGATTTTCAATTTATCCTCTAGGATATAAGGTACGAACCTTACTAATTTCAAGAATTTGTTTATAAGATCTTCCATAGCCATTTGACCAAGTCATATCTCATAAAATTCTTTCATTTTTATTTCATAGTAACTTTCATATAGGTACTATTTCATAAAGTATTTCTTAAAGTCGGACCATTCCGTTTATTTCTCCTTTAAGCCCTTGGCCAATTTTAGGTCTTGCCACCAAATGTTGGCTTTTCCTTTCAGATTATAGATGGCCATTCTAACTTTCATTTTGTTGGAATAGTTGTATATATGGAAATATTTCTTGATGTCCAGTAACCATGCTTCATTTTCATCTCATGTTATGGATTCCCCATCAAGTTTGATTTTTGTGTCATCTTGGGTTGCCATGATTAACAAAAAGTAGAAAAGTGTTTTATGTTTGTAACAGTAATGGTTTTTTAGTTTTTACATCAACAAAAAATATGCGCTAAAGAAAAAAGAAGTGGCCTCATTGAAGGTCCATGTGTTGTAACCTTTGGTCTGATACCATATGTAATGATTCCCCAAAATCCCCATAGAAAAAAAATATTTTTCTTTCGACTACTATAGCTTCTCGTTCATCATTCTCCACTATGTGATTGTTCGACATTGTTCTTATAATACAACCCATACTGTAAACTTTATAGTGTATTTATAAGGATTTAATTGTTGGCTACTTCATCCCTATTCACAACATGGGTGCAAATTTTTGGTTCTTACTAACCCATCTTTAATGGTTTAGGACTTAAGTCTACCATAATTATTTCACATGTTTATATATAACGTGCTTGCTATAGGCTATAGTCGCACTCTTCTTAATATATACTACAATCACACTTTGAAAGGTGTCCTTTAAATTTATCTAGCACGACTACGAACCTTGTACAAGTCTGCTAGGTTTTCTATAATGTACATATAGGATACTTTGTGAAATACTCATTCATTGAGTGCACAACAACAATTAAGGAGCTAGACTAGACCCCTCTCGTTCCCTGTATGCGAGGTGTTCCCATTTCGTGTATGTGAGGTGTTACCGTTCACGCATAATTGTTGTATGGTGCACAAGGGATTGGAGTTAGGTGGTTAGGGTTTTACACTTGCCACACATTTCTCTTTCCTAACTGAATAACGATGTTGGAGTAATTAGGTTTGGATGTGACTTCCCATTCCATCATATAAGAACTAGATATGAAATGAACAATTCCAAGAATTAATCCCATCCCTTAACTGACTGTCTTCCTCACTCAATAAATGGAATTAAGGAAATAGAAAGGTAATTGTCAAGTATTTAAATGAGTCATGACTATTGCATTTAATTTTTTTTTCCTATAGCGCCTTTCCTAGGCCTCTTGCTCGACTTGCATGTCCACTGGATCCTTTCCACCTTGCCCTGGCCACATAGTCATGGTACTTCATGCCATCCCCTCATTACTCCGAGATAGGGCCTCCTGTAACTATCATTCCAAGTTTTCTTGGTTCATGCGACTCAGAGGTAAACCACCCTTTCTGGGGTTCCTATTATTATTTTTTTTTGTGTAAGACTCATGCGACTATGGGATCTATGATTTTGTAAGAGAGGAGGATCGCCATCAAATTCACCCTTGTACCTGGTAAGATTATTTAAACCCACTATCAACATCTATGTTCTATGGTTGTTTAGGTGACTGTTGGATAATTGATTTTGTTTCTTTTTTTTATTGTCCTTCATATTCTTTGAGGTTCAGAATAGGATTATCCAGACTCGGAATAACTTCTACCAAGCTTCGAATGGTTTAGTTAAGGTGTATATCCCTATGGAAAATCCCTTGTTGTTCCCCGAATTTCTCTTCCTCGACCACTAGTTAGTAGGACTGGCTTAATATCTTGAACTAGTGTGGGCATTACAGAGTGAATAAGGCCCTTTATTCTCTGCCACTTTTCTTGTATTATACTGGAATAATACAGTAGATAATATAGTCTTTTTTTTATCGGGGTTTGTCATTTGTTTTCTTCCATCATACTATTACTATCCGTAGGTGTATTTTCAAGAAAAGTATAGTTCTGTGTTTAAATTGAAAAGAAAGTTTTTCTTCCACTGAATGATATTCGAATAGTATTTATTTTATTATGTTAATAAGACTACATGTTTCAATGCGACCGTTACGTAAATCTCTGAAAATGTATATTGATTTTATTTTCTCGAGTGCAGGATTTCAGTTATCATATCTAATGATGTGGCCCTGTTGTATGCGAGGGTAGCCATAAGGATTCTATCGACCCACTTCCCCTTTCCAGCTACCAGACGGAGCTTCGACAGTGTTGTGAAAGGAAGGGTGACCTCTATCCTTTAAGTTAATTAAAGACTCAAAAATGGTAAACTTTTATTTCCCTTTCTTTATGTTATACGTTCTGACAGTGAGAGTCTTGATCACAAACTTATACTCTTATTAACTTTAATCCTAGGTTGCCCTTGTATGGTATTTTCCCTCCAAGATTCCCAGTTTTAATATGGCTCCAAACTCCAGAAAGGTATTCGGCTTCTAAGATAGGGCTTCAGAGTATTCGTTGATACCAGGAAAAATATATGATGTTTAACCTAGATTAACATTTCTAGACTCTTTTAGTTGGCCAACTAAATTTATCTCTGTAGTTGGCTTGTTAGAAGAATTAATGGAAAGGAACTCTAGAGTTTCGATTAGAATTCTCATTATCTTTGCACCCGCGAGTGGTAACATCTATCATGGGTGGGTGTGCTTTGTTTACTACTTTTCTAATTCTAGAATTTAAATCAATCTTGTATAGATATAAATATATCTCTCTTTTTCTTAAATGAGTTCTACTTCTATGTCTCACTCATAAAAAATAACATCTCGTTTGCGAGGCAATTGATCTGATATAAAATTTTGTTACTATTACAGTTATGAATATGAACGATTTACTCAATTTCCCACATGTTCTTTATAAGGATGGCTGGCAGTATGGGTCATTTGATTTTCTTTTAAAGTAACAAAGACACCAGTTATAGTCATTACTAAAAAAATAGATCCTCTTTTTTATGCAGGTCTCTGTCGTACATATAAAAATATTCATATATCTAGAGTCTGGGCATTCCATTAGTATTTTATTTAGTGTCCTGTACAAACTATCATTCCACTTTTTCCTTATTATCTGTATGAATTGTTTCTCGTCAATACAATTTTCATTCTTTTGAACTTAAAATGATTATTCATGAAAGAGTCGTACATATAAAAATATTCATATATCTAGAGTCTGGGCATTCCATTAGTATTTTATTTAGTGTCCTGTACAAACTATCATTCCACTTTTTCCTTATTATCTGTATGAATTGTTTCTCGTCAATACAATTTTCATTCTTTTGAACTTAAAATGATTATTCATGAAAGAGGGTTTTGTATTTTTGATTACTCAGTTTGTCAGTCTTTTCCCTTCTAGCAATTCATTTTCAGAAAAAGGTTTAACTCATCCTTTTAATTCCTATTTGTTTCAGGAATCTGTTATGAGTAATGAGACTATTGTCGTATTATAGTTTAACATCTGTTGAGTCGGAAATCTAGAGAAATCTATAGTTCATGTATTATGAAATCAACTTACAATTTCCTTCAACAAGAAACTTGATGAGGTCGAGTTAGAAAGTCATCCTTTGCATAGGTATTAGATATACATTAAATACATACATAGGATTTCATACAAGTCTTCATTTGCGACATGTATCAATATTATGACAGTGTTAATCCACTGTGCATTATTGTATAGTAAGACATGGGCATATAATAGCTTTCTATTCTCTCTTTCATACAATCATAGGATTTATATCATCCGAAGTTAGTTTCAGACTGACTTTATTCTTTAATTAGGAGCATTCTAGCATATTCCTCAGTTCTGATTCTACTCAAATTCTGGATATAGAGGGAGGTTCTAAAATCGAAGTATAACATTTCAGCCATTCGAAATTTAACTTTCAACCATCTATCACACCACATTATATTAGCTCTACTCTTTTAGTCATTTACATCTAAGCGTCTCTTAATTAAAAAGAAGTGCATTAGAGATCATTTAACTAGAAATATATCGATGTATTATGTCTCCCATTTAAAAAAAAAAAAGAGATATATAACCATATAAGGGTAGAAGAACATATCTGAACCAATTTACTGAAAGACAAAAGGAACAACCATGTTCCTCCCAATCTTAGAATAGGGCAGCCAAATCACTTGTCATGTTCACCACAAAGCCTGACCATGAATCCATGAGGGCTAACTCATAACTCCTCCTCAACAAATTCCTTTTAGTTTCAGCAGTCTCCTTCTCGCCTCACACTCAGCAAGTAGTGTTCATAACAGCAAGAAAGCAATAATTTTCCCCAAGATACTAGTCAATGTCCTGCCTCCTCACATATTCTATATATCCAAAACCAAAAATGCCTAGGTCTTTTTTTCCCCTTCGGAATTTTCATAGCTTTCCAAATCCATGATTTTTAGGGGCTGCCAATGACCAAATTCCTGATTTTCCACTTGTAACAATCATCCCTGAGGTAGTTCCAACATGTTCCCCACTCATGGAGTCATGGTCAATTGATTTCCACATGATTGTTCTATTTGTCCTCATGCCATAATTATAAAATACTTTGTTTCATACAAGTGTCATAGTCAAGTAGTTAGTTGAGTCATATCAGATCTTTTCCCAACATTCATAATCATTAATTACAATTAACCAAATCCGAAATTTGGAATTGCCATAAATGATAAAAAAATTCCAATTTCGAATTTACCAAAAACGGAATAAATTTCCTAAGAAATTTCAATTTCAAAAATAATTTATTTTTGGGGATGTTACACCTGACAACCTCTCTCTTCAATATTCAACCCCAAAATACTCCTCATGCTCCATCATGCTTCAAAATTTTCCTAGCCTTCGTTCTCTAGCTCTAGTGCTCTTTTTCTCTGCTCCCAGCTTATTGTTCATTCCCAAAACCAAATGTAAAAATTTGCATGATTCCCCCTATACAAATTTCCTCTATTTTTCCTGGATAATTGACTTCTCACTCTACCCAATCTTGATTGTACTACAAACCCATACTTATAATAACTATGGGATGTGTATGTGACACCCATCCTCTTACATGATTTTAATGATTATGGTCTTATAGACTCAAACAAAAATAGAAGTTATCCCCAAATGATATTAAATTCAGAAAACTAGGTTTGGATTAATACACATAAACCATTTATCAATTGTACCCCCTCTTAGAAACTCACTAGGCATTCACCTCTCTTGTGTATTAATCATCCCCCATCTCTATCCATATTCCGAGTAGTTGGTATCACATCTATTTATTAAATTTTAGAAAATACCTTGTTCATATTAGATCGCTTGGCAATAGCCATATTCAGATCTATATTATGCATTAATTAAACTAGGGACTATAGTGGGAATGTTACACATATAAATAAAGTGGTATTGTCGAATGCAACTCACAGAACAACATGTAACAAGTGAATGATACATATTTTATGAGTAGAACGAAATGAATATAGATTATTAAAAGATGCTTAACATAGTGTTAGAACAATATTGGTTTATGCTTCAGCTTTGCATAAGTCCTTCATTATTCATTTTGGAAAATCAATATAATGGGGGGGAATTAAATTTATATTTGGTTATACCCAATCTCCAAGTTCAAGCATTACTGGACATCTCAAGACAACACTAGCCAAAGACATAAGAATTGACAACACTCTCACAAGGTTACAAGCATCAAAAGAACCCACGGATTTAAGCTACCCAATCGCATGCAGACACACAGTTGGGTGCTACCAAAATTTTCTACCTAAATTCTGGAAGAAACCAAATTATGCAGAATTATTTTTGGACGCTGAGTGACTAACTTAAAACTTGGATTGTGAACAATTGAGAAGGTATTTGTGAAAACTGGAGTCGTTTTTTGTTCATAACATTCCAAATAACAAAAACCTCTCTGAGTGTTTCAAAATGTGTTATGGTTTGAGAGATATTAGACCTAGAAGTGGTGCTACCAACTGTTTTACAACGACACTACCTAATTTCTTGTAGCGGTCACGGTTTTGATATTCGCCTTGTTGGGAGGTTTCCTCCTGTCAAGGAGGATTAGAATGGTTTCTCAAGGATCAGTTAGATTTCAAGGGACACCTGCACCTAAGTTTTAGCTCCATGAGAGGCCTCATGAAATCAGGTGGAAACATTTATTAATGACTTCCAATAAATTCCTAAAAATTAGTAGTTTGTTGGATTGTTGTCTCTTTGATTGTTGCCACCTATCTCCAAGGATTAGAATCTAGTGGAGGAGATGGGATTCGACCTCCTAAGGATACTTGGATGCTATTTTCTATTTAATGAAGGATAGATCTCTTGGAGGGGGGTTGGAATGATAGGAAAAACACTATTACTATTTTGTGAATTTCCAGACTCTGTATATCTGGATGGAGGATTCTTGTGTAGTTAAAGATCAGCTTGTGCTCCTCTCTTTGTCCATTCTCTTTGTATTCTTTCTCTAATGGAATATTGATTGATAAAATATTTATCAACATCTTTGTATATTTGAAATTGACTGTTCATATTGATGTTTTCCTGCATTTTCTTCTATTCATATTTCAAATATTTGTTGGTTGGAGATTATGATAGCCCTTTTTGCTGGAATATAGTCTTTGGAATGTTGTGCATTAGATCAGGCTTTGAACCTTATCAGTTTGATCCTTTTTTTTAAAATATAATGACTCATCCAACTCTAAACATTCTGATGGGTACTAGGATTATACTTACAACAATCTAAGTGTGATTCTCAGTGCTAACATATATAATAATAGAGATAGAGTAAAACTATTTTTCAATTCAATAAGGAAATAAGCTGAAACTGTAAAATGCAGCAGAAAACAAGCTTGTTGGAATGGTGGCGTCTTATCTCTTAGAATATATGTGATGACTGTGATCATTCTCAATAATATGATTACAATGAGTCTTTGAAGGCCTTTTTACAGTAAACGAGAATTTAAAAAACCCTAGAAATCCAAAAACCTAACCGTAGGAGATGAAGCACCAAAAGTCACGTGGGCCCTGTTTGGGTAAGTTAGTACATCAACTTCTCGAGGTTGTAAATTTTTCATATGTATTCATTTTAGGTGCATGATAGCCCATTGGAAAGGTCTATCTGAGGACTACACATGTTGCTGCTAAAAATGCTGAGCCCTAAAAACGTCGTTTGGGGCCTCAAAATAGCCCGCAAGTCAAGGACTCGAAAACTAGGAAAAAAACTTCCAAACTCGAAAAATGCCAAAATGAACCAGTTGAAATAGGGGGGAGGCCACCGAAATCCATTTGGATCAGTGAATATACTACAGATCCGAAGTATTCAAATCAACCCACTTATTGTGTGAGTCTACACCATGAAAATATGTGTTGAAGTTTGAGATAGTGAGACACTCTTTGATTATTGTTTATTGATGTATATAATTAATAAATGTGAGACAACCCACCTATAATGATAATGTGAATGAAGGTACCTATTACATTCTTTCAATTGAAAATAAATGAGCTGATGTTGAACACTTGTAGAATACTAACAATGGAGCAATGGGTTGTATTACACACGCAACAATTGAATAGGAGGTCATCAAGAAAAAATAAAAATTCTAGGAACCCTAGGGATGTGGCAATAATATAGATAAAGCAAAGAGAATGAGTGTCAACATCAAGTCATGGGAGGGATACAAGAGGGTTAAGAAACACTAAGTGGAACTTTGGGTGCTAACTAGGGCACCAAAGGAGGGTAGGGATTATCAAAAACATTATGGTGTGCAAAAATGAAGTGGCTAATGTTGTAACTTTATAGGGTCTAACCTAAGGAATGTGTCGGAAAAATAGATAGTAAATATTTCAAAGCGTGTATGGAGGGAAAAACCTATCCCTACATTCTAGTTTTAAAAACACATACCTCAAGTTCAGTAGAAGTCGAAATTTGCATAAACAATTCCGCATAATTGTGTAAAGACATGTAAGTTAGATTCCAAGGTAAAAACACATAGTTAAATCTAAATATATATATATATATATATATATATATATATATATATATATATATATATATATATATATATAGATATATATATATATATTAGGATTTTTAAGATATGATATATCCAAAAAAAAAATCACTCATACCACACACCTATGTATAAGGAACTGTGCATTTTGATGGTTCATGAAAAGTAGATCCCATTGATAAGCTCCAACCAAGGATCTTGATCATCACCGATGAAATCATGAGTCATTTTCAGCATCATATGGCACACCATGACAGAGCCCTTCCACATATAAATGAATCTTTGTGGCCGAATATACTCATCTTGAGTCGTTTCGGGAGCTAGGGAATCTGTTGTAATGGAAACAAGAGAATTCGATGGAAAGATGTGAAAAATATAACCAACACAAAACAAGGTCAAGGATAAGGGTTGCATTGGGTGCCCTAGAAAATGCCCCCAATCTCATATCAAGACTCATCATGATAACTTTTTCATTTCTAAATGAGGAGAATTTGATAGATGTGTTGCCTTATGCTTTGGATTATCTATGGAATCCATGACATCTAGGATGGCCTTACTTGAATGAAACTTAGTATCTATGGAATCATGCAAAATTAGACAGTCAATGACCCGTGCAGGTGAAGTAGGTTGATCACACTCCATATGAGGATGGAGGTATTAAATAATATCATTTAATCCTAATGATATTTTTAGATCAACAATCGTGATTGTGGTGAGAGGAATGGAAGCTCCATATGATTCAACATCCTCATAACCAGGTACCACCCAAGGATTGATAGACCCAAGGGATCCACTATAAATGAAGAAATCACATTGATAGGAGAAATGCTCATAGTAGGAGGTTGGGCAGGAGAGTTAATTTTCCCATCAACAAAGAGTATTCAAACATCTCAACACCAACACTCATGTGAGACTCCGTGGTATCATCACCAAAAGGTACATTAAAACCCACATTGGATACAAGGTCTCGGCTACAAAACACAATTTGATCGATTGTCACTATTTTAACTTGATGAAGGAAGCATAAGACCCTAAATATGGATGATACAACTATACTAATTGTAACGAACCTCCTGGTTACGACGTTAAATATCTTATAACAAATGAATTTTTTTCTTTTGTTTTTAAAAGTTTGTGCGCACGTGTACAAGGGTAATAAATACATCCGACTCTACATCGCCACCTGATGACGAACATGACACATATAATGACAACACACATGACAACCTAAGATGCACATCAAGTATCTGCAAGCAAGGAACAACAATCATTCATTAATGAAAGGACTGACCACCCATCCATCCTACCCTGCAGTGGTTAGGTCCTCCAAAACACATAAGCAATGCTCAAGCCCAGGTTCCCATCAATTTTAACCATTTAAGGTCTAAGGGCTGGAGACTGTTCTGAGGAACATGGAGGTGTCTACATCCCGCCGAACACAAGCTGACCAAGCACACGGAAGGTTTATCCCCCAAGTACTGCATCAATTAAATGAACAACAACCCTTATCTACTAACTAAGAATAAATTGTTGTACTTAACCCAGGACATTACACCATAGGTTTATCGATAACAACTAAAATTACAATGACGCTGCCATGACATAATAAACATATTATATTCATATCCCATTAAATTTTTCACAAATAACAATCACCTTATGTTTCATGAGTTATCCAAACAACCCAACTACAAATCACTGCCCTAAAAGGGTAGCCTCATTACATTTAAGTTATAAAAAGTATGCAGGAATAACATTTACATGATGTTAAAAATAATTTTAATTATCCCTGCAATGAACTAACCATTTCATTACCTTTCATACTATAATAACTTTGTAAAGAAAATAACCATAATCTTACCTGCACATGTTATTAATACTAATATAGCATTTTTCATATTGTGAAGGCATTACCTGTACATGCTTCAATCTATAAAGTGAAATGAACTGACATTACAATATCATTGCAACAAATAAAGATGATGAACGTAAGGAGTCAATTCATACTGAAATCACATTGTAAACCACATTGTAAATAAGATTCTTTTATTGTAAGCATATAATTTAACCTTAACCTTAACTCACTGAACCCAATTTATAATTCTGTAGCCAGTAATGGTGAACCATATTCTACGCAACATCCCAACGATTTTAAATCCATAAATGATGTGATATCCTCAAATCAATTGATGCAATCATTACAAGATAATTATTGACATTAACTTAAACTAAGGCCATAATAGAGAAGATCTCCAGAAGCACCTTTATCTCCAATTAACAATTGTTACCATGCAACTCACCGTTAATTAGAATATCTAAACATCAAGATTCTAAGTGAAGAAAAATAGAACAATTCCATTCACAAAAATAGGAACCCGACAACTTTAATATAACCAATCAATTTTAACCCATTATTAATAGAAACACTATGCCATCATCAACCACGCATTACTTCCAACAGTAATCATCAATCATTTAATATTATAATAAATTGCCAACAGAATGTTAAATAATTACATTCCTGTACCTATGCTAACATTTCATTGCTCAAAGTTGCATTAAGAGTCCCTCAAAACATAATTATTCCATTATATCAATATAAACAAGATAGCTAGATATAACCACCATTCCCTTTTTAGGAACCTTTTCCTAATCAGCGAGAACCAATATTATAATTAAAATTTTATTGCATCATCCATACGGTTATTATGATAATTCTCTTATATAATAAGAAATAATTAAAGGCTAATACTCTTGACAATTATGATAATACAATGATTATGATAATACTCTTGACAGTCGTTGGTAGTTGATACTCTTGAAAGAAATGCTATCATCCTTAAACTTAACGGATAGTAATACCCAAATTAAAATTAGAATAATTTTAATTTTAATTATATATATATATATATATTGATGCTATCAACTGTCAAAATTTAAGGCTGAGAGCCCGAACAGGGAGTTTCCAAATGGCAACACGATGTGCATCACTCTCGCAAGTGAACTCGAAGAAATTAATTGCTAAAACGGGGGTGATTCTACAGCCACACGGTCAGAGGTTTCAGCAAACGGTGGGGACATAGACAGGCATAAGTTCGCCCTTCAAGCCACGTTAAAGAGTTGTTATGTGGTGATTCCATTTTATGAAACGCTCAGAAATTTCGCTGACAGATTACTCGGTCCGCGCAACCACGAATCATGGTGCTAGAATTTGGGGGTATCTATGGATACACCTCATGAATGTAACCAGACGTTGAAGACCAAAATTTCAGTCACCATAAACCAACCATTTTCCAGAAACAAATCACTGAACCACAGACAAAAACGAAATTTGCCAGGAATTACAAATAAAACACAGCGATTAAGTGATTGAAAAAAAAATCGTGGAGTATCCTCCATCAATTCGCCAGGGGACTTAAATAAAAAAAAATAAAGATTGTGTGAATGAAATCATGGGGTATCCTGCATCAATTCGCCAGTGATATAAACCAAAATGTTGGGGCATTCTTCCCCGATTTGCTAGGGAACCCATCGCAATGAAGAGAAAGAAAAAAATCAATGCAGAGATTAAGTGTTGACAAAAGTGGGGTATCACTATTGGCATCCAACTTTCCAACGCAAGGGTAAATTAAATGTCGGACTGATGTCCAAAATAAAATTGAAAACGATGTTCATTGAAACTAAGAGACTATCCCAATAAAAGAAAAATGAAGTTGTTGCGCAACAATCCAGGAATACATATGGGATCGGTGGGGATCTAAATATGAGTCACTTCCATGCTAGCATCACCATAAGCAACTCTACAAAGTTTGTAAGTTACTCGACTATAACCACTAGGATGAGAGTGGTGGGCAAAATCACTGTTTATCAAAACAAGTAAATATGCAGATCATTTGGTAAGGTTGGAAGGGGTTCTAGTGCAGATTAAAATTATTCGGGTTCCAATTCGCTCAAGGCAGAATCGCCGAGGTTTAGGTGCTATACAAAAAAGGGGCAAAGTTGAGAATTTGACGGAGGGAGATGCAAGGATAAAAACACAAATTCCGCAGGAGTAGGTACATAAGGAGAAACCATTCTATCCAATGAGATCCAACCTCGAAGGAAGTTAATTATTTTTCATCCAGTTCGCCTAATACATATGTATATCAATGATAAATCATAATGCATTCTACTCTAAAAATCAAAAGCGTACCTTTGCCTGATCGTTTTCCTCGAGTGACGTCTGTAGCTCTGTGCTGCTTCCGCTCGTCGTCCATCGAGACCTCACTGGTACCTCCCAACCAATCGCTAGGGGTACTCTGCTTCCCCCTTATCCCCCCAAGCCGCAAAGGGGCCACACAAAATCCAGATGGTAAGTCTAGCTTCCCAGCTCGCCTCGCAAGGCTGAGCTACCACTCCTCTATGAGCTGAGAAAACCCAACTCCCGACAAGTAATCATTCAAGTCATAAATATGACAGTGTAACGTTACGCTATGAAACGATCCCTTTCTTCCTCATCTTCCCTTTCTTTTATAGAGTTGTCCAAACCTCACACTTTCCCTAAATCACTTTTAAATTAAGTGTTAATAAAAATATTCTAAATATTCTCCTTCGCACAAGTGTCGTCCATCCCCCTCTTTCCTCCAATAATTATTTTCTTTAAATTATTAATTGACTCATTTCCCTCACGCACCTAGAGTTGCTCCTAAATTTCCTCCTAGGTGTTCCTATATCCCCTTACATGTTTTAAATAATTTCCCTAAAAAAAGAGGTTGCTAAATTAGCTCAAATTAGAAGGTTCTTAATTGCAGATTCCTTACTATGTTGACCTCTCTTTTTACCATAAGTTCCCAACTTTCCTTTATTATGTTTCCTCCATTACTTAGTTTCCCAATTCTTATTATTCCCTTCTTTCCCATTTTTATGAGAGCCAAAATGGCAATTGCGCTATTTACTCTTTTCCCTTTATTATTAATTTAAAATCTTTTTTTTTACTTCCACAAGTTATATAATTTATTTCCTCTTTACAATTTAAAACCACGGATTTTAATTAAATTATTCCTCTCTTCATTTTACCCTCTAAATTTAATAAGACTAAAACTATTATTAAGTGGGTTTTAGATTATATCTTTATTTTTATTTTTATAGGGTCTTTTTCTTAAGGCTAAACAAAATTTTACCCTAGAGAAGTTTTAGACTTAGGTTTAGATTCTGAACTGGGCGAAAATTATTTAGGGAAGTCGATTTAAGAATTTCTTAAGGTGTTAAATGTCTTAGGGCCGTCTAGGTTTGTTCCTTCCTCAACATCAATGCGACGTGCCCTTCAGGACACACCACGTGCTCCAAGGGTGCCACTCGCCTCGGTTGTTTCTTTTGCACAACGTGCCCTTTAGGATGCACCACATGCTCCAAGGGTGCCACTCACTAACTTGTGTTTCTTTCATGCGACGTGTCCTTCAAGATGCACCACGTGCTCCAAGGGTGCCACTCGCCAACTTGTGTTTATTTTGCACAACGTGCCCTTCAGGATGGACCACGTGCTCCAAGGGTGCCACTCACCAACTTGACTTATTGGTAGACATCTATAACCCCTAGAGTCAACACTCTGCCAGGTGAAATTGTGGGAGACTAAGGGATCTAAGGAATAAATCCCCCACCTTATTGCACACCCCTTAGAATCATTGTGAGCGACTGTCATAGTCTGCCCTCATGGCATCGTGGATCCTCTTGAACTACGTAATCGTTAACCTACATTTCAAGCTAGGGCGAGAGTGCTAATAGGCTATGGCAGGGCTACTGTCCACCCCTCTCCCTCAACCTCTCTAGAAATTGTGTGTGGCCCCTTTAATCCATATGTGAGTCTGGTGAGCAAGCTATCGTCAGCCTGCATCATCAACAATTGTGTCAAAACATGTCCACATCAATCATCAAATCAATGAAATATCACAGTAAATAATTCAACCCCAATAGCACACTCCCTGACTCAATCTGGAGTCCAAGGGGTTCCATTGATGCCTCTGCATCCTCAAGGTCCAAAAACCTGCACACTCACTGAAACTGAGTCAATAGCACCTGTCTATGTAAAAGAAGTAAAACATCATGTCATCTATCATAACGCCTCATAATCAAGGATAAATGTTTTAATATCATAAAAGTCCAGATCACTTGCAAGAAAGTGTCCTCAAAGAATAAGTTTTCTCAGTGCACCAGAGCGGGATGTTACATACACCCCCTCTTGGTCTAAACTTCATCCCGAAATTTCTCAGTATAGATGCTGAAATAAATGTATCATGGTATCATAAGTCTATCTATCAAACAAAAATGGAAACTGCTGGTGCATATCATATGCATCCTCCCAAGTCACCGAGTGTGGACTATAATTGTCCCACTGGACATTGACCTGATCTACCGTTCAAGGTTGTAACTGTCGAACACGATGATCTAATATGAAAACCGGCTCAGTTGTGAGTGCTCCCTAGTCTGATACCTATAAGTAACTCATGTCAATCACGAGAGTAGGATCACTAATATAATGTCTCAAAATAGATACATGAAAAACATCATGCATACGCCTCAATGAATCAGGAGAGGCTAGTTGATAGGCCATGGGTCCCTTTCTCTCCACATCTTGAAAGGTCCCATGAACCTAGGAGAGAGTTTATCTCCCTTTACAAACTTGGTCGAACTCTTATCTTGTTTAACCTGCAAGAATACTCGATCGTTGACCTCAGAACTACGGTCGACTCGGTGCACATCGACATAACTCTTCTGTCGATCCTACACTTCTTTAATCCTTTGTCTTATGGTTTGCATTTGCTCTTCCATTTCTTGGATCACTTCTGGTCCCACTAGGACCCTATCCTCAAACCGATCCCAACTCAAGGGCATCTAACACAGTCACCCATAAAGAAACTCAAAAGGCTCCATCTTAATGGTGCTCTGGTAACTGTTGTTGTAAGCGAACTCTACTAGAGGCAAGAATTCCTCCCAACGCTTTTGTTGGTCCATCACGTACATGTGCAACATGTCTTCCAAGGTTTGGTTTGTTCATTCTATCTATCCATCAGTCTCTGGGTGATACACAGTACTAAAGTTAAGTTGGGTTTCCAAGGTCTTTTGGAAACTCGTCCAAAATCTTCCAGTAAACACCGATCCCCGATCGGATATAATCCTCTTAGGAACACCATGCAGCCTCACAATCTCACTGATGGAAACTCTAGCTATGTTAGGTTACTAATACGTCGTACGCACAAGAATAAAGTGAGAACTCTTTGTCAAAGTGTCTACTACTACAAAAATCAAGTTGTGTCTCCTTGCCGTCAGTGGCAATCCAACAATAAAATCCATCGAAATAACTTCCCATTTTGATTCTGGAATGGCATGTGGTTGAAGTAATCCTACCAAGTGTCTATGTTCAGCCTTTACCTACTGAAACTCTAGACATCTAGCCACAAAGTTGACTACGTCGGCCTTCATTCCCTTCTAGAAGAATAAGGGTTTAAGGTCTGCCCTCATCTTCGTGACTCCTGGGTGAGCCATGTAAACCGCTCTATGAGCCTCGCTTAGGATCAACCTCCTCAACTCATTGTTTGGCGGTACATAAATCCAACTTATAAACCTCAATAACCCATGGCTATCAAATGAAAATCCCTCGTATCATGGTACCATCATGGTATTTTGTCCGATAAAACCCTCGACCTCTTTGTACCAATCATCATCACGCTGTAAAGTGAGAATCTTCTCAGGTAGATCCATCTGAAGAGGCAGCATCGAAAAGATGTACAACCTTCGACTCAAAGAATCCGCCACTCGATTCACTGTTCCCTTTATGTAAGTGATCTCAAAGTCATACTCGCTAAGAAATTCTGACCAACATCGTTATCGCGCATTCAGGTCGCTTTGCGTGAAAATGTGTTGTAGCCCACAATGATCAGTCTTTAATTCAAATTTTCATCCAACAAGGTAGTGTCTCCAAACCTTCAAGGCATATACGATGGCTAATAACTCCAAATCATGCGTCGCATAGTTTTCCTCATGCCTTCTCAGTTTCCCCGAAATGTAAGCAATCACTCGTCTGTCTTGCATCAAGACTCTGCCTAAACCTTCCTTGGATGCGTCAGTGCATACCAAGAATTCCATGTCCATGTCAAGGACCTTTAGTATCGGTGTTGTTGTCAAAAACTCTTTAAGCCTCCGAAATGCTTCCGCGCATTTTTCCTTCCAAACAAACTTCTTGTTTTTCTTCTGCAATTCCGTGATCGGATTTGCTATCTTCCAAAATCCCTTGAAAAACCGTCTATAGTATCCTACTAAACCCATAAAACTATGCACTTCTATGACATTCGTCGGCGCAGGCCATTCCATAATAGCCTCAACCTTTGCTAGATTCACGGTGATACCTTCGCCGGAGATGACATACCCTAAGTAGTGAATCCTCGATTGATAAAAAGAGAATTTGGACAACTTCCCATACAATTTGTGCTCTTGCAGACACTGTAGTACCAAGCGCAAGTGCTCCTCATGCTCCTCCATCGTCCGAGAGTAGATCAAAATATCGTCAATGAATACTTGGACGAACTTGTCCAAGTACTCACGGAACACCCCGTTCATCAAACTCATAAATACTCCTGGGGCATTTTTCAGTCCAACGGTAAAACAGTAAACTCGTAATGTACAAATCTCATCTTAAAGGCGGTCTTAGGGATGTCATCCTCCTTGATCCGCAACTGGTGGTACCCTGATTGCAAATCGATCTTGGAGAACACCGTCGCACCCATCATTTGATCGAACAGATCATCAATTCTTGGTAAGGGATACTGATTCTTGATCGTTGCCTTGATCAGTTGATGGTAGTCAATGCAAATCCTCCACGATCCATACTTCTTCCGAATGAAAATAACAGGTGAACCCCACGGTGACACACTAGGACGTATCAGTCCCAGGTCTAGCAACTCCTTCAGTTTCATTTTCAACTCTTGCAACTTTGGGGTCGACATCCGGTAAGGCGTTCTTTCTATCGGTTCGTTCCCCGGCTTTAGGTCTATGGTAAACTCCAATTCCCTTTTCGACGACATCCCAGGTAACTCCTCTAGAAATACGTCCGCAAACTCCTTCACCACCATAAGGTGTTCTAAACCTTCCACTACTCCCTTCTCGTTTAGCGCAAGGATCGCATAAAGCTTTCACCCCTTGTGCATACTCTTCCGTAACTGTAAGGAAGTGACGAACCTCAGGAATACTCCCTGGTTCTGTCCTACAATCACACGTCTCTGTCCCTCATCATCAATCAAGCTCAACCATTTCATCTTATAGTTGAGTATTGCCTCATGCGATTCCAACCAATCCAGACCAATCACGACATCATAAGATCCTAAGATTGTGACACACAATTTGACCCTCGTGACAAACTCTCCCAGGTTAAGGGCACAGCCCATAACTTTTCCTCCAAACTTTTGTTTGGATCCCGAAGCCATCTCTACAAAGCTAAACTCATCCTATTCGACTTCCTTTACCTTAATCCTTTTCAGCACTGCACCAGAAATGAAACTCTCAGTAGCACCTGGGTCTATCAAAATACTTAGGGTCTGTTCAGCGACAGTACCTGTCGTCTCGAGCAAAGTCGACTGGTGCTCTACTTGGCGGTTATTCACCGCTGCATGAATCTGATGGGCCTTGCCCATATCTCCCACTGTAGTGGGTCCGGTTGATCCAGACACTCTAGTCCTCTCCACAGGACAGTCGCGTTGGTAGTGTGGCTCCCCGCATGTCCAACACCCCTTCTTCGACCCAGTAGTCCTCGTACCCGAAGTAGAAGATGATGACCCACCGGCCTGGAACCCTGGTCTGTTATGCCAAATAGGCCTAAACTGTTGCTGCTGAGGGCGACGTTGTTGTTGATGTTGTGGTCCCCGATAAGGTGTCCGCTGGAGAGGTGGTGGTCGTCGGGGTGTAGTGTAAGTGGATCCCCTCTAGAAGCCACGATATCCCAGTGTATGTCTCACTGCTATCTGGTTTTGTAGTGTTCCAGATAAACCCTGCCCTACTAGTCTCATTGGAGTCCTAGTCTGACTCCCACTGATGAGCTCCTCCTCTGCTATGAGGGCCTTCTGGATGACATCGTGTAAGGTTTGAGGCATCAAAATCCTAACCTTTGCATGCAGGTTGTCATTAAGGCCAAACACGAACCTGTTGACCTTAAGTTTTCCTGTGTTAAGGTGCGGAGCATACCAGATTAGCTCCATAAAACGTGCCTCGTACTCGGGCACCATACGACCTCCCTGTCGTAAAGCATTGAACTCATTAAGCTGACGCTCAATGAATTCCTATGAAAGATACCTCTCTCAAAACTATTCCTCGAACAGTTCCCATGACACGTCTTCGATGGCCATGTTTAGCTGTGGCAGGAGCGTCTTCCACCATAGAAGAGCGTTCCCCTTCAGTTGAAAGACCACCATGCAGACCTTCATGTTGGAGGTATAATTGCAAAGTGAGAAGCACATCACCATGTTCTCCAACCATGCCTCGGCAACTGCGTCGTCCGAGGCACCAAAGAACTCGAGAAATTTGACCTTCTCGAGTTCACGGTGAATGCTACCAGTAACGGCTGTTGCGTGCGGTGGAACCTCAGCGGGTGCCGGCACCCTGGCCTCATCTCTGTCCAAGTGGTTGATCAGTTCCTTGGACATGCGCTAAAAATACCTCATCATCCCAACAACATCGTCAACTACTATCTTCTCCTGTCCAAGAACCTGCTCGCCTCCCTGGGGGTTGGACCCCTCAAGCATGGATGCCACTGGAGGCATCACACCTCCTCCCCTAGCACCCCGTTGTCTTCCACCGCGGTGTCCTCTAACCATGATTACCTGCACGCACACAATCAACTCGATCAACAACAGTATAATCAATTCAAATCATGTCACGAAAGTCGTAGCGAATCCCAAGTCACGGGTCGAACTGGCTCTAATACCATAGGTAACGAACCTCCTGGTTACGACGTTAAATCTCTTATAACAAGTAAATATTTTTGTTTTTGTTTTTAAAAGTTTGTGCGCACGTGTACAAGCGTAATAAATAAATCCGACTCTGCGTCGGCACCCGACCATGAACATGACACATATAATGACAACACACATGACGACCTAAGATGCACATCAAGTATCTGCAAGCAAGGAACAACAATCATTCATTAATGAAAGGAATGACCACCCATCCATCCTGCCCTGCAATGGTTAGGACCTCCAAAACACATAAGCAACGCTCAAGACCAGGTTCCCATCGATTTTAACCATTTAAGGTCTCAGGGTTGGCGACTGTTCTGAGGAACATGGAGGTGTCTACATCCCACCCAACACAAGCATACCAAGCACACAGAAGGTTTATCCCCCAAGTACTGCATTAATTAAATGAACAACAACCCTTATCTACTAACTAAGAATAAATTGTTGTAGTTAACCCAAGACATTACACCATAGGTTTATCGATAACAACTAAAATTACAATGACGCTGCCATGACATAATAAACATATTATATTCATATCCCATTAACTTTTGCACAAATAACAATCACGTTATGTTTCATGAGTTATCCAAACAACCCAACTACAAATCACTTCCCTAAAAGGGTAACCCCATTACATTTAAGTTATAAAAAGTATGTAGGAATAACATTTACATGATGTCAAAAATAATTTTAATTAGCCCTGCAATGAACTAACCATTTCATTACCTTTCATACTATAATAACTTTGTAAAGAAAATAACCATAATCTTACCTGCACATGTTATCAATACTAATATAGCATTTTTCATATTGCGAAGGCATTACCTGTACATGCTTCAATCTATAAAGTGAAATGAACTGACATTACAATATCATTGCAACAAATAAATATGATGAACGTAAGGAGTCAAGTCACACTAAAATCACATTGTAAACCACATTGTAAATAAGGTTCTTTTATTATAAGCATATAATTTAACCTTAACCCTAACTCACTGAACCCAATTTATAATTCCGTAGCCAGTAATGGTGAACCATATTCTACACAAAATCCCAACGATTTTAAATCCATAAATGATGTGATATCCTCAAATCAATTGACACAATCATTACAAGATAATTATTGACATTAACTTAAAACTGGGGAAATAATAGAGAAGATCTCGAGAAGCACTTTTATCTCCAATTAACAATTGTTACCATACCACTCACCGTTAATTAGAATATCTAAACATCAAGATTATAATGGAAGAAAAAGGGAACAATTCCATTCACAACAATAGGAACCCAACAACTTTAATATAACCAATCAATTTTAACCCATTATTAATAGAAACACTATGCCATCATCAACCGCGCATTACTTCCAATAGTAATCATCAATAATTTAATATTATAATAAATTGCCTACAGAATGTTAAATAATTACATTCCTGTACCTACACTAACATTTCATTGCTCGAAGTTGCATTAACAGTCCCTCAAAACAGAATTATTCCATTATAACAATATAAACAAGACAACTGGATATAACCACCATTCCCTTTTTAAGAACCTGTTCCTAATCAACGAGAACCAATATTATAATTAAAATTTTATTGCATCATCCATACGGTTATTATGAAAATTCTCTTATATAACAAGCAATAATTAAAGGCTAATACTCTTGACAATTATGATAATACAGTTATTATGATAATACTCTTGACAGTCGTTGGTAGTTGATACTCTTGAAAGAAATGTTATCAGCCTTAAAATCAACGGATAGTAATACCAAAATACAAATTAGAATAATTTTAATTTTAATTATATATATATTCTGATGGTATTAACTATCAAAATTTAAGGTTGAGAGCCCGAACAGGGGGTTTCCAAATGGCAACACGATGTGCATCACTCTGGCAAGTGAACTCGAAGAAATTAACTACTAAAACGGAGGTGATTCTACAGACACACGGTCAGAGGTTTCAGCAAACGATGGGGATGTAGACAGGGATAAGTTCGCCCTTCAAGCTACGTTAAAGAGTTATTCTGTGGTGATTCCATTTTATGAAACACTTAGAAATTTCGCTGACAGATTACTCAGTCCGCGCAATGACGAATTGTGGTGCTAGAATTTGGGGGTATCTATGGATACACCTCATGAATGTAACCAGACGTTGAAGACCAAAATTTCAGTCACCATAAACTAACCATTTTCCAGAAACAAATCACTGAACCACGGACAAAAAACAAAATTTTTTGGGAATTACAAATAAAATGCAGCAATTAAGTGATTGAAAAAAAAATCCTGGAGTATCCTCCATCGATTCGTCAGGGGACTTAAATAAAAAAAAATAAAGATTGTGTGAATGAAATCGTGGGGTATCCTACATCAATTCGCTAGTGATATAAACCAAAATGTTGGGGCATTCTTCCCCGATTCACCAGGGAACCCATCACAATAAAGAGAAAGAGAAACATCAACGCAGAGATTAAGTGTTGACAAAAGTCGGGTATCATTACTGGTGTCCAACTTTCCAACGCAAGGGTAAATTAAATGCCGGACTGATGTCCAAACTAAAAATGAAAATGTTGTTCATTGAAACTAAGAGAATATCCCAATAAAAGAAAAATGAAGTCGCTACGTAACAATCTAGGAATACATATGGGGTCAGTGGGGATCTAAATATGAGTCGCTTCCATGCTAGCATCACCATAAGAAACTCTACAAAGTTTGTAAGTTACTCGACTATAACCACTAGGATGAGACTGTTGGGCAAAATCACTGTTTATCAAAACAAGTAAATCTGCAGATCATTTGGTAAGGATGGAAGGGATTCTGGTGCAGATTAAAATTACTAGGGTTCCAATTCGCTCAAGGCAAAATCGTCGAGGTTTAGGTGCTATACACAAAAGGGGCAGAGTTAAGAATTTGAGGGAGGGAGATGCAAGGATAAAAACACAAATTCCACCTAAGTAGGTACATAAGGAGAAGCCATTCTATCCAACGAGATCCAACCCCGAAGGAAGTTAATTATTTTTTATCCAGTTCGCCTAATACATATGCAGATCAATGATAAATCATAATGCATTCTACTCTAAAAATCAAAAGCGTACCTTTTCCTAATCGTTTGCCTCGAGTGACGTCCACAGCTCCGTGCCACTCCTGCTCGACGACTATCGAGACCTCATTGGTACCTCCCAGCCAATCACTGGGGGTACTCTACTTCCCCCTTAGCCCCCCAAGCCGCAAAGGGGCCACACAAAATCCAGATGGTAAATCTATCTTCCCAGCTCACCTCGCAAGGCTAAGCTACCACTCCTCTACGAGATGAGAAAACCCAACTCCCCACAAGTAATGAGTCAAGTCGTAAATATGGTAGCGTAACGTTATGCTATCAGCCGATCCCTTTCTTCCTCATCTTCCCTTTTTTTTATAGAGTTGTCCAAACCTCACACTTTCCCTAAATCACTTTTAAATTAAGCTTTAATAAAAATATTCTAAATATTCTCCTTCGCACAAGTCTCATCCATCCCCCTCTTTCCTCCAATAATTATTTTCTTTAAATTATTAATTGACTCATTTCCCTCACCCACCTAGATTTGCTCCTAAATTTCCTCCTAGGTGTTCCTAGATCCCCTTAAATGTTTTAAATAATTTCCCTAAAAAAAGAAGTTGCTAAGTTAGCTCTAATTAGAAGGTTCTTAATTGCAGATTCCTTACTATGTTGACCTCGCTTTTTACCATAAGTTCCAAACTTTCCTTTATTATGTTTCTTCCATTACTTAGTTTCCTAATTCTTATTATTCCCTTCTTTCCCCCTTTTATTAGAGCCAAAATGGCAGTTGCGTTATTTACTCTTTTCCCTTTATTATTAATTTAAAATATTTTTTTTTTACTTCCACAAGTTAAATAATTTATTTCCTCTTTACAATTTAAAACCACGGATTATAATTAAATTATTCCTCTCTTCAGTTTACCCTCTAAATTTATTAAGACTAAAACTATTACTTAAGTGGGTTTTAGTTTATATCTTTATTTTTATTTTTATAGGGTCTTTTTTCTTAAGGCTAAACAAAATTTTACCCTAGAGAAGTTTTAGAGTTAGGTTTAGATTCTGAACTGGGCGATAATTATTTAGGGAAGTCGTTTGAAGAATTTCTTAAGGTGTTAAATATCTTATGTCCATCTAGGTTTGTTCCTTTCTCAACATCAATGTGACGTGCCCTTGAGGATGCACCACATGCTCCAAGGGTGCCACTTGCCTCGGTTGTTTCTTTTGCACGATGTGCCCTTCAGGATGCACCACATGCTCCAAGGGTGCCACTCACTAACTTGTGTTTTTTTCGCGCGATGTGACCTTCAAGATGCACCACGTGCTCCAAGGGTGCCACTCACCGACTTGTGTTTCTTTTGTGCAATGTGCCCTTCAGGATGCACCACGTGCTCCAAGGGTGCCACTCACCAACTTGACTGATTGGTAGACATCTATAACCCCTGGAGTCAACACTCTGCCAGTTGAACTTGTGGGAGACTAAGGGATCTAAGGAATAAGGCCCCCACCTTATTGCACACCCCTTAGAATCATCGTGAGAGATTTTCGCAGTCTACCCTCACAACATCGTGGATCCTCTCGAACTAGGTAATCATTAACCTACAATTTGAGCCACGGCAGGAGTGCTAGTAGGCTGTGGCAGGGCTACTGTCCACCCCTCTCCCTCAACCTCTCTAGAAATTGTGTGTGGCCCCTTTAATCCATATGTGAGTCTGGTCGGTAAGCTATCATCATCTTGCATCATCAACAATCGTGTCAGAACATGTCCACATCAATCATCAAAGCAATGAAATATCACAGTAAATAAATCAACCCCAATAGCACACTCCCTGACTCAATCCGGAGTCCAAGGGGTTCCATTGATGCCTCTGCATCCTCAAGGTCCAAAACCCTGCACACTCAATAAAAATGAGTCAATAGCACCTGTCTATGTCAAATAAGTAAAACATCATGTCATCTATGATAACGCCTCATAATCAAGGATAAATGTTTTAATATCATAAAAGTCCAGATCACTTGCGAGCAAGTGTCCTCAAAGAATAAGTTCTCTCAGTGCACCAGAGTGGGATGTTACAGTAATATTGTATAACCAAGTGTACCCAAGTAACAAATTGTACTCAAGAGGTGTGTCGATAAACTCTAGAACAACAGAGACAATGTTACCACCTAAATCGATGTCTAAGGTAGTGGTAATCCCATGCAGATGGAACATATGTCCATCAAATTATTTCAACAATGTTCGAGATGTGTCGATTGTTTGAGAGTCGAGTGCCTTCCATCATGACATGGACATAATGAAAGTTGAGGCTCCTTCATCACTTACCATGCCAAATATATTTATTCCCATCGTTCTCACTTTGATACAAAAAGAAATTTGATGGAAGAGCCTATGATGAAATTTATCAGAATCAAAGGTTATCAAAATCAACTCCAAGGGACTACTCACATCTATGGAAGAAAATAAGGTTTTATGTTGCATTCAAAATCTTTGGAGGACTTCGAGTGTGGACATGGCACATGGTGCCCAGGAGAAATCTTCCATATTATTGTAGTTGTGGGTGGCCCATGTATATTCAGATTATGAGTCATTTTTAGAAGAAGTCTGTTTCGGGGGTGAAGCGATTTGTCTAAGGATGGATTCTCAATATCAAGAGGGCCACCAGGATGGGAGGAACATGGTGGATCTATAACAATAGGACTCGGGTCAAATTTTTTGTAGTTCTTGTTGGCGTGAATTCGAGACCAAAGTTCTCGGTAGTTTACTAACAAAGGTGTCTATTGTAGTCTAGGAATGCTGGAATTTTCAACCTTCTGCAAGAGGAGTTCTCACCCAAAGCATAGCCAATATGTGTATGATTAAGGGAGTTATAGACAATACCTACTACGATTTATTTATACAAAATTCAGATCCATAGTTTAACCATTAAGCTTATGTTGAAACAAATGAAATAAGAATATACTCAATAGAGTCATAGATATAACCGCATTAAGAACAAAAAACCATAAAAGAAAACCTTTTGGTCCCAATAACACCAATATATCATCTGCAGGAAGTACAAAACTACATTCATACATTGTATGTCCACTTAATCTCTTCATTATGCATAGACCATCATTACATTATCTCATCCATTGATATCAGGCTCTTATAACATAAGAGAGTACTGTATAGGATACAATACAGACTCTCGAGATCTATCCGACTAACCAACCATCTATGTTTCTCTTATTTATTTACAATGACACTTATTTAGGCTTGCACCCCCATGGCATGGGTCAATTGACTAGATCACAACCTCCTTTTTCCTCCCCCGGTATTTTGATTTCCCAATAGGTTTATGAACTTCTAGTTGCCACTTGACTTATTTGACTTTGTCTACCACATGACTATCATTATCCCCTTCTCCAAAATATTCAAAACAAAGGTCCCAACCGACCCTAACCACAACTATTAACTTTCGTTGAGTCATCTTTCACCTTCTTTACTAGAAGCCTCCTCAAATGAAGAGCCCAACTATAGAATGATCTACAAGGCATCTTCGCAAGAATTGACATAGTTGTATAGCCAGTCATTCCATTTCCACATCAAAATGGATGCACCTACAAGAAATTATCTAGTTCATGAGGCTTGTTGGAAAGAAGAGTTTCCCACTATGTACATTCCATGGATTCCAGTTGATGCATTTGAGCATAATTGGTTTGAAAAAAAGATTTGAACTCATAGATTTCCTTCTTCACATTCTGAGAAACATCAAATAATTTATCAAGGATATTGTCAGCTTCCTAAATCTTGGGGAATTTGTCTTGTTGTGTAGTTGAATCTGACATTTATTGTGCTTCTGCATTCATCTTTTGGAATTGGTTCCTTAATTATTAAATCGGTTTCTTATGTTTCTCAAGTAAGCCAACATAATTGTTCACCACAGTGAAAATTTTACTGCACTCACCAGTATTCCAGTGGAGGTAGGAGAGAATAACATACCCTTATGTAACCAATTATGTAACCTTTTATAATAGAGCCTTGGTTCTTTAATCCAAATGTCATCCATCTGCAAATTTAGGATCTATGTATACTCAACTAAGTGTGACCATGTTCCTCCAAGAAGGTCAACACGTTGCACTGGCACTAGAGGAAAAATATCATCGGGTAGTTGAGGGGCATCCCGTCGAATTGTGCGCCAATTTTCAAGAAATATATGGGATACAACATCAATATCTGACTCAACATGCATGCATAAGTCATATTGTTGATCAGAGTTGGTTGATACTTCCACTAAATCTTGGAACAATTGTTGGCTATGTTGTGCTAATTATTCATTGTATTCCTCCACACAAATGATGTGTTTCTCTACTTGGGCAGTAGAATATCTAATAACACTTAACAATTTAGGGGTCAACCAAGTAACAAAATTATCACTATTAATTGATTGATCAATGGGAAGCTTCAAAGCAAGGGGTTCACCACTTGCAATAGATCTTTTAGAATGACTGGGGGTGGAAGAAACTTCAATACTAGGATAAATAGCCTCAAAATAGCCTGCAATTATTTATTTAACAACAAGGGATAGAATAGAAACAACATTTTCACATTCCAAAAAAAGTTGTACAATAGTGAAACATTGTTGAGGATCCTTGATTAAAGGTTCCACTTTCTCATGCATGGAACTTATAGTATGAGTAGAGGTGGCTTCTTATGGAATGTCCATGGGGTCATGTGAAGGGTCCTTAATTGCGTGACCTACATATTTTTCATTATTTGGCATCTCAGGATGAGGGACATTTTCTTGTGGTAAACTTTGTGGCATATTAAGTGAGTTAAGAGGATCATTATCAACAATTCCATCAGCCGCAACTAATGGATTTACAATATTCACAAGATAGGAAATATAAACAGATTCATGCTCGACCATTGTAATGTCAAGATAAACAAGTGATCGTTGAGTGAGATGTTGAATATCCACAACACAGGCAGTTTGCTGAGGAATTGGATATTTCTCATTCAAGGTAACATGAGTATCAAATAGAGTGACCACAAGGTCATTTCCAATTGTGATAATAGTGATAATATACTTGACAAGGGTCTAAAAATGTGATTATGGAGGAATAAAGGTGATAGGGATTGCATAAGAAACAATAGGGAAGTTAGAAGACAGAGAGATGGTGGGCTGGTGGGGGGTTTCTTGGGTGGAACTAAAAAGTCATAAATAACTTCTAATACTTTTTTAAAATCCTTACATGTAAAAAAACACAGTTAGAAATGGATTAGAGTGATAGTAGCACAAGAGTTTATTTCATAAAAGTGTCATATTTAGTGTTTAGTATTGAAATAGGAGGTGTGGGTTGTTTTTTTTTTTTTTTTTTTACTAGGACGAGGAATTTATTTACCAACCGGAGCTTCCTACTACAAAATGGATGACATTTGGTATGATACTCTAGAGGTTGTTTGACAACATAGGTATTCCAACAAAGGACACACACCTTCAGTAACCAATGACACAACCAGATCAAAGATAAAAACACTGATGTTTTGACGTGGTAAAACCCATATTGAGATACATCCACAACCCTAGCCAACACGACCACTTGGAGCAATATATTAATGAAAAATAAAAATATTATAGAGAGATTTTACAAGAGATTTTCTCACAATCGATCATCGGTAAATGACCCACAATGTTATTTAAATAGACATCATGGATCAATAGGGTGTTAATCCATGGATCAATGGCCATTAAGATTGAGGAGAATATGAATCGTGATCGTCAGATTTCCTAACTACAAATGCATAGTAATGCATACTAACTAAACAAACTAAGAAACACACTTTTACCTAACAACACATTAGACCAAGTAGATCTTAAATAACTCTTAAGTGTCTAAATATCCTAACATCCCCCCTTAAGAACAACTTGGGATAGGATTGAAGGATTTACAATAGTGACAGAATAGGATAAGGAAGGAGGCATTAGAGCCTATCCCCCCTTAATGACAACTTTTTTAAATACTAACATAGATCGAAGTTTGGAAAAATGAGCTTCTCTAAGAGACTTGTGAAAATCTTCGTAACTTGATCTTCTATAGGGAAAAAGAGCACTTCAATAACTTTATCATGAGCTTTCTGATGAAGTGCATGTATAGATTGATGTGTTTGTTATACTGATTTTTAAATGGGTCTTTGGAAATATTGATGGTACTTTGATTGTTGCACCAAAGGTTGGTTGGATGTTGTTGTTGTTATCCAAACTCTGAAAGGATCTGTCGAAGCCACAAGGATTCCTGACTTTCATTTATCATTGCTCAATACTCTATTTATACTGAATAAAGTGAAATATCTTGTTGTTTCTTATAGGCCTAAGTGACAAGTTTTGACCCAAGGATGAAAACATAACCTGCAATAGACTTCCAATCATCAAGTTCATCAGTCCAATCCGAATCAATGAAACCAACCAATAAAGGAGTCCCTGTAATGTATCTCGAACTGAACTGTACCTTGAACATACCGAAGTATACTTTTATCTTCTTTCCAATGGATTTCATGGGGTGTTTGTATATACCTAGAAACAAGACCAACATCAAAGGAAAGATCAGGATGGGTATGAGTCAAGTATAAGAGTCTACCAACTAACTAACGATAGAATGTGGAATCAACTTCGGGAGAAGTTCATGTGGAAAAAATCTTGACTCCAGATAGGAAGGGAGAAGGGGTTGGCTTACAATCTTCCATGTGAAAGAGACGAAGAAGGTCACAAACATACTTAGACTGGGAAATAAAAATTCTTTCATTGGTTTGCAAAACTTGGAGGCCAAGGAAATGGTGAACAAATCCTAAGTCTATCATTTCAAATTTCTTCCTAAGGCTAGTTTTCACATGGTTTAAAAATTTTGAGTCACTACTAGTAAGGATAAGGTCATCAACGTAAAGCACAAGGATTATGATATGGATTCCTACTTTCTTGGTTTAGACATTTGGATTAGAATGACATCTAGAAAATCCAGTGTTAATAAGAAAGTTGCCCATTTTGGCATACCAATATTGGGGATCTTGCTTAAGACTATAAAGAGATTTCTTAAGCTGACAAATAGTGCTAGAGTCATTCTAGACATAGACATGAGGTTGTTCCATGTAGATTTCTTCTTACAAATGACCATGCAACAAGGTGGATTTAACATCCATCTGATGGACCTCCCATTTATGTGAGGAAACAAAAGGAAATAACAAGGCAGATGGAATTCATTTTGGCTACAGAGGAAAAGGTTTCATTATAGTCAATTCCTTCAACTTGGGAAAATCCTTTGGCAAATAATTGAGCCTTGTGTCTTTCAACACCTCCATATGATGCATACTTAGTTCTGTAGACCTATTTACATTTTTCAAGTTTTCTTCCTTTTGGAAGAGGTACAAGATCCCAAGTATCGTTTTCCATTAAAGAACGATATTCTTCATTCATTTTTGTATCCCAATATAGATGACCTGAAGCTTCTGATAATGTATCTAGATCAAAAGTCTCTAAAAATTGAGCCAAAAGAGAAGATTTTGTCTAGAACTAAGAATGTGTCTCACGCTAATATGAAGGATCACTGACAAGATCACCAATTGCTTCTCATGTTGAATGGACCCATGTAGGAAGCGACAATGTTGGTGTGGGTTCAGGTTCAATGGTATCATATGGAGGAAGGTTAGGAGGCAGATGTGGATTTTCATCCTCACTGTCATCATCTGAAGAAGAAACCAAAAACTGAACATAAGAATAGACAAACATCGAAGATGGCTCACAGGTCGAAGAAGGCACAATCACCAAATTAGGCTCATAGGCCACGAGATTTTCATCAAATTCAACATCTCTTTTAATAATAATTTCATTACAATGTCGTTTAAGTAGTCTACAACCTTTTAAATCTTCATAATAACCAACAAATACACATCTTCTCAGTTTTAAGCTACAATGATTTCATTTTCTCATCAAAAATGTGAACCCATGCTATACTTCCAAATACATGGAAGTGACTTACATATGGTTTAATTTTAGTCCAAATTGTTGGATTACTGAGAGGGGGGGTGAATATGTAATAGCGTAATTATAATCGTTTTTCTTCAAATGTTATATCAATGTAGAATTATTATCCAATAATGAGCAGTAAGAAATAAACAATCAAACACATACATAGTACACTAGTGTTTTACGTGGAAACCGAAATCAGGAGAAAACCACGAAATGTTTTTTCTTATATGTCTTGAAGAATTACATTCATTGGAAGCACCAACTTCCTTTGTTTTCTAGCTGCAACTGGAAGGAGGCTCCAACCCCCTAGTTTCTCAGGCTACAACCTGAGGGAAGCTCCAACTCCCCAATTCTCTAGCTACAACTAGAAGGAGGCTACAACCCTAATGTTCTCCGGCTACAACCACCTGTCCTTGCCCCATCCTGCCACCTTGAAGTAGAAGTAGAATGATGGAACCACTGTCACACTATCACTGTGAGATATACTGCTGTCAACCTGTACCAATAAATCTGAACCATGCATCAAGCATGCATCAACTTGTACCTCAACCTATAATCAACCTGTACCATAAACAAGTGCATCAACCATGCATCAACCTGTAATCAACCTATATCATAAACAAGTGAATCCAACCATGTACAAAGTATGTACCAATCATGTGTCAACTACTCATCTACTATGACTCATCAATATGTACCAACATCATCAACTATACACCTCATGTATGTGAGCCAAACCATCAACTACTTCTATCAACCATGTACTCAACATGTACCAAAACCAAAATCCCTCATCAATTTCATCATCTAAATCTGATTTGTAGCTTTGTAATAGACCTGGTGTATACGATCACATTCCTTGTTGAATTCTGGCTTATTCTAGAGAGGGACCTTGTAGAGCCTTCCCCGCAAAAATTTTTTGATGAATTGATCTAAAACTATTACAAAACATACGACATACTATACCCTAACCAACACATTTTGTCTCACTGAATTTGGATCTGTTATGAATAATTTATGACGTTTTTACCTGAAACACCTGATTTTGACTAGTTTCAGGACTGGCCACAAACCCTATTTTTCACAGAGTGTAAATCTCAAAATACAACGACCCACAAGCTGAATTTTTTACCACAGATACTTGGATATGTTTTCTCACTTTCATATCAATTTGAGGATCTGAATCATTATGGAAAAAATGTTATAGCTAAAATGGTGAGATGACCTGTAAATAACATACCTTAGAAAGAACCATCAAAAGAATTTATCCTTCCTTGCATTTCGGCCTTCTTTTCTTCACTTTCCTCAGAATTTTCTCTTAGATATCATTTGGTTTCCTCAGACACCTATATATATTCAATATTCTCAAGTGTGATTCAAATGAGAGCGCCTTGCCTCTTATTTATACTCTCCAAGTAGCTTCCTTAAAAACATATTCTAGGTCACTTGACCCACTTTCCTTATTTTAGGGTTGGGTCCACTTCTAATTTCTCCATTAAATTTATTATTGAAATTATTTATTTTGTATTCACTTTGAGTTATAATACACTCATCATTTCACTTTATTATTTACCTTTTAAAATCTCTTAAACCACTTTGATTACTTTGACCTTTTGGGGCTTCTAGATGACATATGCGGGTCCTCCAACTTCGTAAGGCCATAAATCTCAAACCGTGAGGAGTTATGTGACGTTATACATACCACCAGAAATGGCATGACATGTAATATCCATATATAATAGTATTATCTGAAAATATATAATAACTCATACTATTACCCATCAAACAAACTTGGGTCCATTACCCAAACATGGGGTCTCCAACTTCTCATGGCCATAACTCTCTAACCGTGAGGAATTATGTGACGTTCCACATACCACCAGAAATGACATGACAAGAACTATCCATATAAGATATTTTTCCTAACAAATTCACTTTCCTTCATCTCATTATTTCACAATTAAGCATGGTTTCCTTTACTGCACAAAGTGTCTTCCCATGAGGGCTTTCACCATAAGGGGACCACTTTGGAGTTCATCCACATTTACTTCTTATCAACCATAACAAAACAATAATGAGTCATATTTACATCAAACAATATTGGGTCCATTAACCAAACCTTTGTGCTACGGGGCTTTCTTCAGGGGTTGACATCAATGACAACCAACCTTAATCAGAATCTTCCATTGTTATATATTTAAGATCCTTTGTGGGAGTGTGATTTACTATGTAATTTTCACAGTTGAAGGCTTCCTCCCTATACTTTATACTTAATCCCTTAGATTTGATCATACAATTAGCCATTTCTTTTAATGTGCAGTTGTTTTTCTCAACGACACCATTTTGTTGTGGTGTATATGGAAAATGTGTTGCATTTGGATGCCTTGTGTAGTGTAGTAACTTGTAAAATTGTTTTTCACATATTCACCTCTATTATATGTTCTTAATCTTTGAATTTGATGTCCATATTTTTTTTCTAGAAGGGCCTTGTAGGCTAGAAACTTCTCAGAAAATTCTTTCTTAATTTTTAAGAAGTAAATCCAAGTACATCTGGAAAACTCATCAATGAAAGTCAAGAAATACTTGGACCCAAAAAAATAACGAGAAGAAAGTGGACCACACACGTCACTGTGAACAAGCTGTAAAGGGCCTGAGGCATGCAAAGAGGCATGTTTGTCAAAATTTTATCGATGATTTTTTTCAAGAACACAATGGACACAAACACCGTATCTAAATGAAACACGAGGAAGACAATCACCATCTGTTGATTACATAGTTGTTGCAATGAGAAATATTTTATATGACCAAACCACTCATGCCAAAGTTTGCTCAAGTCATCGCTATGAGCAATAAAAACAGATGGAAAATATGATGACCCAAAATTTTCAAACTTGTACAATCTCGTAATATCATCAACAATTCCATTTGCGAGAACATGCTTAGGATATTTTATATCCTTGATTACAACTTTGTGAGGTGAAAACTCTATTGTTTTACCTTCACCTTAATGAGTGATTTGATATATTGATAGAAGGTTACAAGAAAGATTTGGAACACATAATACATCATTGAAATGACCATTATCTACTTGAATTGTTCAATATGCTACAACACTAAGAGATCTATAATAATCAACAAATGTTTTGTTGGTGTTATATTCATTTAGAGCATAAAATATTTCTTTATACTTATTCATATGATAAGATTGTCCAGAATCAATACACACTCATCATAAGAAGAAGTAGAAGTTTCATTGAAGGAGAAAACAGAAGCAGAAAGTGCATGTCCATGAGAAGAAGAATAAGTAGAATCAATAGTGATATTTTTCTTCTTAGTCGCTACTTCTAAAGCTGCCATCATCCTAAAACATTTGGAATCATCACAACCATCTTTATCACAAAAGTTGCAATGTTTGTGAGTCTTCTCATTTTTAGATTTTTATCCTTTGTAACCATTAGGAGATGAAGTTGTTTGGGTTGTGTTGGGACCCTTGTTTTTCTTGTTGTTGTGGCTACAATGTTGCTTCCTGGGATTTGTGTGTTTATCTTTTTGTTGAGATACTAAGTCTTTCTTGGAGGTACCTATGGTGTTGATCACTCCGATTTGTACAAGCTTATATTTCTCTCTAATCAAAGCATCACAAAAGGACTCAAGAGTGGGTTTTTGATGAGATTTCCCTAGAGCATATCTCATGGAATAAAAGGTAGATACAAACAAAAAATATGAACTAACTAGCTTAGAAAGAATAATATAGATGCAATGCCCTTCCTCCAACTTTATTTCACATTCTCGATATAAAATTCTGAGTGTTTTAAACATAGAAAGATAGTCTTCAATGTAATAAATATCATTTGGAATTAAATTAAGTGTTTGATTTTCTAACTAACATGCTCAAATAATATTGTGTTTACCAAACACAAATTCAAGATTTTCCCAAGCTTCATCAGGGTCATGAATTTCTTGAAGGTGGAACCTTAAATCATGAGAGATGGAAATTTAGATCAATCCACATTATTCATCACTCCTGTTATCCCATTTGACTTTCTCATCAACATCAATGGGTTATTTTTCCTTTCCCAAGGTAATCCGGTACAAGCCTTTACTTCTTAATAAATCATCCATATGGGATTTCCATTTGAAATAGTTGGTGTTGGTAAGAAAAAGATTACTAGAAGAAGCCATATTAAATATGCAGATAAATAGATTTAAAAAAAGTTGAAACTAATGACCTGGATGGAAATATATCGAAAAATTAGACAGTTTAAAAAAATGACACAAAAAATGGACATCGGATGTGAAATTTATGCCCCATTAAAAAAGGCATAAATGCTAACCAAAGAACCACGTGGTTGTGTTACCCCTCCAAATAACCTTGCTTTTACAAATAAGTTTCTTTATGAAGTGAGCCACTTTTATAAAATAGAAGTGGGGATCAATTTTGTAATGAAGTTACTTTATAAAAGATATTTGCGTGCAAAATAAATAATTCTAAATTAAAATATTAAAGCTACTTATACTGATTCAATTTTATTCTTGAAGTGAAATATGCTTTACAATGGAGCATGGAATTTTTCAAAAAAAGAATCAGAAAGAGAGACTTGAACTCAAGACCTCTTAATTAATAAGGAAATTGTTGACCAAGTGGGATAGAAAAACATATTGTATTGTTTAGAAGGAGGATTGGGGGTGTTGTTGTTGTTGTTGTGGAAGAAGACCTTGGAGAGCATGTTCATAAAAAACTATTTTCACAAAATAAAAAAATTTCACTTCTCGATGATAACAAGCATTGGATCTCAAGTAACTTACCTAGAAAATGGACCTTTTCCTATCTGTTTCTTATTTGTTGAGATCGCACAGGACAAATGGAAAATATAATACATAGATCTAAAATAGTAGCAACCCATAAACAAATAATATAAAACCAAAATAAGAATGAAAAATACTCTGCATATATTTAAAAAGGGCGTATTCAGGCTTTATACCTCTGGATCTAGATGAAATGGTTGTATCTTGGGAAAACGAAAACCTTTTCGAGTGAAATGAAAAGCATTCCTGACCGAGACAAGAACCTTGGACATAATGGAATGGTCGTATCAACCCATAAATGTATCAGAATGGCATAAAATGAATATGGGGCAACTCAGCTTCACGATCTCGATCTACAACAGGAGCAGGTCTTCAAATAGGCTCTGATACCATGTTTGACAAGACAGGTATTCCAATAGAGGAAGAACACCTTTAGTAACCATTCACAAAACCATATCAAAGATCAAAACACCGATGTTTTCACATGGTAAAACTCCTACAGGGAAACATCCATCAACCCAACCAACATTACCACTTGGAGCAGTTTATTAATGCAAAAGAAAAAGATTATATAGATATTTTACAAGATAGGTTCTCATAATCGATCATCGACAAATGACCCTCCATTATCTTTAAATAGAAACCATGAACCAATAAGATGTTAATACATATCAATGGTCATTATGATCGAGGAAAATATGAACTGTTAGATCACTCTATGTCAGGAACATATCGTGATCACTAGATTTCCTGACTAGAAATGAATACTAATTCATACTAAAGAAACAAACTAATAAACACACTTTAACCTGATTAGACATTAGACAAAGTATATATTAATGAACTCCTAAGTGTCTAAATATCCTAACAAAGGCCTTTTAAATCCTCTTTATGTCTGGCCACAAAACAAGTTCCTTGTCAAAAATTTATTCACACCAATAATAGGGCAAAGAAATACTATGAATTTCCTTTGGATAAACACTTCACGATCAAATAATAGTGTGATCCTCATTCATCCCAAACCAAATTTTAATGGTATGCCTATTGAGCAAGTCTTGTGGAATTAGCATGCATTTTGTTATACATAGCAAGTAATTATACCACTATATGAAGGTGACATTGTTGAAGGCCATATTTGGAGCATATGTTCAAAATTTCCTATCTTTGAACCGCATAACAACTATGTTGTCATGAGTAACTGTTATTTCTCTTCCTAGCGGTGGATTCCATTTCCACATGGTGAAAGCTACCTAGAGATAACGAAAAATGAAATACCCTCCTTTTTCATGCATATTTTCACACACCTGCAACATTTTATTCATAAATAACTTACACCAATTGAGTTTTCCCCCTTGTGCATAGAATTCACCAATAGATAGTGCATCTAGCATGCATTCACCTTTGTAATAGTGTAACGTATCCAACCACCCACAAGCTGGCCACACCACCTCAAAAAATCACTTCAAAAATGATTTCAAATTTCGTTAATAATTAATTTGAAATTAAGCATGAAAGACTCACATGAACTGATCAAGATACATGATACAACATAAAATAAGTAAACAATGTGTCATGCACAGTAAATAACAAACAAGCATGCACACTGAAATACATCTCATAGATAATTAAATACACAACGGAATATAAATTATACATAAAACACAGAGAGCACTTATATTTTTCATATAAACATTGACCAACTGGATGCATAACAAGGATGTTCCTCCCAACCATAGACATTGTTTTTTATTTAATCTCAATAGCAGTTCACCCCTAATCCAGGGATATTATTTGACAAGGACGAGTCCTAGGACAAATCTAAAAAACACAAAAATCGGCTAAATAGTTCTGAGTTTTCCCAACCACATAGAAAATCATAATTTCCATATATATTTCCCCTTCATCCTTCAAAATCCAAATAAATGAACACATTTCTCTTCCATGAAATCCATGAGACTGTTCCATTTATCTCTAGGGATCCATTGCTACTAGTAAGGAAATCTCCTTGTTGGAAACTCCAAGGATTCTCAATTGTGGACAATTATTTTCAAACTTCCATCAATCTCATGCGCTCAAACATCCATTCCCTCCTAGAATGATCAATAATTTATTATAGCCATGTAGAAATGGATCTCCTCTTGCAAACATTTGTTTCCATGCTTAGACCAAGAGAAAATGAATTAGCAAGACTAGGACACCAAATATGAAAGAGTGGGAAGGGTGTAAGAGTGAATGAATAATTGTTATGAGGAATATATATCCATGGTTAGAGGCAAACCACAATACATGGAGTGACACCCATAAATAAAATTTAATCTCAAGTATGCTATATAAATGAAAATGCTAACAAGAGAATGCTACAATCCTACCTCATCCGGACATCCGAACAAGATCATTATTGAGCACACGAACCAAAGCTTTATAACTACAACTTGTCCTCAACAACCAAGATATGCAAGCATGTGGAAATGATATATAACATTAGTATATAAAATATCATAATCCATTAACATACATAACAAATACTCCCATGGAAATTAATACAAATATTTGTGATATATAATTGGACGAGAAAAGAGTATTTGTATTAATGTAATCAACATTAGTACATAGGTGACAAAATTTTGTAACAACACATATCGAAACCGAGAAAATAATTACCTCTAGCTAGGTCTTCACCACTTCAATCCTCCACAAAGGCAATCTCATAAGTAGTAGGAGCCAGTGAGGTTCTCCATCTCAAGAGGGGAAGAGCTTGGGGCTTGAACACAAGAAGTTCATACTTTCAAGGACAAAGGGATCCAAACTTAATATGAGGTGAAATTTCTCGAGTGTGTCTTTTCTCTCAGTGATGAATGGTATCTCCAAGTCTTGTATATGTTTCAATTTATAGCCTTCAAATGTAAATCAAGGGTCAATTCAGAGTGTTTTCAATATATTGAAGGTAAAGAATCATGGATCTCGTGACATGGGATGAAAACTTGACATATTTTTGTTTTCTGAGAATAAAACCCGATGTACGTGGGCTGCAATAGAGAAACCTACGTGTATGCAAGTTTTCTAAGTGTGGCTCACATATATGGACAAAAATATGTATTTTTGGCTCTAGAGTGAGTAAAAATGGGAAATTAAGTCTTTAGAGGGAAATGGAAGGCCATCAAAGCAAGATGCATGGAGTGTGGAAAAATTTGATATAACGTATTCTCCCTAATGTTTGATTTCAGAGGAGTATCCACGATGGCCAAAATACATTATAATTCCCTTAAGTGTATAAATGAAGACTCAAATAGAAGTACTAGTTGCTCAAGAGAATACTAAAATTCATATTGACTTTGTACACATTGATTCCAATCTAAAATAAATTACATATCCATCTGGATATATATCAAATAGTTGTTCTTGGCCATGAATAGGAAATAAAAAGTGGACTTATGCCATAGGATGTCATAGTCAAGAACAAGACATAGTTGGTTCCAGTCTCAAAATCAACCAAAGATATATGTATACAATGGAGTACAATGTGATCTTCCATGATCATTAAAGTCATATAGGTACTTGTCCAATGAAAGACAACAATAGATATGGGGTGTTGCTATAGTAAACTAGAGGTATTATACTCTATCCGTTGAAGGTGCAAGTGTACATTATGTCAATAAAGGTGTTGAAGTCAAAAACAATTAGACTTCGTTTGATTACCAGTCATTAAGGTATATCGTTAAAAAATGTGAGACATCCCACCAATATTGAAAGTAGGTTTCAAGGCACCAAGTACATTCAACAAGTGATGATAAGGGTGTTGACTTTGAACACTCGAATAATACATCGATCATGAGACATTGATGTATTACCAACTATCGATGGTGGTAGAACCTAACCATGATGACTGGAAGCCTCTAGGTACTCATAATAATCTAGATCTCGATTCTAGAATAGATAAGTTGAAGTCGATGGAAGGAGACCCACTGAAAGGAGAGAATTAAGGAATCTATCATCATCCAATGCGATGTACAAACCAATATATTGATGACTAGGAGGAGCTTATATGAATAGGATATTTACAAACCAACAACCAAGTGCATCTCTCAGATGCACCAGATGCAAGTAGTACATGAAAGAGACCCTATGAATAACATCTAATGATGAAAATTGCTGACAAAGGAAAGCAAACCACCAATAGGGATAATGAAATCTAAGACACTGCATGAATCCCAATGTGTGAATAGATTTATTACCGTCAAACACAAGGGAAACCCTCAATTCAATGACTAATGAGGAGATGTCATCTGTTGGATTCAAGGTTACCTACAAATGATAAAGGTAAGCCTAGAGTGCAATGTAGGGAAACATATTCATCTCATTTTGAGATTCACTTGTAAGGGGATGAACCACATGCAAATTCAAGATTTATGAGGAATGGGTGTCAAAAGCTTATACTTCCTTTGAAAAATACCATGAGACAAATGGATAACTCGAGAATCATATATTTAACAGTGACTATTGACAAAAGTTTGCGACGCAAGAGACATCAACAAACTCTCCATAAGGACTAGAAGAATAACAAGTCGAAAGGGTAGAATCTAAGTAATGATTAAAAATTCCTAAGTACATGCTAAACCTAAACTTTGGATGAAATGGACTCAATAGTTTGTGCTCTTTTCAAAGGAGACACGACTGCTGCCAATGGGAGATAATATTTCTTTCCCATCCATCTTTTCTTGTTTTTTAATATTAAAATAAATTTTAGGATACATTAGAGGAAATGATTTTTGTGAATAAGAAACAAGTTCCAAGAAATGGAACATACCTATGATCAATGCAAGGAACCACATGTGGTACATGGACATTCAGGGGGATGTTTCCTCTATGGTCAAAGGGTGTCAAGATGCAAATGATATATGAAAGGAATTGCATGGAAAGTGTTGAGGATCGCTTGGGAAATATGCTTATAATGATAAAGAGAGATCCAACATTAGGCTCAACAATGCAAGCGGGATAATGGGATGCAATTATAACTTAACTCCACAAGTGTCCTTCTTTGTAAATGTTAGTCCCGTGGGTCTGAAAAAATATAATATAATACCGAGGAGATCTCTTCTAGCCAATGGTGACTAGAGTAATCTTTTTTGGCAAAAGTAGTCTACTTGGTGCAAAAAATGGTTAAAATGATACCAAAATAGCCATCCTTTCAAATCCATTTAATGAGTGTGAAAGAGATAATTTCACTCGACAATCTTTTTATATTTTCGGTTGTCAAAAAAAATATTAACCAAGATTCAGCAGGAGTCCCATAGGTAGTTCTCATAATAATATTGAGTAAGAAAATGGTGTTCAAATGCAAATTCATATTGGGACTATAAGGAACTCTTTGACCTATGGAGTAACTTATGCATGGGAACCAAATGACAAAAATGTTCTAACTAGGGTTCCCATGTTTGGTAAGTCTCTACCACTTAGCAACTACACTTCTAGTAGCAACGAGAAGGTCTTGTGTCACTAATAAATGGCTTCATACGTACGGCATGTGAATCATGATCATAGTAATATGCAAGAATGAAAAGTGGGGTGAGAACCTATCCTATATGCCAAAGATGGAACATACCCGCCGAAGGCACAAACAAGCAACAAGATGCTCAAAATCCATAAAAACCCTAGACAAAACCACTTCAAACTAGGTCTTTCACTGCACTATTAGTCCACATGGTCAAAAATAGGAAATATAGGGTAAAAATATATAAATTTGGAAAACATTATATACTAATAGTAAAATAAAGAGTTTTTTACCATATCATTTGAGTTTTTCATCCACATAGTGCTTTTGAGGACATTTTACCCACGATATTCCAATGATGATTTAGGTATCTACGATCAATTGAATCAGAATCTATCTGGACCATGTAAGCTCCTGTCCCATTATCTTCAATTTCCATGGTTTAATCATTAGTTTTAGTGTTCAAATTTCATGTTTAAGAGACCATAACTTGGAAAATATGGTGCACACGGGCTATGGTTTATCGATTCGTGTACACGATCTAATGTATATGCGAAAAAAATACTTTCCACGTACATCGAGCCCTATACACAACTATCATAAGGGTATCCCACATACAATTCCACACAAAAGGTTTTATTGAAAGTTGAATCCAAATTTGATGTTTCCTTTGGAGGATGGTTATCAAATGGAGAGAAATGGAGCACGAGGAGATTGATGCTGGAATGGAAAGAGATATGAGGGCCCGAAAAGATTTGCAAAGATGTGGGCTCTATAAATTTTGGGCCATAAAATGTAATATACCAGATATAAAAAGTATGCAGAACAGAAATAAAATGCTAGAGATGGCAGAATAACAGTAATATAACCAGCATAATCTCCACAATAACACATAAATGATATAAGAACAACATAAATAACACTTTGATTCAAAAAGCAGTGTTCATGGGCCTCTTCAAGGGGGAAACCTCCGGTCAAGAAGCGCTCTGTTACAATAATCTCCAATCTAGGGTTTTCATACCCTCGACCCTTATTTATACTAAATATGTCTATCAAAAGAAGCATCTAGAGGAAGATCCTTCTAGAAGCAGAAGCTTCTATTAGGTCTTCTTACATCCACCTTATTCTATTTTATTAAAAGGCCTTATTAATATTGACCTTTATTACATTCGAATATATTACTCTACCTATGTGTGGGTTAGGACCCTAACATGTCCGCCCCCTTAAAAACAACCTTGTCCTCAAGGCTTGAGATTTGGAAACTGCTACATAATGGTAGCTAGTCCCCAAGTGGCATCTGCTCGAGTTGTATCTTTCCACTGGACTAGCACTTCCTTGATGGTTCTCTGACACAAGGGATGCTCATGCTGGTCCAAAAATGCTTCTTGTTGTAGCTAAATGGATCCTTCTTCAGCTAACTCGGGAAGGTTGGTTTGAATTTGGCACCTAGTTCCAATCACCTTCTTTAAACATGAAACATGAAAAACATGATGTAGCTTCAAATGACTAGGCAGAGATAACTGATAGGTGACTTATCCCACACGCTTGAGAATTGTATAAGGACCATAAAATTTGGGCGCTAGCTTCTGAAAATGCTCAGCCTTGACGGAAGTTTTCTTGTATGGTTGCAGTCGCAGAAACACCCGATCCCCTTCTGAAATTGACATTTAGAGCGAACTTGATCTTCTTGTTGCTTCATGTGATTTTGTGCCATGACCAAGTTCTCTTTGAGGGTACAAATAATATCCTCTCGAACTGTAAGTGTTTGGTCAACCACCTGGACCTTCAATGTACCCGATAAGTATGAGAGAAATGAAGGTGTCTTTTGTCCATATATCACTTCAAAAGGAGTCATGCATGTAACTATATGGTAGGAAGTGTTGAACCACCATTCATCTAGGGGTAACCATTGAGCCCACTGGTTTTTCTTTTCAAAGGTAAAACACCTCAGATATGTTTCCAAACACTTGTTGACAACTTTCGTTTGACCATCAGTCTGGGGATGATAAGTTGTGATGAGACTCAATTGGGTGCCCTGTAGCTTGAAAATTTCTTGCCAAAAATTGCTGGTGAAAGTTGGGTCACAATAAAAAAAAATAGAGTGTGGCATGCGATGAAGCTTGAAGACCTGGTCCATGAAAATTTGAGCCATCGTGGATGCAATAAATGGGTGTTGAAGAGTGCATAAATGAGCATACTTGGAAAGGCGATCCACAACCACCATTATGACTGATTTATTTCCCGATTTGGGTAAGTCGGTAATAGAGTCCATAGAGATATGCTTCCAAATAGAAGGTGGAATCAGAAGCAATTGTAGTGTGCCTAGATATTTGATTGTTTCTCCCTTGTTGTGTTGAAACACATCACATTCAGCGAAAAAATTACAGATGTCTTGTTTCATACCATCCCAGAAAAAAGAATGTTTGACCCTGTCATAGGTTTTGGTGAACCCGGAGTGCCTCGCTATGGGTGTAGCATGAATCTCAAAAAGTACCGTGGATTTAATCTTTGATTGTTTACATAAATACAAATGGCCTTTGTATCAAAGCTCATCCTGGAGACAAGAGTACCCTATGGGAGCTGGAGCATTGATCTACAATTGCTGGATCAGATGCAAAATTTTGGGATCTTGTAGCCATTCCTGGCGAACAGCTTGGAGACAATCTGGTACAATGAAGGAAAGAGAAAAAAGGGATCCTTCTTCTTCATATTTTCGGGACAGTGCATACACCACCACATTTTCTTTGCCTTTCTTGTAAATGATATCATAATCATATCCAAAGATATTAGTCACCCATTTTTGTTACTCCGGGGAGGAAATGTGTTGTTCTAGAAAGTACTCGAGGCTTTGATGGTCTATCTTAATTTGGAAACATTGCCCCAAGAGATAAGGGCATTGTAGATCAATGACATGTAGAATAGCCAACATTTCCTTTTCATAGATGAGTTTTCCCAAATTATTTTCAGATACTTTCTTGCTGGTGAAGGCCAAAGGTCAACCCTCTTGCATAATAACAGTATTGATTCCTTTCCTTGAGGCATCACATTCCAACACAAAGGTCTTTGTGAAATCAGGAAGGGCTAGAACCATAGTGGTGCACATGGCCATCTTCAAGGTTTGAAAATCTTGAGTAGCGGATGGAGTCCAAGTGAAAGAGTTCTATTTTAAGAGAGTAGTGAGCGGTGTTGCGATCTTTCCATAATTCTTAACAAACTTGCGATAATACCATGTTAAGCCCAGAAATCCACGCAAGCTTTTGAGAGTCTTTGGGTGTGGTCAATCTTGCATAGCTTAAATCTTTTTCAGATCCACCCTAATCCCATCCTTGCCAACTAGATGACCCAAGTATTCTACTTTTGAGGCACCAAAAGCACATTTAGACTATTTTAGGAAAAGTTAGTGTTGAGAGAGTAGATGGAGAACTTGATCCACATGAGTAAGATGGTCTATCTAGGTTTTTCTATAGATGAGGATATCCTCAAATAAAACTAAGACAAAATGATGGAGAAAGGGACAGAAGACATGATTCATGAGCCTTTGTAAGGTGGAGGGGTAATTACACAAGCCAAGGGGCATGACAAAAAACTCATAGTGGCCCTCATGAGTTTGAAAGGTCATATTGGGAATGCCCGCCGCTTTCATACATATCTGGTGATAGCCAGAGAAAAGATCAAGTTTAGTAAAGAATTGGGCGCCACTCAATTCATCCAGAAGGTCATCAATGACAGGAATGGGAAATTTGTCTTTAATGGTCAATTTGTCGAGGGCATGGAAGTTAGAAAACATTCTCCAAGAACCTTCTTTCTTCAGGACCATGACTATAGGAGAAGAGTAGGGGCTCGTACTAGGGTGGATAACACATGCATTATGGAGTTCCCAGACCATTTTCTCAATTTCATTTTTTTGTGAAAAGGGGTGGCGATACAGACAGATATTGGGAGGAAGGCTTCCGGGTACAAGGGGAATGGAATGATCATGAACACCGCAGGAAGGAGGGAGTCCTTGGGGAGTGGAAAATACCATTTGATGTTTATAAAGGAGGGCTTGGAGGTCTTGCGGCACCGGGGGTGTCTCTGCAGCTTGTATGGCATGGAGTTGGGCAATGAAACCAAAATGACCTTTTTTGAGCAGCTTTTCCATGCGATGGGAACTAATGACCTCAGGTGAACCAACAATGATGCCTTGGAATTTATATTGGTGGTCTTCCTGGTAGAATTGCATGGTTAATTTCTTAAAATCCATGAGAATGGGTCCCAAAGTCCTTATCCAGTCTACACCCAACATAATGACACAACCGCCCATGTCGATAGTAAACATATGGGATTTTAGGTGGTGGTCACTGATTTGGATATGGGAATTTTCACAACACCCTCCACATTTCATGGAACCACCATTAGCAATCCTGATTTGGAAATTGTTGACGACATGGATGTAGCAATGAGTTTCTTGGGAAATGCAGTGATGAATAAAATTATGGGTGCTTCCACTATCAACTAGAATGATTACCTTTTGATGCTTGATGTAACCGATTAACTTGAGGGTTTGGGGAGCAAAGAAGCTAGTGAGAGTATTGAGGGAAATCACAGGTTCCACTTCAGGAGGGCCTCAGGGAGGGGTTATGTCAGTGATTTGAAGTGACTCATACACAAGGGGAGTTTCAACATCCTCTTCCAAAATATCCTCAGAGATGGCCATAAAAAGATTTTGTTCCTTACACTTCTGGCCCGGGAAATATTTGTCATCACAATTATAACAAAGGCCTTTGAGTTGCCATTCAACCATTTTGTCCCCGGTCAATTTTTGGATATTTCATGGGGTGGAGGGAGTAGTGGGATTTACAGGTTTAGGGAGAGGGATAAAGGAGGGTTTTCGGTTTTGAGAGGATACAACTTGTTGTTCTTATTTAGCTCTTTTAGTAGCCTCCACCCAACTCGAAGGTCGAGCCATGAGGAAATGGGCCCGAATCTCATCCTTGAGGCCACTGATAAAGCAGTCTCAAAAGAAAGCATCAGTCATGCCCTCTGTTCGAAAAGACAAGCGCTCAAAGGAAGCTATGAAGTCTTCTACTATTCCTGATTGTTTCAAATTTGTCAAATGACCCAAATGGTTGGTGTCTGATGTAGGTGCACTCGCAAGCACATCCGCTCACAGGATCTTCCCTTTTCCATGGCCCAAAGAACTCTAATGTATTTCTATTTCCCTATCGGGAAGTCTGCACCCACAGAACTCTTCATGGGATCCCCTCTCTTTACTTATCGGGGGATCAGACTTTGCGACTTCGCGAGGCCAGTGATCAAGCGTAGGATTCTCAGATCCCCGAATCCCGATTCAATTCAATGCTGACCTTTTCCATTACCTTGTCGAAACTTTTCTTATCGTGGTTTCGACACTCGTGGTGTCGAGCAACTCGGTTCTCTAACTCCCGAGTCTTGATACATAGAAACTCTGATGCGCTTGCGAGTTGACTTTTCAACGGTCCCTTCACTCCATCAGCATTTCGAAATTCACAAGATTGCGAATCCTAATGCATATGTTTTGACCCTTCGATTTTCCCGATCTCACGAATGTCGATTTCCCGATATGTCTCTTCTTCGGGACTTTCTCCGAAGGTTGAGGTTGTTTCCACGCATCCCAAATGATGGACGGTTCAGATCAAACCTCGAACTTTGCCAAACGCAAAGTCTAACCATTCACCTATATGAGACCCAATGACCGAATCCCCGGTTGAGTGATCACACGACACGTGTCCTTCTTGAGATCCATGGCTACGATCCCCTCGCTATTTCGGAACTCAAAAGGTCTCGGGCTCTTGACTTTTGAACCCCCAATATACCGATGACTCCCGATTCCTGCCACCTGTCCCAATAGATGGACAACTTTGAACTTGTTGGGATTTTCATGATGGATTTTACCGATCTCTGGTCCACGGGATTCCCGATTTCCCGAACCCTGACGCCTCAATATCTTGATGCTTCTTAGGGTTTCCCCTCTACTCATGAAGATTTAAACCCTGTGAAACCCCTGTCAAACAAACGGTTGACGGGTAACTGTTTGATGATCCATCGGCTCACGATCCCTAGTGTTTGAACTCCGGATGCAGCCGTAAACCCCCTCTCTTCTTTACCAGATCAGATGGCTGGCGGGATTTCGCAAATCCTCTCCACAAGATACTGACCGTCTGTCTTCTCCCTCCTTGATATATTCACGAAGTGAACCAAGGACTCCTTCTTAGACTTAATCACCTGTGACACAAAAATTTGATGCCTTGAGTCACTCAATATGCACCAACTCCTTATGCTACCCTCAATAGCTTCAAAGGATTTATCCCTTCTGAGATTTCTCATGACTCTGAATCTTAGAGAAGATTCTTGCGCGCACTCCTTGTGGCAACTCTAAAACACTTCCAAGTGTTGAATACCTTCAACTCTGTGCACTCCTACAGTAGCAGTCTCTCACACCTTACTTAGGTTCACAACCCTGAGAATTTTCTTCGCCTGTGCACTCCTTGCACGGCTCCTATACCCAACTGCACTTCTGCAGAGATGAGAACAAACGCTACCTATCTGAACCCTCTGTCAACACACTCCTTACGCACACTTCGACTGCACTCCTTGCAGGAATTCTTGCTCAGATAGAGAAACAATTCAAACTCATCCCCTCTTCCATTCAGACTTCACTTAGAACATGAAATCATATACACAACATATCAAAGCAAATGTATAACAGGAAGAAAACATTCATGAGAATAACATCAATACATAGAGAAGAACACAAACCATGAATTTGAACCAAAGCTTTCTATTAATCAAAATGTCTGTACATGGGTGTTCTTACATAGTTCTTTGTTTTCTCTTGCTCTTCCTTCTTTAAAATTCTTCCAATCTAATGATACAATACACAATGAGGGTGTCTATATCCTGTTTCCCTCTTGCGCTCTCAAACAATCTAATCTAGAATTAAATTCTATCTACCTGCATTAACTATCTTAAATTCCTCCTACCTACGAAGGTCGAGAGCGAGATGCTCAAGGTTCGATTACATCACACAAGTGTGCTTCATTAAATTGTTACATTTATGTTCGCGCAACAATCCCAAGGTAAATTTCAAAATTTGTGCTGGCGCTTGCCCAACTGTCTCTTGCCTTCCACGCTGGCTCGCTTGCTGTGGGAGATGCTCCTCCATCATACTCCCTTGCTTGAAAAACTTTCATGGGCTCCTGTCCATGAGCTCCTGCATGGTCTATCCATGTTTCTGTATCTCTGCTTCAGTATCCCAGCTGGCATCTTCAACTGGATGGCCCTTCCACTTGACCAAATATTCCAAATATTCTTTCCTTCTGGTCTTCTTACCAATTCTTTTATCCAGTATGCACTCCATCTGCGGCTTCTCTACAACTGACATCTGCTTTGTCCACTAGATCATTGGTTTCTTATCTCCAGTCTCTTCTTCCCCAGCTCTGTATGGGTATAAATCTGAGACATTGAATATCAGAGAAATTCCGATCTCATTGGGTAATTCAATCTCATATGCATTTTCTCCAATTTTCTTGAAGACCCTACATGGTCCGATTTTCTTCATCTTCAACTTATTATATGTTCCCCTCAGGAACCTTCCTTTCCTCAAATGTGCCAGAACCAGATCACCAACCTCGAACTAAATTTGTCTTCTATGCTGATTGGCTCTGTGCTTATACTCCTGGCTTGAATTCTTTAATCGTTCCTTCACTTGGCTGTGAAGTTCCTTCATCGCTTCTGCGAAATATTCTTCACTAGCGCTCCTAGTTGCAGTCTGTTCTAAATCTCTTAGTTCATAAATTCCTCTCGGCTGCACGCCATAAACAACCTGAAATGGACTTTTCCCTGTGCTCCTGTTCACTTAGTCATTATACGCAAACTCTATCTACGGCAATATATTGTCCCAACTGTTGTGGTGCTCTGTCACGAAGCTTCTCAGCAAATATCCCAGCCTTATGTTTACCAGTTGTGTTTGTCCATCCGTCTGAGGATGATAATTTGAAATAAACAATAAGTTAGTTCCCAGCTTCTTCCATAAGGTCCTCCAGAAGTTCCATATGAACTTTGTATCCCTATCCGAAACTATACTCCTTGGTAAGCCATGAAGTCGAATGACTTCTTTGAAAAACAGGTTCGCGATGTGAGTCACGTCACTGGTTTTCTGACATGGAATGAAGTGTGCCATCTTAGAAAATCTATCTACCACCACAAAGATTGAATCAACACCTCTTTCTGTTCTTGGCAACCCCAATATGAAATCCATGCTAATTTCATCCCACGGCCTCTCTGGTATGGGAAATGGTTGATAAAATCCTGCATTCTTCTTTCTTCCCTTCAAATCCTGGAAAATTCTACACTTGTCTACAAATTTATTGACATCTACTCTCATTCTCGGCCAAAAATATGACTCATTCAGCTTCACGAATGTTTTTTCATGACCAAAATGTCCAGCCAATCCTCCACTATGTTTCTCCTTCAGCAGATTGTCCCTCATGGAGGTCTTTGGAATACAAAGTTGATTGCCCTTAAACAACAATCCTTCCTGGATCATGTACTCCATCCATTGGCTCCGGTCTGCGAGAACTGGATTCTCAACTGCTTCATATTCTTCCTTGAAATCTAGATCATCTCTGTACATGTCCCTGAGATCATCAAAACCCAATGTTTTGACTCGGAACTCCTGCAACAACAAACATTTCTTGCTCAAAGCATCAGCAACTTTGTTAGCAGTTCCAAAAATATGTTTAATCACAAAAGTGAAATTTTGAATATATTCAACCCATTGGACATGTCTCTGATTAAACTTTTCCTGTTGAGTCACAAACTGTAGTGCATGATTGTCATTGTATAAGACAAACTCTTTGGGTATCAAGTAATGTCTCCATTTCTTTAATGTCTGTATGATAGCGTAAAATTCCTTATCATAAGTGGAGTACTTCAACTTTGCTTCATTCAACTTCTCACTAAAGTATGTTGTCGACCTGTCTTCTTGACTCAAGAATGCCCCAATTTCAAATCCACTTGCATCGCACTTTACTTGAAATGTCTTTTGGAAATCCGCTAACACCAGAATTGGTTGTTCCATAATTTTCCTTTTCAACAGGTTAAAACTCTTCTCAGCCTCTTCAGTCTAGTGAAAAGATTTGTGTCTTTTCTTGACTGTGTCCATCATCGCTGTGCTAATTCCACTGAAATTCCTGATGAACTTCCGATAGAAGCTAGCTAACCTGTGAAAACTTCTCACCTCAAATATGTTCTTTGGTGATGGGCAATTCTTGATCACTTCCACCTTATCTCGATCCATCCTCAACTCATTTGCCAAAATAAAAAACCCCAAGTAGATGAGTTCTGTCTTCATGAATGAGGATTTCTTCATGTTTATCAAAACTTCTCCTACTATAATTTCTGCATCACTATACCCAAATGCTTCAGATGCTCCGCTGCTATTTTACTGAAAACCAATATGTCATCCAAATACACAATGACAAATTTCCCAATGAACTCCTTCGAGACTTTGTTCATCAACCTCATGAAGGTACTAGGTGCATTTGTTAAGACAAACGACATAACAAGCCATTCATACAACCCCTCATTGGTTTTGAAGGTTGTTTTCCATTCATCACCTTCCCTCATACGAATCTGATGATATCCACTCTTCAAGTCAATATTCAAAAAAAAAAAATCTCCACTTAGACAATCCATCTGATCATCCATCCTCGGCAATGGAAATTTGTACCTGATGGTTATCTTGTTAATCTCCACTGAATCAGTACACATCCTCCATCCTCCATCTTTCTTCGGACTGAGTACTGTTGGAACAACACATGGGCTCAAGCTTTCCCTGACTAAACCTTTGTCCAACAAATCCTGGACTTGCCTCTTGACTTCTTCATTCTCCTACGACATCAATCTGTACGCGACTTTGTTCAGAAAATTGGCTCCTGGTATGAGATCAATGTGATGACTCACACTCCTGATTGGTGGCAACGAATGAGGTAATTCGTCCACTACAATGTCACCGAACTCTTCTAGAAGTTCTTGAACCTCCTCTGGTAAATCATCTACCCTCGTGCTAGTCAGAACCATCCTCGGCTTCCTGACCACAATGAATTGTGGATCCTCCTTCTTCTTAACCTCTGTAAGAAGTTCCTTCCCACTCATGAGAAGTACTGAGTTGCTTACTTCCGGCTTCACCTCCTTATCTTTTATTGGAAGCAACATGTGTGTCCTCCCATTCTTCTCCAAGGTGTATGTGTTCATTCTCCCATCATGAATCACATTTATGTCATACTGCCATGGTATACCCAGCAATAGATGACAAACATCCATGGAAATGACATCACACAGAATCTTATCATTATATCCTCCTATTTTAAATTCAACTAAACATGGTTTAGTGACATTTACCTGATGTCCCCTTTGTAGCCATGAAACTTTATATGGACTTGGATGATCAGTCATATCCAACTCCAACTTTTCTACCATCTCTGTTGAAACAAGATTATCCTTGCTTCCACTGTCTACAACAACCTTGCATACCCTGTCTTTGGTTTTGCAAGCAGTCCTAAAAGGTCTGGTCCTTTGGACTAAACTTTCCACCTCTTTATCTGGTGTCAAAAGAACTTTTCGCATCATTAACGATCTTCCACCTTCAACATCTTCTGCCTCAACATCTTGCCTTTATGTCTCGGTGATGTGAGTCTCTCCAACCTATTTCTTTTTATCAGGACACTCATAAGACTTGTGCCCATTCTTTCCACATGTGAAGCATGTAATTACTCCACCTCTTCCTCTTCCCCGACCTCTAGTACGAGGAAAACTGTTGTTTTTATCATAATATCCTCTCTGCTCAGTATGTTGTCCTCTTTGTTCAGTATATCACCCTCACTGTGAGCTTCCACCCCTCTTTGTCTGTGTCTGAGGTTTCTTCCAGTCATCCCTGGGCTTCTGGCTTCTTTCCTGGGCAACTGATTTTCCTCTGGGCTGACTTCTGCCTCTACCCCTCTGACTCTATTTTTGGCTCAACTTCTCTTCAGCTTTCAGAGCCATATGATAAGAATCTTCCACCATTCAGATGGTCACCATTCTCGTTTCATCCTGAATTTCATATCTCAGGCCATTCATATACCTGGCTATTTTTTCGTCATTACTTTCACAATGACCTGCCCTGATATTCAACCTGTAAAATTCCTCAGTATATTCCTTCACTGACATTAGCCTCTGTCTCAGGTTCTGCATCCTCCTGAATAGAGAAATTTGATAGTCCCCGAGAATGAATTTTGCCTTCATCTTTGCAATCATCATGTCCCATCTCTTAATTTTCTACTTTCCTTGGCAACACCTATCCACTTGTAGTTCATCCCACCACAAGGTTGCATGTCCTTTTAATCTCATGACGGCATGCTTGACCTTCTTTTCCTCTTCGACATCCTCATAGTCAAAGTATGTGTCCAGAGCTCTAATCCAGTCTAGAAGCTCTTCTACATCCAGATTTCCCTCATAAACTGGAATGTCCATCTTCACCTTTGCACCCATTCTTGCAACAAATTTAAGTAAGCGCTCATTTGCTGCATCTTCTGTTGTGATTTATTCTTCTCCATGTCCATCATCATCTTCACCTTCGGACTCACTGATATCTCCTACATCAGCTGTGCGCCTTTGTCTTATCTCCATGTCCACAAGTCTAGCGTGTATGTTATGTAGATCTCTTTCTACTTCTGGATTCTGCACTTGTCTACCCCTTCCTCTGGACATTTCCCTTTCCTCCTCTAGATTGGGTGATTGTCTATCTCTTCTGCTATAGAAAGCAAAGAATCTTTTCTCAGCTTTGATACCACTTGATGCAGGCGCGCTCGCAAGCACATTCACTCACATGATCTTCCCTTTTCCACGGCCCAAAGAACTCTAATGTCCTTCTATTTCCCTATCGGGAAGTCCGCACCCACAGAACTCTTCGCGCGATCCCCTCTCTTTACTTATCGGGGGATTGGACTTTGTGACTTCGCGAGGCCAGTGATCGAGCGTAGGATTCTCAAATCCCCGAATCCCTTATCGTGGTTTCATCACTCGCGGTGTCGAGCAACTCGGTTCTCTGACTCCCTAGTCTCGATACGCAGAAACTCTGATGCGCTCACGAGTTGACTTTTCAATGGTCCCTTCACTCCATCAACATTTCAGAATTCGCAAGATCGTGAATCCTAATGTATATGTTTCGACCCTTCGATTTTCCTGATCTGATGAATGCTAATTTCTCGATATGTCTCTTCTTCGGGACTTCCTTCGAAGGTTGAGATTGTTGCCACGCGTCCCAAATGATGGATGGTTCAGATTGAACCTTGGACTTCGCCAAACATAAAGTCTAACCATTCACCTATATGAGCCCCGATGACCGAATCCCTGGTTGAGTGATCACATGACACATGTCCTTCTTGAGATCCACGACTATGATTCCCTCGCTATTTCGGAACTCAAAAGGTCTCGGGCTCTTGACTTTTGAACCCCCGATATACCGATGACTCCTAATTCCTGCCACCTGTCCCAACAGATGGACGGCTTTGAACTTGTTAGGATTTTCACAATGGATTTGCCCGATCTCTGGTCCATGGGATTCACAATTTTCTGAACCCCGATGCCTCAATATCCTGATGCTTCTCAAGGTTTCCTCTCTACTCATGAAGATTTAAACCCTACGCAACTCCTGTCAAACAGACGGTTCACAGGTAACTATTTGATGATCCAGTGGCTCACGATCCCTAGAGCTTGAACTCCGGATGCAGCCATAAACCCCCTCGCTTCTTTACCAGATCAGACGACTGGCAAGATTTCGCAAATCCTCTCCACAAGATCCTGACCATCTGTCTTCTCCCTCCTTGATACGTTCACAAAGTGAACCAAGGACTCCTTCCCAGACTTAATCACCTATGACACAAAACTCTGACGCCTTGAGTCACTCGATATGCACCAACTCCTTATGCTACCCTCAATAGCTTCAAAGTCTTTATCCCTCCTAAGATTTCTCACGACTCTGAATCTTAGAGAAGATTCTTGTACGCACTCCTTGCGGAAACTCTCAGACACTTCTAGGTACTGAATACCTTAGACTCTGCGCATTCCTGCAATAGTAGTCTCTCACACCTTACTCAGGTTCACAACTCTGAGACTTTTCTTCTCCTGCGCACTCCTTGTATGGCTCCTGTACCCAACTGCACTTCTACGGAGATGAGAACAAACGCTACCTATCTGAACCCTTTGTCAATGCACTCCTTGCGGACACTTCGACTGCACTCCTTGCAGGAATTCTTTCTTAGATAGAGAAACAATTAAAACTCACCCCCTCTTCCTTTTAGACTTCACTTAGAACATGAAATCATATACACAGCATATCAAAGCAAATGTATAATAGGAAGCAAACATTCATGAGCATAACATCAATACATAGAGAACAACACAAACCATGAATTTGAACCAAAGCTTTCTATTAATCCAAATAGTTTGTACATGGGTGTTCTTACACAGTTCTCTATTTGCTCTTGCTCTTCCTTATTCAGAATTCTTCCAATCTAATGATACAATACACAATGAGGGTGTCTATATCTCGTTTCCCTCTTGCGCTCTCAAACAGTCTAATCTAGAATTAAATTCTATCTACCTACATTAACTATCTTAAATGTCTCCTACCTACTAAGGAAGAGAGCGAGTTTCTCAAGGTCTGATTACATCACACAAGTGTGCTTAATTAAATTGTTACATTTATGTTCACGCAACAATCCCAAGGTAAATTTCAAAATTTGTGCTGGTGCTTGCCCAGTTGTCAATTGCCTTCCGCACTGGCTCGCTTGACATGGGAGATGCTCCTGCATCAGTGTCATTGTCAAAGCATTCATAAATCTCAGTCAGAAATTGAGTCCAAGAAATATACCCTTGACGGGAAGTTTTTCTCCATTGCCAGCATTGTCAATGTTGTTGATCTAGATGGAGAACACCATACCGGAGTTTGGCCAAGTCATCTCTAATGACGTATAAAGAGAAATAATGTTCCATTTGGGTTACGCAACCAGTGGGGTCCGAGGCATCAAATTTTGTCACATCCACCCATGGAAGGCGTAGGTCACATTGAAAGTGATTGTGTTGAAAGGTATAGGAATGGGAGGAATGTTCACCTTCAGTCTTTGGAGGTGAATTAGAGAAAAGGTCATCTGTAGGGATCTTTAGTTTGCTGCAGAGTGATGCAAAGACAGATTCAAGCTGGGTGGTCAGTTCTTGTTTGACTTCCTCCCTTGAGGATTGCATGGTTGTATTTATGGTTCTATTGATGATTGTATCGATGGAGGCAATGTTTGCACTAAGTTGTTTCACTTCTTTTTGGGTCTCAAGGAGACCAGATTGCAAGGTGTTGAAGCAAGCTTCTAGGTCTTGGCTACGGGTATGGGCCATGAGGATAGATGAACTGAAAAGGGGTGGGTGAGGTCAAACATTTTTCCAAAAAATTATATGGATTAATGTGATAAGGGAGAAGAGATGAATCCAATGGAATAGGTCTCAAATAATGGTGAAACAAATTTCCAAACTTTTTCTTTTTACACTTGTGGAGTTATACTCCGGTCTGAAGAATACTGTAGCAATGAAACCCCCAAATGCTTAACCAGTAACAAAAGTGTAGTGATTTGGAAACCCGAACACAGTTGTGCAGCAACAGATCTTGTCTATTTTAATTTGTTTATGTTTATTCCCCCCAAGGGTTAGGTATTCAAGGGTTCTATAGACACGGGTTTTCCCTATGCTATAGCTCTCTGATATACGTGTAAGGTCCAACAATAGTACTCGACCCAATATCTCAAGGCACTAACTAAGGATGATAGACCATACCCTTAGCAATACTACTTGACTACCGAGGTACTAGAGAGTATCTTCCCGAGTGTTGTTCTTGGTGGAACTATAGCAATTAGGTGGTCGATTGGTTTATCTAAAGAGGGCTTCAGGAAATCTAGGTCGATCCGTACACAGGTGTTGTCTGATGTGCTACCACTTGAAGGGGTACCAACATGGGTTACAAGGGTGGCCAATAGATGTGTGCCTAAGAACCACTTGTATTTCCTGCATGTATGAATCCCTCAACCGCAGGTTTATGCGTGTAATGAAAAATCTCTGTGGCTTAAAGACGTCGGAATACGTCTCTACCCTGAAAAAAAAAATTCCAACAATTTCTGCCAATGAAAGTGCTCTGATACCACTTGTAATATACCAGATATAAAAAGTATGTAGAACATAAATAAAATGCTAGAAATGGCACAATAAAAGTAATATAAACAACATAATCTCCACAATAACATAGAAATGATATAAGAACAACAACAGAAATAACACTTTGATTCAAAAAACAATGTTCACGGGCCTCTTCGAGGGGGATACCTCCAGTCGAGCAATGCTCTGTTACAATAATCTCCAAGATAGGGTTTTCATACCCTCGACCCTTATTTATACTAAATATGTCTATCAAGAGAAGCATCTAGAGGAAGATCTTTCTATAAGAAGAAGCCTCTATTAGGTATTCTTACATCCGCCTTATTCTATTTTATTAAAAGTCCTTATTAATACTGACCTTTATTACATCCAAATATATTGCTCTACCTATGTGTGGGTTAGGACCCTAAAATAAAATTAATGAAGGCTTGAGTCAGGTTATTCCATATATTGATAAACTATTGGGATCCAAATATTGAGGCCTTCAATATCGATGGGAAACCACTGAGAATTGAAGTAGGTGAGATATAATTTTTCACGCGATTGTATCGCTAGGGTGATATGGTAGATCTCAATACTCAAGGGGATGGAGGGGGGAGGACTATGGAGGAGTACATCACCACCTACTTTTTTGCAGGAACAAAGAAAGTAGGAATCCAACTCCCTATCAGGGTGATTGAGAACTTGCGTATAAAGATCATTGTTTTAGTACTCACATGGATATCAAGATCATCCTCATTTAACCAGGTGTCGAGGCCACTCATGTTCTATGCGATGGAGTGTTTGAGAAGAACAATTTATGATTGGTGCACCTCACTATTGTCCAACATCAAGAGCTAGTTGACCGACTTCAAACTCGGGAGAATGAAAAACTTCGAGTTCACATCCATATTTTGTAGTTTTTTCTTTGAGAGAATTCCATCTTTGAGAAAAAGAGTAGATATTACTCCACATGGACTATGTGATCCGACAATGCCATAATGGACTGAGGTGATGAGGAGGATAGGAGGTGGTAGAGTGACAACCCCATACAATGATGAGTTCTTTCATTGGTGGTGATGAAAGATCATAGCCATCTATGACTATCCCTATGAGGGGATATACTACCAAGGACACCATGACATGCCATTTCCGTGAGGATCCTTCTTTGGAGAGATCGGTGAGAATTGATTTATATATATATATATTTTTGTGTGTGTTTTTGGATTTGATGAATGAAAACAAAAATGAAAAATCTTTTGTGTGGTATCATGTATGAATGACTATTTTCTCACGGAGAACTAGGTCTACTATGATCAGACAGGTAAATGCTACATTAGCACATGGGTCAAGGAGATGATATGGTAGGAAAGGACATGGACAGAGTTCTCTAGAATGTGCATGGAAACCTATCTTGTTTGACACACATGATTCCTATGGTCCAGGTGGAGGATCTATGAGAGGTGATGCAGAGGCAGGTTGTGGGTATAACCTATGTGTGGGTGAGAATATTCCTACGTCTTGCAAATGCCATAGTGTGATATCATGACATGCATATGACACCACAAGATTAGATTCCATGGTTATGAGATGTACCAGTAATATATGTATTTTGAGGGCATATGCCCAATTTTGTACTATGACACCATATTGTTTGGACATTAAAGGATGACATATAAACAAAACATTGTTCTTGGACTTTACTTGTATATCTTACAATGGATGAATGTATGAGTGTGTTTTTTATTTACTTAGTTATATGACAAATTCCAATATAAAATGTAATTATCATATGCATTAGATACTTGATTAGAACTTCTAGGGATGTGATTATAAGTAATAAAATCAAAATATCATTCCAAAATTCATACCCATAGGAATCGTCGAAGTAAAGTAGGATCCCACACTCAAAAACTGTCATTTAACTCACATACAACTAAATGGGAGTCAAGGAAAAATTTTAAATATGGTACACCATGTGAAATGGTGCCACTTAATAGCTCTATAACGACGCTATACTCAACTAGATTATTCGTTGATGGCTCCATACAAATGCCACCTAAAGACACCAGTTTTCCCTCTGGTGAATAGATAACCCAAATGGAAAAATCCATGTTCCGCGTATGATGACTTGCATCGTTTGTGATAGCCAAAAATGACTAGCTCACAATATATTTTGGATTGTCGCAAGATCAGATAAATGAACACCACATTCCCCAATGTGAAATTCATTAAGAACAACCCCATCCTCCTTGTGATTCAAACAAAAATGTAAAATATTTTCTACCCCTCGATGATACAATGTGTCTCTGATAATAAGGTAGTTCTTAGCCTAATGAAGTATATGTCATTGGTCGTCTCTTGATAGATGTTAGTGAAGATTAAGAGATTAAAGGTAGATTATAATATGTCCATACTAGTGGTCCAAAGACGAGCTCAGGAAGATATGTTCATCCGCCAATGAATCGCCATGCAAAATATCCTCATCCACTCTCGATAAGTTTGACATCACTTCCATAAAAACTAGTGATTTCTTGGATTTCACGAAGGAAATCGAGATCAATTCTTTCAAAATAACAATCCAGTTATTCTATTTCCCCCTTGTGATAGGCATTTTAAGGATGTATTGAAATGTATTGATATCAACAACCATGGTAGTCTTGCAAAGTTAGATATAGTGACACAATATTTGAACTACATGTACGGAGGATAAGACTATATTCTCTACATGGGTGTATTTAAGTTCAGGACCAAATTGATTTCAGCTAAGGTAGTAGATAGTGTTCTCATGGAGCTCATCATACTCTTGAACAAGAACCATACCAACTATCTGGTTGGGCACGACAATGTAAAGAAAAAAATATTTGTTGTAGTCTAGGGGCTTCACCAAATGTGTTGATGCCAAGGATTTCTTAAGATCATCAAAGAATTCATAGGCTCACTCATCCCATATGAATGGAGTTTCCTTTTTCAAAATACGCATGAAGCCCTTATTCATGTTGGCATAGTTGGCTATGAAACGACGCAGGAAGTTAGCCTTTCCCTTTAAACCCTGAAGTTGTCTAATGTTGTGTGGGGGAGGAAATCAATGTATTACCTCAAACTTCATAGGATCCACCATGATCTGATGCTCAAAAGCTATGAATCCTAAAATTTGACCAGACCTAATGGAAAATATGCATTTGTGAGGTGTCAATCGAATGCAATAATAGTGACATCTTTCAAATACTAGTCAAAGGTGAGGCAAATGATCTAACCTCTTGCAAGAGTGCGTAGTGAGGTTGTCTAGATAAGATTCAATGATATATTTAAGATCATGAAATGTAAAGGGTTAAAAGGTCACTCTGGTGTTATTAAGACCGAAAGGAATTTTTGAGTATGAAAAGGTACCCCAAGGACAAATAAACGTCATCTTGTGTTGATCCTTGGGTTTGATTTGAATTTGATTATAACCTAAAAATATGTCTATAAAAGAAAAGACTTTGCTTCCCGCACATTCATCTAAAATTTGGTCAATAAAGGGAGTCGGGAGGTTTTCTTTAGGACAATATTTGTTCACAACCCTAAAATCGATACATACGAGGACAGTTCCTTGCTTCTTATCTATGAGAAAAAGGTTGGACACCCATTCGGTCAAGGAAACTAGGTAGTTGATGCCAGCATTGAGAATTTTTTCTACCTCTTCCTTAATAGTGGGGAATTTTGGATTTATTGGTTGACCCTCGTTCTACCTTAGTTCTCCAACAAAACCCTAGAAACCATCGATCCCTCTAGTAAACTCGAAGGAAACAATGCGCACCGCACCGAGTGTACAATCTAGTCTCATTGAAGATGGATTATGGGTGACTATAGGACCCAAATGTTTGCAGTCATGGAAGGGATGGAACTCATGAGGATGTTAGGAAAATTATTATTCTACTTCAAGATTCTACCACATCATCATTCATTTAACCCTTAACATTCATTCTGCATAACTAATCTAGTGTGCATTCCAAAATAATATGAAAATATTCATTCATTTATCCATTCATTAAACATAATAAACATTGCTACACATAAAAGTAACCATTCCACACAATTACACAATATTTTACCATCGCTCACCTCCCCCTAGGCTATATCCACAAAGATTTCGCATTCTATGCTTATTTATTAATCTTCATCAAAATAGTGCATTGCACACATTACATCATAGCTTGTGATAGTGTGTGAGGCTGATAAGTGTCACACCAAGCTCCATAGCTTACTATGTGACCCTCAATTACAATCCACTCATCTCCAAAACCAGCTCTCGGTGAAAGTACTCTAACTTGTCTTACTTACTCGATACTGTATACTAGATGATCTCCTAAGATCTAACAATGTATATTTATACTATAAAAATGGGTAAAAACCCTTACAATAATGACCCAAAATCCTAACCCTTGAAATATTTTATTTACTTGCATCTAATTGAAAATAATATCTCAAACACTTGGAAAATATTAAAGATATTCTTATTTTAGTTATGGATTTAAGACTCACGTATTTGATTAGCATGTGAGAGATTGAACATGAATATGAGGAAAACAATACAACATGCAAAGTAATAATATGTTCTTCATTCAAGCCAACCATTCAATGATGCAGTGGGATGATAGTACCATTCAATGCTCAAGGACACAATAACTCAAAATAAATTTCTCCTAAAGTCATAAAATAGAGAATTCAACAATCCAATTAGATAAGATAAGAAAATACCTTTAAATCCATTAAAACCAATTAATTCAAAAGGTTCAAAACAAAACCTATTAATGTCACCACACGAGGACCAAATAAGCATCAAGAACGATGTGAAAGTACAAGATAAATCATTGCAAACATCCTCAAAGATAAATATATAATAAAAATAAAAATCCCTAACCCCCTCAAGGTAGATCAAGGATATTAGGTAGGCTCATAGTAGTAGCGGATTAGGCATTAAAGAGCTCAAATTTTAGCATGGGACCCTTTCCTTCTGCTTATAAAAAGAGAAATAAAATTGGGGTTGTTGTGGCCACAACAATTGGTGACACACTAGAGGAACCAATTATCTCTATCAACATAGTTATAAGGCCTTTACTTCCAATCTAAATGCAAATGATAATCTCATAAACTCATGGAAAATTCCAAAGGTTGTGGGTACAACAATGATGCCAAATTTAATATATATATATATATATATATATATATATATATATAACTCAATATTTCAAGTACTTTCGATATAACATACCCTTCTTAAGGAGCCAATTAATGAGTTAAACTTTTCTCTAATTAAAACTCTTTTGGTGCAACCATAGATTTTCACTTTTTTTTTAAATGTGACATCTAAATAAGTGTGTTTTTTATCTCCCTTTTCCCAACATTTCACATCCATAGCCTTACGAAGTTTCCTTGGAACCATACAAACATCCATATTCCCGATGGGTTTGTCTTCTTGTACTTCCTACACTATTAATACTTCTTTCAACTTCCTTTTTATTTCAAATTACGATGTCACTTTTATATTTATATATATAAGTATTGCATGTGAAAATGGTTATATAGGAAGTTGGGTGATACTAGAGTTTCATTGATATGTTAATTAGATTTCATGCATTTAATCTTAACCGAGAGGTATCCCTAATAACAATCATAGTAGTGTCCATATTATAAATGTGAGGTGGATGGAGGTCAAAGAAAACAATAGATCGAATCTTTCCTCTACTTATGGATAATCATGGTGTTTTGAGTAAGCACCTGCGTTCCATCATAACTATGAGTCATTATCCACAAATAAGATCGGGGTGGACCTTCCCCACCCTCAAACTCAAATATTAATTTTCATTTTTAACACACATAACATCAACATTCAAATCAAAAGATAAAGATAATATGATTTAAAGCTAAAACCAAATCATGAAAATAAAATAAAACTAAAATAAAATAAAGTCAAACGTGAAAATGGCATTCATCCAAATAAAATGAACCAACTAAGAAATAAGGGGCATAGTAGCATGGGATAAATCTAGGAAAGGAGAAAAGTATGAATGATATTTATAAATAATTTACATTCGAGCTCCATAAATTAAAATATGGGAAAACTCTTCACCAAATAAACTTTCCATACAAATTAAATCTAACAAGAATGTTTTTTAGGTCCAAGTACATAATTTGGAAATCAAAACTAGTAAGATTATGTGGAACAATGGTCAAGAAAATGGATATCAAATCAATCTCCTTGATCCAATACCAAAATATTCACTACCTCTTTCATTATTAATCATGATAATTCTTAGGAAACAATGGTCAAGTAAACTAATATCAAATCAATCTCCTTGATCCAATATCAATATATTCACTACCTTTTTTATTATTACTCATGATCATTCCAATGATTCTATCATCTTTATCTCATGAAATCACATAATAAACCCACCACCATGATTGAAAAGTTAAGCAAAAAAGGGGGGTAAAAGTATATACAAATAAAAAGAAATAAAATAAATAAAGTTAACTAAGAGAAAAAAAAAAAAACTATGTGGTCCATTAAAATAAGTATCAATTTAAAAGATAAGTATAGAGTCTCAGCACCATGTGACACATCATAAACATCATTAGAAAAACATGTTCATTGAAAATTCACAAAGTAAAGCAAGAGAAAGAATTGAAAAAGATAAGTCAATTATTCAAAATAAGGTCCAATAGAAAGTTTGTGAAGGTAAAGTTCACAATATGAAAGGAAAAATAATTAAATTCATGAGAATTAATAATCAAGTGAATAATTTGCAACAATATCCCCTCATCCAATTGACACATATAATTTCCCTTTTATTTAGTGAAACAATTAAATTCTTGACAAAGGTTCATGAAAATTTACAACAATATTATTTGATCCAATTGACACATATAATTTCTCTTTCATTTAGTGAAAGACTTAAATTTTTTGAGAATCCTAATAACACATGTTAATTGGGATTCATAATCAAAACATATTTTAAATTCATTTATGTAAAACATTCCGCAAACACTAAACTCTCTCGATTCATTGTCATGAATAAGATTCCTCCCACATTTGAAAACACCATACTTTTCAATCTCATAAATTGCACATGATATATTTTTTCAAAGTATCGATTTCAATTAAATATTATTGTAAATTCCAAAGATTGAAATCATTCAATGTAATGACGAAAGGAGAAGATATTACAAGTATAGAGATCATGAAAATTAATCATAACTAAAGAGACCCAAACACCAATTTATTTAAAGATCGTGTTTAATATTAAATTATAAATCATAATTGGTATACATGAATGAGATTATATTTCTAATCAATTATTGAGTTCGTGAAAGTGTGATTAAATACTTCCCAAAATTTTGCACAATAATTTGAGTAGACAACTTTGAGTTCGTGAAAGTGTGATTAAATAGTTCCCAAAATTTTGCACAATAATTTGAGTAGACAACTTTCCAAAGGCACCTTCATATTTGAGGTATATAAGGAGAAAACAAATCATATTTCAGGTAAGGATAATTAACTATTTAAAAATTTGGCAAAACTTTTTCTTAACTAGCAATTTATTAAAAAAATTGAAATTGGTTTAAAAAGAAAAAAATAAGGACTAGGATTAAAACTAATGGTAAAAAAAACTAAATTTAAATTATGTTAATTTATTCTATACTTAAACTATATTGATTCAAACATAAACTTTATGTAACTTTATAACACCATTGGAGTCATTCAAGTATTCCCATTTCATTAATTTATTCAAATATTATAGACTTGTTTTTCAAAAATAAACATTGAGTCCTTTCAGAGCATGATTCTTCCAACATGAATCTCACTATCATTAGTTGTTATGAGATTTGAATCTTTGAATACATCCTCATGTTCCTTAAATTGTTGATCATTAATATCAATTAAAAACAATTTTAATTCCATTTTTTACTAATACCCTCCCACTACCAATCCTTTGTCATGCTCAAAAGTTGAGATATTTAATAAATATCTTATTAGAAAATCACCAACACCACTCACGAGTGTATCTATTGTCTCTTTACATGTATGATAATAATTTCAAATATCCCTATGATTATTTTCAACCTCCTAAATGGTAAGAGGAAATTACCATTGATATGGTAAGAGGAAATTACCATTGATATGGAAGTAGTTAAGACACTTTTTATAAAGTGTAAATAATGTGAGGTAACAATTTAGATTGAATAATTTTCCATCACAAGCTAATGAAAGATAAGATTATAAACCATAATTGAAAGAGATGATTAAAACCTGATTTCTAAAAAGTGATGAGTTGATGCTTGTCATAGGGAAATCCTTAAGACATGTACAATAAGGTGTTTTGAATATTATTCCAAGAAGAAAAGTTAAGAGTTTGATTTCCTTTAGCTTACATACCACATAGAACACCAAGAAAATTTTTCTTACTAATGAGGGTAAAACCTTCTCTGTGTGCATGCCATCTCTCTATCATATAGGATTTCCATACAAACAAAAACCTAACCAAAAGAACTAAGTATCTAATATGGAAATCAACACCAACAATACCATGAATAAGCGAGATCAAATAAAAATCCTTGTTCCAATTGACCTATAAAAACTTTTCCTTCCATGTTATGAATAAAATTGAACTTATTATTATGTTCGGATCCATTAAATGCTTAGAAGTATAAAATCCAATAGATTCATTACAATCTAGATCAAATAACCTTCAACAAAGCTTATTTTTAGCATCTTTCGTAATTGAGGTATTCACACAAAGAAGCACCACATATTTTCAAGAAAATATTTTACCATTATATGCCCCTATCCAAAATAAAAATTTAATTAATTTGATAGAGGTACAACTTGTGAACCCATACTCACCAACATAAATGACTATAAACTTTTTGGTGCAAATTTTTTTTTGACACTTTGTTTTATATTTCTCTTGTAGGATGAGTGTACACATCTTAGAATTTGAAATCAAATACAAGATAACTATGAAAGAGCTGATGTGGCCCTAAATGAAATATCTTGAGTACAAAATATCATATTGGTTTGAATGCTCTATAAACTTAAGTGAGACACAATATTTCCCAATCATTTTGCATTATTATATTCTAGTGATTGTTGTGACATGCCATTAGTACAATAGAGAATTTGAAATCACTATTGATGGTGGAAATACATGAAACAATACAACAAGTTATAAATTTCTCTCTTGAATAATTTCCCCAATTTTCTTCACTATTATGTGAAAAACTTTCATCTCATATTTTTTATTTTTTTTAGTATGTATAGGATCTTGAAATGCCTATCATGCTAAAAGAAACCTTGACTAAATGGTGCAGGTCCAAAGGTATGAAATCTACCAATAAGGTGTTCTCTAGATTCAACAAAAAATATAGTTTAAATCTCCTACAATTTACCTCTTCAAAAATGTTGGAGGAAATGCCAAAGATCAATATGTCATATTTATTAAACATCATTTATTTTTAATTTAAATGATATTTTCAAAAAATAATGGCCCACATTTGTGAAGTCAAAATTTTAGAAAAACATCCATTTCTTTCTCCATTTAATTCAAATTAATTTTTTCCCTTCACTATTATTCTTGAAGGATTTCTTTCCTTTTCACACTTATAAAAACAATAACATGGGACCATGTGAACCTTTTTTTTTAGGTACCCTTGCAATAAAGACTGTTCCCATTTGAACTCATACCAAGTTTTTTCTATCTTTTATACTTTCATAAGTTGAAAATACACTATACCAAGCATGCATCAATACATTTTGGATTACATCCTATTACCACACAATCTATCACTAAAAAATGAAAAGTTGTAAAAACCTAGGTAAAGACTTGTGCAACAAAGAGGTTGGTAAAGTTCACGTCACCAAATATCATGTACACTTTAGGCTAGGGTAAGATGAAATCATAATAAAAGAGGGATTTCCTATTGGTTACTAATCTCAGTCTGTATGTAGTAGATACTGGGACTTTTAAAAATCTTAGCAATAATAACAAAAAATGAAAAGGAAAGATTAAATACTGGATGAAAGGGAGACTAGTGGCTTACATTTTTGGGAAATGGAGTCATTTAACAATATCATAGGGTGGTTCTACAGTGAGATTGGGAAAAAAAACAATCAATTAATGTGCATAACTATAAATCCTAACATGGTTGCTTGATTTACAAAAGTAATGAAGGATAGTGTCTATAACATATTCAATATTGAAGGAAAAGTTAAAGGGTGACCCCTACCAAACATTATCTACAAATGCACCTAATTAATTGATGTAAAGTGAATAATATGTTATATTAAAGGTAAATGACACAAAATGGAGATAAGGATGAAACCAATTACTCTATCAATTTTCAATATATATACTTACATTTCTTTAGCTTTTTATTTGTCTTTGTCATTGTTACATGTGCAAAAAACGTTCAACTAATACACCTAGAACAAATAGCCACACATAAAAAATGTGTACTATTATTATGACAGATTAAACAAAGTAAATCCAAGTTGTATTCTAATATCTTAGAGAATCTTTCATTTACATAAAAAAATTTCAAGCTGCAAATGGAAGGAAAAAACCCTTATATAGGTTTGAGCTCTATTTCTCTCGTATAATAAAACAATATTTGTTTTACTAGATCCACTTTTCTCTCTAACTAATGCAAATAAAATAATAGTCTAAACTACTTTATTACTACAGGTAGCAAGAAGTTTGTTGAAATCCTCAACTTCATCCAATAAAATATTTCTAGAAAACAAATAAACTATTATTCTCACCTAACTAACTCCAGTAAACAAGTCAAAAATAAAATGAATAAAAAAATTAGTTACAAAAAAAACTTCAAAAAATAAAGACAATAAACAAAGGTTCCTTCTTTGTTTGAGGATAGACCAAGTCTAGGCTCTAAATATTGAAAAATGACAAGTATGCCCTTCTAAATGATGTTCCCAAATATAAAATAGACATTAAATAATATAGAAAACTCAATCCATGAGAAAATGTGCAAACAATCACCTTATCCATGCATGTGGCGTGTAGGTTACTCCACTCCATGAGTAGAGTGAGTCAAGACGTGTCCAAGTTGTTATGCATGCATGATCCAAGATAGTAGCAGTGGAGAATAAATAGACACTTAAGTGGTATGAGTGTCCTCATCAAGATGTCATATAAAGGTGTGTAAGGTGGCCTCATCCATATACATCTACTATCACCATCCCAAGGTGCAAATATGCCAAATATGTGGGTACCTCAAAGAAATAGCATAAAAATATGTGAAACAAGTTCCCCTAGAGTGAATAGATAAGTGGAGCGCTCAAGTGGAATAGCCCAAGTCATGAATCCGAGACTCCAAAGTGCAACCAACGTTAATAAATGTGAAAGTAAACTCCTTCAAGTACGACATGGCTCCAATAGTGTATAAAATCAGCATAGCTCAAAGTGAATGAGGTGGATCTCAAGGTATAAGGTTGATTATCATTAAATAGACACCATACATCAAGTGCCATGTTATTGATAACTCCAATATGTGTAAGAAAAAAATCATTAGCTTAGATCCATAATAAATAGATCCATTTATGAGAAATGAGCGTATATCCATCTTAAATTCACATCTATCAAGTATCTAGAGAATTCAATTTTTTTAAAGTCTTATTTTATTTTTTATTATTTTATTTCATGTCAAGTTTTATAGAGTTTGTGTAACTACTTTTCTTTTATTGTTTTTCTTAATTGAGGTGGAACATCATTTTAAAATATAGTATTATCTAACATAGCATAAGTTAATGATTCAACAACTCCTACTAAGATGTACAGAACCTAGCTTCTATAGATGGAATAAAAGGAGTGATCAAAAATCAGGTGTAAATTAATCATAAAGTTCAACCATAATATTAAAATAGAACCAAGAACCAAGTGCTTAAGTGTTGGAGTCAATTTTACAAGAAGAAGTGGTTTTCCCCTCCAATTGAACCATACCATCACGGGGAACCATGATGGAAGAAACTGTCTATCTCATATATTGTGACTTAAAAATCTCACTAGACCATAAAGTCTAGGATTCTCTAACCAAGACCATTTTTATAAGACCATTATAGACACTTGAAACTCTAGGGAACCCTCACTAAGAAGTGTGAGATCATTTGCCAACATTAGCAAGTTGAAAACCCTCTATATGATGAGACAAATGATGGAAATCCAAAGAAGAGTAGGGAGATAATCCAAGTGAAGTGTCTAATCATCAATAATGACCACATCAACATAATAACAACAATAAATGTTAGGTTGTTCTTACTAAGATGTATGAATCATCAACGATGTCTTGAAATCCTAAGTTACTAAAAATGTGCCAAGGAGGTGAGGACTCTACCAAATTAAGTGTATATATGATCAAGTATTACTGTAGAATTCCAACAAACACTTCAAATTCATAGGCACTCTATCATAAGTTCATATCTCAACAATCCATTGTTAAACCATAGTTTATCCCCCATGGTGCTCCAAAGTACAATAAAAGAGAGATTGTTCTGTAAAAAAGTGTTGTTTATCATACTATACATCATCATGGAACTACAATATACACCAAAAATACTATAGTTTTCCTCTAGAAGAGCTTCATGTCAATACCTCATCACAAACCCTAGGTTCTTTTAATAATGGTCAAGGATATGGGCCCTACAAAAGGTAAGTTATTTATCTCAATAAATATCATCATAGCAATGAAATAGACATAAGTAGAAGAATGATCCTACTTAAGAGGCATGTAGCATGTCACCATGAAAACACTAGTCAATCCTCATAATGTGCTCCGAGATGTACTAAGGAGGTGACTTCTCTATAATATTGTTGGTCTATCTTTTCAATAATAATTAGTAAAGGACAATAGATTCATAAAAGAGTAGATTTCTCTAGCACATGAGCTATATCCCAACACCATGATCAAGCTTTTATATACAACTATGCAAGTAAAATCACCATGAAGCAATGAATTAGTACCAAGACCAAGGTGATCTATTGGAATGAAGATAACCACCATCATAAGATAGCACCCAAGAGCATCATCATCATCCAACAATCAAATGGAATGTAGCATAAAGTGATCAAGGATAATGAAACACTAAAGAGATCAACACTGTAGCGCACCTTTTCAGCTACCAAGGCTTAATTGCTCTTAAAATGAAACTTTAACAACACTTGGTACATAACTCATACAACATTATATAATCCCATGCATTTAAACAAATAAACACATTCTACATAGAGTATTCATATGAGTTACTGCCATAATTAACCATCAATAGCGTTTCATACTAATTCATATACACAGCGGAAATCATGATAACATAAACAGTAGAGTCATGCAAAATGTGATTAAAACATAATCAGGTACTTATCTTTTAACAGTGGTAGAATCCACCAACCAAGTGCAGGCCTTCCACAAACCTCCCAGCCTTAGACCACACTGCTCATCATCTCAACAGTGGGTCACCCCCGAGCTGGGACTAAGCTCCACCCTGAGACAAGGAATCCTAGGTTAGACTGAGGTTATAGGGAAAACAACACACAACCACAAGGAAGGGATTCTCTCCAAGTAACCTCTACCCATAGACCCTCATTCCCCACATGACTGTTCCACCCAGGAGTATACACCTTCTCTGTCACCTGAACAATCCTTCGACTGTTAATTTCCCTTGCCTTGGGTTACAGAAACAAGCCGGACCGGAAGTCTCCGGGCTCTGTGGCAGCTACAAGGTTCCTTCAAGGAGTTCTCTCCTTCCTCTGTGCACTCTCTCACCTGGAGGGAGTCGCTCACAAGTCCAACAACCTGTTCTTCCAACTTCAACCACCTCTCTCACCTGGAGAGAGTGTTGTATAAAGTGGACAACAAGCCACACACGATCAAACACTACATGTCCACGTAGGGGTCGATTCAGACTCCCAGTTTAGAACAAAGAAGGGATGTACCAACTTTCCAGAACAAACACAAACTCTTTCCCAAATCCACACAGGCTTCTCGTTCAAGAAATATACACACCGATTTTCTGAGAGCCAGACACAGACTTTTCGAATCACAGGGACGCACAAAGGTTCTCTACAGGAGTTGGGTTGGTAGTACTATTCTCGGACTCTGTACGGGTAGAATGGGGAAGGAACCTTCTCACGGCTCATCTTGGCAGTTTTATTCGCATGATGGTGTTTGTAGTGTCCCCAAGGCCGAGCCCCCTTGTAAACCATGTTCTTAAATGAATTGTAATTACGATTTATAGGCTGGTGAGCCAAGTTTTTATAAGCTGGAGGCTAATGTGTTTGTTAGGCTAGGGAGCCTGAGTGTTGAAGGCCAGGAGCCTGCTGTTGTATATGTAATCACACAAAACAATTAATAAAATATAAACACGGCCATGTGCAGACCTACCACGATGAATGATTGAAGGGGGACTAAGCATCCATAGAGAGGACAATGAATTAGGGACTCGAAGGGGGAAAAGGGGCTAAGTGTTGAGCCTAGGGGGCTTAAGCCTCGGAATAATATTTTAATATTATTCCAAAAGACATATGCATTTTATGTTTTATCCTAAGTTTCTGGCAAGGGAGATGCGTGCTATTGAAACGCATGCAATGTCACCCATGAAACTGCATGCGTTCCAATAGCACGCATGGTTGGGTTGACCTTCTTGGAGAGATATATTCCAGATAAGATGAAAAAGCTTTAAGGGAAGGGTTTGTTTGTGAGGAATACTCAAATAACATACCCCCAATAACATGCAAAGTGAGAAGATTTAAGGGAAGGGTTTGTTTGTGAGGGATCCTCAAATAACGTACCATGAGTAATATGCAAACTGAGAGAAAGTTGCAATACTTGGATCAATGTTTACTCGCTAAAATATTCCAAATGGGAACCATTCATCATAAACATTCAGTGATGGCAACGTGTAACCAGCAATAACAAAGATATTCAATATACGATCATGTATGTATCAATCGCAAAATATGGTCAATAATTCATATTACAGCAAACAATTGATGAATATCACAAAAAACAAAGAGATTTTGAAGCATTAAAACACCATGTCAACTATGTCTTATTGTTGTATCAAGTGTCGAGTGTGCAGTTCAACTTCAAAGCTTAAAGGCAATGTGCAAGTGTAATAGAATTGGTCAATAATTTATATTACAGCAAACAATTGATGAATATCACAAAAAACAAAGAGATTTTGAACCATTAAAACATCATATCAACTATGTCTTATTGTTGTAGCAAGTGTCCAGTGTGCAGTTCAACTTAGTTCAACTTCAAAGCTTAAAGGCAATGTGCAAGTGTAATAGAATTTGCAGCATTTAAGTCAAACACAGATATTTTAGAAAATCGACCACAAACAACCACTTTGAGTGAACAACATTTTATCACATTTTGTATGTTCAGAAAGTAATGTAAGATAAACAGTCAAATGGTTACTGCTGTAACAAGATCCTCAACGCATAACCTACCACCATTTAGGTTTTCAGATTACAGCACGAGACAGGTATATTATGAATGACATGACACCACACCCATGAATCCACACCGATGTATCATTTTCCAGAATGCGATTTCACCATGACAATACAGAGAAATTATACTACTTAGCAAGAAAGTGGATCTATGTTCTGGCAACTCTGCATAATGCAAAGGAGCGCACCCAATAATGCATATACCAGAATTCGCAATATATATCAGATTTGCAAATCAGGCCGACAGTCTAGGTTTATCATTCGCTCACCAAGATTTCACT
>ML791464.1:199031-209604 GCA_009831015.1 Picea engelmannii
AGATCGTCTTCGTATGGTTGATTGGGTGCCGTTATTTTCGTGATTTTGCTGAGGCAATTGAGGACCTGGAGCCTCACTTCTGCGTATCGGCTCCTCATAAACTTTGGGGTTACCAATGCATCCTTTGTTGGACGCATTGCATTGAGAATTGATTCAGAAGGTGATTGATTCACCATGGATAAATAGGCCTCGACTTCCTCTAAGGCCTGAAGCAGCCCAGGCTTGGCGCGAGGTGCATTTGCCAGTCGTCGTCCGGCGGCAAAAAGCCTACCCTCGAACTCTGCTTCATTCAGATTGCTCATTCCGTTCACTAGAATATCGACGCAAAAAATGAATGAGCGCAATGAAGCCACTACAGTACAGAATGAATAAGCGCAATGAAGCCACTACAGTAGAAAAAGAATCGACTACCACTTCACTAGAATATCGATGGACATAAGTAATAAGCTAATGGGGTAGAAGAATGCGAGTGGGTAGATATTTAACGGTTTAATAAATCCACTAGGTTGGTTTAATAAATCCACTAGGTTAGATATTTAATATGTATATAATAATAATAATCTATTTTTATATGAGATTCCTTGTTTGTGGGATAAAAGATTTTAGATTTTTTGTTTTTTCGATAAAGGACCCCTCCACTTAGTTATTGGGTCTAATGGTTAAGACGTGTGTTTTCTCTTTATAGATAAAAAATTCAAATCTAAAAAGGGTGGGTATGTATCAGGGAAAGGATCCCTTGTCCCACAATCATAAAAAATTCAAATCTAGAAAGGGTAGGGTATGTATGAGGGAAAAGATCCCTTGTCCCACAATCAAAGGAACTTCATACACCATCCCTTGTCCCACAATCAAAGGAACTTCATACATCAATTTGATGTGCAATGAACTTAACTACATCTTAAAATTAAATTATTATTATTATTATTATTATTATTATTATTATTATATATAGGGTAAGAGTATTTATCAATTTATTTATAAGGTTATTATATTTATAAAATAACTCTAAATATTTTTTTAATTACATATACACACTAATAAACTTGTTGAAAAAACCCAAAATACACTTAATTTAGCAATTCACTAGAGAAGCAACCAAAAGACATATATATAAGATTGTATTTTTTCATAAAGAAGTGGCACATGTATGGGATTTTAATATAAAATGTGTCACATTCTTTTAAGACTAAATTTTTTATAAAATGTTATCAAGTTTATTTTAACCACTAAAGTTTTATGAGAGGATATATGAAATTTTAATGGAAAATGGTTTTTGTTTTTGTTTTTTGGGGAGGTGGAAAGACCTATCATAATCTAGTTGTTAATAAATAGCAAGGACAACTATCATTGGCTACTATCTATTAATGTTAGTTGAGTCATAATCACTATTTAATGAAAATAATACTATATGATTATTTAATAAAAATAATACATTTTTTGTTTTGGGTTACAACCACAACAATGCTAATGACCTAAAGACCTAAGTGAATACCAAAAATAAAGTCAACCAAATTTAACTAACTAACTAACTTTTGATAAGAAAGGAGACAAACCTAGATCCAATTGTTTGATGTAAATACCTAGCTTAAAACGTTTTTTGCAACTTTAAGCTTCAACACTTTAGCTAACCCCCTCTACACAAAGCTAACTATCATTGGCTACTATCTATTAATGTTGGTTGACTCATAGTCATTATTTAATGAAAATAATACTATGTGATTATTTAATAAAAATAATACTACTTGAAATGACCAAGATATACATCTATTGTTTTGGGTTACAACCACAACAAAGCTAATGACCTAAAGACCTAAGTGAATACCAAAAATAGAGTCAACCAAATTTAACTAACTAACTAACTTTTGATAAGAAAGGAGACAAACCTAGATCCAATTTTTTTATGTAGATCCCTAGCTTAAAACTTTTTTTGCAACTTTAAGCTTTAACACTTTAGCTAACACCCTCTACACAAAGCTAACTCCACGATGGGTAATTACAAAATCACTAACTTTCAAATATACTAATTGAGATTAATTCCATTAGTGTTATAGATAAAAAAATGCCCAAATGTGATGATTTTAAACTAAAACACAAAATTTGATGGGAAAGAGAGGTCTTTATTGATTTAACAAAGTTAAAAAATGTTACAAAATGTAACAGTTGTGGCAGTGCAGGTTTATGAAGATCAACTCAACCTCCAACTTCTTCGCTCAAATAAGTCCAACAAAGAGAAGTGGTCTCTAAATTGCATGATCCTCTCCCATCTACCTCTCGGCTCCTTTTAATACTCCAAGAAGTGGTTAGAGTAGTTATCCATGGGAAGTAGAGGGTCAGGGTATGAAGAAACCTCTACACCCCACTAAAGCTTAAGCAAATTTGTTTAGTTTTTAGCCAAATAAATATATATGTGGGTTGATAAAGAGAAACAAGTGTATGTACGTGTGTTTAATAGCTCATATGGTGCATACATCTTCACAAATGAGGTTTTTTAATCATTTTTAAGTAGGAATAAAGGGGAATTGAGTCTACAAGTAGGGAAATGGTATTTGAATCAGGCAAATATGGAGTCAATGCATAGGAGGTGGAAAATGATGGTATAATAAATCCCCCCTAATGTGTGATTTTAGAAGAGCAATTGATGGTTGAAATACATTATAAAATGCATGGGTGAGTGTGCATTGGACCAAGGTAGAGTTCCCCAAACACTTGTCCATAACAAAACCTAAGACAAAAAAAAGTGAGAGTACTCTCTTCCCATGGAAGGAATATCCATTCTTGGGAGCGAAAAAAACATGGTTGTCAAATCAATTACACTAGAGATCGATGAAATATGTATATTAGAAGTGATCATGGCCACAAAAATGAATACAAAATGGATCCATGTGAAACGATATCTTAGCCACGAAGAGATAGACAATGGATGTATGTCTTGGAATCATGAGAATATGTAGAAATAAGAGATGTATAGATTGATCTTCCAAAAGTACCAATCTCATAGTCTAACATTCCCCATCCTAATTGAGGAACATTACTACACCAAAAACACATAAAATCGAAAACTTTCTCCTAAATGATTTCATGTAGCTTACTAACTAATATTTATACACATATTTAACTAGATTCTGATACACATAATGAAATGCATATATAACATTCTAAATGAACATAAATGATATAATAAAATTGCTTATAACACCAAATAAATCATTTGCATACACATAGTTAAGCACAACAATTAAGCTCATGAAATAAATCTGAAAATATATAAGAACTTATATTTTGAAATATTTGTGCAACCAATTTCTTAGGAAGGACATTACACCCAACCACAGACTTGTGGTTCCATATCTCAATAGAAAATCACCCCCAAGATGTGTTAAATTTGGAGAATCAACCAATCTTGTGAGGTATTCACAAAATCCAGGGGGAATGTACAACCTATGTGAGTTAAACCAAAAGTCAAAACGAACGATATGCTATGTGAGTCTAATGCAAAAGTCACGTACAACTTGTGTGAGCATAGCCAATCTAGTGCAAAAGTCACTAGAACGTACAACCTCTGTGAGCATAGACAATGTAGTGAACAAGTCAGGGGGAACATACAACCTTTGTGAGCCTAGTCAAACCTTGTGATCCATGAGAAAAAGTCAAGGCATATAACAAAAGTTAGGTTGAATATAAAATTCCTATGAGCTAGAAACAAATGATATTCCTAATATCGCAAATGATACAAATGTATTGATCTAGTGCATTGTCACCTGTAACATTATGCACCATGAAAAGAATTTTCAATTGCTTTGTAAAGTGTTTATTTGTAACTGAAGTCCTAATTCTAGTTCTATTTTTGAACTAAAGTGTAATGTTGAGTTGCAACTGATGTCTAGTTCTATTTTCGAACTAAAGGATACTAGTCTCAAGTCTAGTTCTATTTTTGAACTAAAGTGTAATGATGAGTTGTAACCAATCTCAAGTATAGTTCTAAGTTTGAACTAAAGTATGAAGTTGAGTTATGATTAACTCATGCAAACATGTTACTATTTCGAGTCTCTCCTCTTCCCCTCATCACCCTATATAAGTAGAGGTTAACCCCTCTCTTCAACACAATTTTGATATACAATTTAAGGGTGAAGCAGTAGAGGGACATATCAGTGATAAAGAGGCAACATACCAAAGCAAAACATCATTGTTGTATATCAACAATAAAGGAAACATATCAGAGGTGTATTTCAGCAAGGTCTTTTAGGTCTTTGTGAGGTCAAAGTTATCTTGGAAAGCTCTTTAAGAGGAGAAAATTCATGGTGGATATTTGTAAGTGATCTTACATTATTAATGCAATAAAAAAATATCATTTGTTGGGGTTTTTATCCCTGTACATGGTTTCCATAGGGTATATGTGTTGTTGATGTCCATGCTTACTCATCTACATAGTTATTTATATTCGATTATGATTTGGTATTGTTGAAGTGTATTAGGATGGAATCAAAGCATTGAGGAAAATAAATTAATTAATCTGAATAAGAAATCAAGTTCATAATGTGACATGGTATCAAAGCTTAGGGTGTGTTAAATATGTTGAAGTGCAGCAAAAGGTACACATAGATCCAAGATAGATTGGTGTGAAGTCCATGGCATCCTCCATTTCAATCAGGGCCGAGGATAGGGTTGAAGGAGCTACCAGCTTCAATGTGTGGAAGATCTAGATAACAAATATATTACAAGAGCATGATCTTGAGAAGTATGTGACCACAGTGGTGAAGGAACCCACGAATAATGCAGGAAGAGGGACCTTCATCAACAGTCAAGAAAAGGCGAAGAAAATCATTTTTGACTTAGTCAAAGACAATATAATTCCTCCAATGACTTTGTTAATGACTACCCACGACTATATGGATACCTTGGTGAGTCTTTATGAAAAACAGGCTCCAAGTCAGAAGAGGACACTTAAGCACAATATTAAGTATTTGAAGATGGAGAAAGGTGAATGAGTGGCATCTTTCTGTTCGAGGATAGCCCAGATTAGACATCAAACTTTGGTCATAGGGGTGACAGTGGATGATGATGATTTAGTGCAGGCCATTTTTTATGGTTTTCCTTCTTCATGGGATACCTCCTTATCCATTGTAAGTGGGAGAGATATTCAACCCACACTTGACATTTTATGGCATTATTTCCTCGAGGAGGAGAGTCGCAAAGCTACGAGGAGCGAGCCAATGAAAGAAGAGCACTCAGTTTTAGGATCAAGATTCAAGGGAAATAAGAAAGACACTTTCTAGAAAGGCTCTTAGAGGAAGACAAACACCAAAGGTACATTCAAAGGAAATAATATTGATACATCTAAGATTAAATTCTTTAGTTGTAATAAGTTGGGTCATTTTGCTAAATATTGTTGGTTTAGAAATAAATATACAAGGAAAGGGAAACATCATGCCTCAACTACTGAGGATGATGAATCCAAAAGAAATTAGAAAATTTGTTCTAATGAGAAAGAAAATAGAAAATAATATTATTTGTTTTATTCCTTATCCAGTTAAGTTTTCATGGGGCCAAAAACTTGGTTAGTAGATAGTGGTGCATCAAAGCACATGACAGAGTTCAAGGAGATCCTCTCAGATTTCGAGAAAAAATATTTTGCAGAGCAGGTTGAGCTTGAGGATGAAAAATGTTACAAGATAGAGGAAGTAGTCTCTATCTCCTTTAGATTGGAATCTGGGGCTAGACTTCATATTGATGAAGTATTATACATTCAAGGGCTCAAGAAGAATCTACTATCAGTTGCAACCCTTGAGGTCAAGGGATATTGTGTGATGTTCAAAGATAGGAAGGCACTATGGGATAAAGGTATCCACTTAAGTACATCATAACCCATTGGAAATCACAGTGGAGGACTGTACATCATGTTAGGAAAATCAATTTAGGCATTGGCTCATGATGCGACTAGCTCCAACGAGTTGTGGCACAAAAGACTTGGACATCTTCATTACAAAGATATTCGAGATCTACAAAACATGGTATGTGGCATGCCCTCTATTTCTCTTAGTAAAAATGAAATTTGTAAGGGATGCATGCTAATTAAAAATATAAAGAAAGCATTCCCTAGTAGTGACAATAAAGCTCAAGGCATCTTAGATCTGGTCCACTCTGATGTATGTGGTCCCATGTCATCTTCCTCACTTAGTGGTTGTTTGTATTGTGTCATTTTTATTGATGATCACTCAAGAAAATGTTGGATATATTTTATTAAAGATAAAAGTGACACATTTAATAAATTCAAAGAGTATAAAGTGCTTATTGAAAAGGAGAGAGGGAAACACATCATAATCCTTAGAATAGACAATGGAGGAGAGTTTGAATCTCTCCAATTTGAGGATTTCTGCAAATCAGCAGGAATCAAGAGTCACTTGACCGTTCCATATAACCCTCAACAAAATGCACTTGCTGAGAGGAAAAAAAAGACAATTTGTGAGGGAGAGAAAGAAATGATGTTTGACCAGGATCTGCCAAATAATTTTTGGGAAGAAGCTACCTCCACTGTCGTGTTTATTCAGAACATGTGTCCACATGTTATCTTGAAGGACAAGATTCCTGAAGAGGTCTTCTCAGGGATCAAACCTAAAGTACGAAATCTAAGGATATTTGGGTTTCCTGTGTATATTCATTTCCCTCACGAAAAGAGGACAAAGATGGAACCCTCAGGAAAGAAAGGAAATAAAGGGGTTTTTGTGGGGTACAATGAGAAATCCAAGGCTTACAGGATTTATGTACTAGGTCAAAGGCAAATAGAGGTAAGAAAAGATATAATTTTCCATGAGGAATCCACATTTAAGAAATCCAGAGAGCTTCAAGAGGAATTACAAGAATTTTAGCGAGATTCACCTTCTTCCGAAAATGAAGATTCAGATCATCAGAGGGTGGAACCTCATGAAAGGCCAAGTAATGGGCCCCTAGAACCTGCTGAAGTGTTAGAAATAACTCTTGAAGAACCTCCAGCCAAAAGGAAGCGAGGGTAGCTTAGAGAAATAGTGCATGAAGCAGAAATAATAGCTTCTCCTAAAGGAAATTTCAGGGAAAGGAAGATGACTCATAGGTTTGGAGGCTATGTTTCACTAATGAGCAACACTAGTGATGCCAAACCTTCATCATTTGAATAAGAAGATAAATTACAAGTATGGAAGGATGTCATGCTTGAGGAATACAAGTCTATTATAAAGAACAATATTTGGGACATTGTGTTGAGGCAAAAATACAAATCAATGGTTTGTTCCAAATGGATCTATAAGATCAAACATGCAACTCATGGAAGTGTGGAAATTTTCAAAGAAATATTTGTAGCCAAAGGCTTCCCTCAGAAAGAAGGAATCAACTATGAAGAGACTTTTTCTCATGTAGCCACGTATACCTCCATTTGAACTATTATTTCTTTAGCTCTCGTTCTTGGTTGGAAGCTACATCAGATAGATGTAAAAACAACATTCTTGAATGGAAATATTGAACAAGAGGCATTTGTGGAACAACTAGATGGTTTTTTACTGCATAACAAAGGCACTCATGTATGTAAGATAAGTAAGGCCTTGTATGGTCTTAAGAAGGATCCCAAAGTTTGGTATGACATGATTGATGGATTTCTTAAAAGCCTAGGATTTCAGAAAAGTGATGTTGATGCAAATATGTAATTCAAGTTAAGAGGTAACCAACCTGTTATACTAATAATGTGTGTTGATGATCTCTTTCTAACAGGAGATGAAATGATAAGAGCCTCGTGTAAGAAGGAGCTAACCTCAGAATTCGAGATGAAATACTTATGCTTGATGCATTCCTTCCTAGGATTTGATGTATGGCAAGGACAGGGCGACATATTTCTGGCACAAGGAAAATACATAGTGTATGCACTAAAGAGGTTTGGTATGATGGATTGAAAATCCATATCTACTTTGATGATTACCAACATGAGGAAGCTGCATGATCCTGATACATGTTCAGATTTGGTGGATCCCACCATGTATAGGCAGCTGATTGGATCATTGATGTACATGATCCACACTAGGCAAGATATATGCTATGCGGTGATTGCAATGAGTCAGTTCATGACTAAATCAAGATAGAGACACTGGGTGGCAACAAAGCACATCTTGAGATACCTCAGAGGGACCATTACTTATGTTCTGATATATACATCCAATGGTGGTTTATTTCTATAGGGGTATGTAGATGCTGACTAGGTAGGAATCCTAGTGGATTGAAAGATTACTTTCAGATACTGCTTCAGTTTAGGATCCACTATGATTTCTTGGTCAATACAGAAGAAAGGATCCATTGCATAGATTACAGAGGAGGTTGAGTACATTGTATCAAGTGATGCTAGAAAAGAAGCAATATGGCCTAGAAAAATTGTTTTTCGGTTGTTTTGTGACAATCTTGAGATGACGGTGGTTCACTGTGATAATCAAAGTTGCATAAAACTGACAGAGAACCCGATATTTCATGACAGGTCAAAAAATATGGACATGAGGTACCACTATATCCGAGACTTGGTCCAGATAAAAACTGTAAAGTTACAATTCATAGCCATGAGAGAGCAGGTAGTTGATATCCTAACCAAGCCTATGACCTCGAGACAGTTTGTGTAGCTGAGACGAAAGCTTGGTGTGGTTGATAATGACTTCCTCACTGAGAGGGAGTGTTAAATTTGGCAGCATCGATAGTAATTCTCTAATGATAGGCCATATGGGCCACTCTGAGGCTAGCCAGGGAGATTTGGATAATCAACCAGTCTTGTGAGGTATTGAAAATTTCTATGGGGAACGTACAAGCTCTGTGATTCAAACCAAAATTCAGGATGAACGAGATGCTATGTGAGTCTAATGAAAAAGTTAGGGGGAACATACAACCTTTGTGAGCATAGAAAGTCTAGTGAAAAAGTGAGGGGAAACATACAACCTTTGTCAGCTTAGAGAGACTAGTTCAAAAGTCAGGGGGAACATACAACCTCTGTGAGCCTATTCAAACCTTGTGAGCCATGTGAAAACTTTAAGGCATCTAGTAAAATTTAGTTTTAATATAAAATTCCTATGAGATAGAAACAATGATATTCCTAGTATTGCAAATGATATAAATGTATTGATCTAGTGCATTGGCACGTGTAACATTATCCAACATGAAGAGAATTTTGAATTTCCTTGTAAAGTGTTGAGTTGTAACTGAAGTCTTAAGTCTAGATTTATTTTAGAACTAAAGTGTAATCTTGAGTTGCAGCTAAAGTCTTAAGTCTAGTTCTATTATAGAAATAAAGTGTAATGTTGAGTTGTAACTAAAGTCTTAAGTCTAGTTCTATTTTAGAACTAAAGTGTAATGTTGAGTTGCAACTCAAGTCTCAAGTCTAGTTTTATTTTCGAACTAAAGCATGCCAGTCTCAAGTCTAGTTCTATTTTCGAACGAAAGTGTAATGCTGAGTTGTAACTAGTCTCAAGTCTAGTTCTAAGTTCGAACTAAAGTATGAAAATGTGTTATGATTAACTCATGCAAACATGTTACTATTTCGAGTCTCTCCTCTTCTCCTCTTTAGCCTATATAAGAAGAGGTCAACCCCTCTCTTCAACACAATTTCCATATGTAGGTTAAGGGTGAAGCAATAGAGGCACATATCCATGATAAAGAGGCAGCATACCAAAGAAACATATCAGTGTTGTATATCAACAATAGAGGCAGCATATCAGAGTTGTATTTCAATAAGGTCTTTTAGGTCTTTGTCAGGTGAGAGTCATCTTGGAAATCTCTTTAAGAGAAAAACATTCATGGTGGATATTTGTAAGTGATATTACATTATTAATTAAATAAAGGAATATCGTTTGCTGGTGGTTTTCTCCGTGTACAGGGTTTCCCCAGGGTATATGTGTTGTTGATGTACATGCTTACTCATCTACATAGTTATCGCTATTTGATTATGATTTGGTATTTTTGAAGTGTATTAAGATGGAATCAAAGTGTTGAAGAAAATATAAGAATTAATGTGAATAATAAGAAATCAAGCTCATAATTTAACAAGATGGGGCTAGGAATCAATAAAATAAGGGTGCCTCTAACATTCCACTCACAACTCACTATCAGAAAAATCATTGGTATTTTTATACAACTTTCTCAAATTTCCTCGACCTCTAATCTTCTTCATCTTCCCAACCCAAGGATTGTACCCCTTCATTACTCTCCATCCATGAGGCATCCCATTCATTTATGGTCCCATTCATTTATTAGGGTCTATGGAATAGGTAACTAGGAATATCTCTATTATGAACTTAAGGGAACTCCCTAGTCAGAAAACTACCAGAAACAACAACAACACCTGTTGTTATAGTGAAACTGCCACATGATTTCACTCTTCAATCTTGACAAACTCGCTCTTCAATCTTTAGCTTCAAAATACTCCAAAATTCTCTAACATGCTTCAAAAATTTTCGATCCTTCCCTCTGGTGCTCTTTTTCATGCTCCCTCTTGTTATTCATTACCAAAGTTGAATGTGAAAATTTGCATGATTCCCCCTATACAAATTTCCTCTATTTTTCCAAGACAATTAACTTATCA
>ML791465.1:5158-24633 GCA_009831015.1 Picea engelmannii
GCTGAAAAAAAAGACCTATGAAACATGAAGACAATCAGGCTCCACAACCAACAATATCCCACTTGGATATTGATCACAACAACTCCACTTTTGTTGTACCTATTGGACTATACTCCACCTTGTACCTGGAAAATTTCTCATCTTCACCTTCATGCTTGAAGACCAACTCAAATTGAGAAGGAACTTAGTTACTCCTTGGTTACTCCCTTTGTTAATATGTCTGCAGGATTCTGGCTAGTGTGTATATTTTCCAACTTCAAAATTCCATCTTCCAAGACAGATCATATGAAATGGTACCTAAGTTGTATATGCTTAGTCTTGAATGGAAGGTTGAATTATTTGCAAGATTAATGGAACTCTCTTTGTCACAGTACAACCTATTATTCTCTTGCTTCTTTCCCAATTCCTAAATAAACCTCTGTAACCAAATCATCTCTTTACTAGCCTCTGTAGTAGCAACATACTATGCCTCGGTCGTTGAAAGTACAACAACCTTTTGCAGTTTCTAAATCCAACTTATTGTTATTCCACCTACAGTAAAAACATACCATATGGTGCTACTCCTATTATCTTTATGACCTGCCATATATCAATCAACATATCCCTATAGAACAATTTCTAAACCTCCAAAACATAATGCATGAGTAGAAATACCTTTCAAATACATGAGAATCCACTTTACTGCCTCCTAATGTTCTTTACCTGGATTGTTCATATACCTACTCACAACTCCCACTGCATGTGCAATGTCTGGTATTGTGCAAACCATCACATACATTAAGCTACCAACTTCTGATGAATAAGGGACCCTAGACATGTATTCTATCTCCTCCTGTGTCTTGGGACACATTTCCTTGGGTAATTTGAAATGGTTGGTCAAAGGTGTATCAACTGGTTTTGCATCTTTCATTCTAAACCTCTCCAACACCTTCTCTATGTACTCACCCTGAGACAATGTCAATTTGTGATTTTTCCTGTCTCTTGTTATTCTCATACCAAGGATTTTCTTTGCAACACCCAATTCCTTCATCGCAAATGACTTAGCTAATTTCTTCTTGAGCACATTTTTATCCTGCATATTAGACCCGACAACAAGCATGTCATCTACATACAATAGCAAGATAATATAACTTCCATTTTCTAGCCTTTTAAAATAAACATAGTGATCAAAGTGACATATACTATAACCTTTTTCTATCATAAACTTGTCAAACTTAAAATACCACTGCCTTGGAGCTTGCTTTAGGCCATACAAGCTCTTATTCAACATGCACACCAAATTTTCCTTCCCTTTGACCTCATGCCCTTGTGGTTGTTGCATATAAATCTCTTCCTCCAAATCCCCATGGAGAAAAGTTGTTTTTACATCTAACTGTTCAATATGTAAATACTCTACTGCCACAAGACTTAAAATAGTCCTAATTGAAGTCATATTAACAACAAGAGAAAATATTTCATAAAAATCTTAATTTTTTTTTGTGCAAACCCCTTTACAACAAGTCTAGCCTTGTACCTATTTTTTACTCCATCTTCTTCCTTCAACTTGTAAACTCATTTATTCTGCAATGATCTTTTTTTAGCATGCAAATGAACCAAGTCCCAAGTTTGGTTATTTACCAAGGAATCGATTTCCTCTTTCATTCCTTGCTCCCACTTCTTTTTAGTGTCTACTTGCATTGCTTCTTCATAACATTATGGTTCACTAGAATCAATCAACAATAAATAATACAATGAAGGAGAGTATCGTCCATGGGGGTCTACTTAACCTAATATATATTCTAACAACACTTGTAGGAGTTTGAAGTACATGTTTCTCCTATTTTTGTACATTTTTATTTTCTTGTACCTTTGGAATTTCTTTTTCAGTGATCTCATCAAGCATTGTGTATTCTAGTTTTTTCTTTTTCATGTTTCTTTCCCTGCAATTGATCTTTGTAAATGACCTTCTCATTGAATATGACATCTCTAATCCTAATAATTTTTTTGTTTTCATAATCCCATAAACGATAACCAAAAGCATTAACACCGTATCCAATAAAGGTACACTTCTTGGATTTTTCCTCAAGATTTGTTCTATTTTCTTTATCAATATGGACAAATGCTTCACAACCAAAAGTCTTCAAAAAGGAATAGTTTACATTTTTACCTGTCCATGCCTCCTCTGGAATTCCACCATCCAAAGAGCTTGAAGATCCTATGTTTATTAAGTAACAATAGCATCTACAACATCTTCCCAGAACTATAAGGGAAAACCAATGCAATTTCATACTCCTTGCACACTCCATGATTGTCCTGTTCATCCTTTTTGACACACCATTTTCTTGTGGTGTTCCTAGAACTGTATTATCTCTATGAATCTCATGGTATGAACAGTAATCATAAAACTCCTTGCTACAATATTCACCTCCATTTTCTGATATGAGACACTTCAACCTTTTTCCTATCTCATTCTCAACCAAAGCTTTCCAATTCTTACAAGTATCAAAAACATCATATTTTTTTCGAATGCAATAAACCCAAGTTTTTCTAGTTGCATCATCAATAAAAGTAACATAATAACGAGAGACACCAAGAGATGATACCTGAGTTGGTTCCCATACATCTATATGCACAATCTCTAACATGTCACTCTTCTTTTCTTTTTCAACTCTTAGAAATCTAACTCTCTTTTGTTTTCCATAAACACAATGCTCACAGAAATCCAAATCAATTTGTTTAAGATTTGGCAACAAATTTATTTTGTGAAGTATCTGAATCCTCTTCTCACTCATGTGTCTAAGCCTATGATGTCACAGTGTTGTATCCACTCGTGTAGAAGTTAAAGAGATATAAGATTCAGTATTACCAGTACATAAATACAATGTAGCTACCTTATCTCATTTTGCTATAACTAGTGATCCTTTGGTGAACTTCCACACCTTATCTTTAAATATGGATATACAACCTTCACTTGCCAACTTCCCTGTTGAAATTAAATGTTTCCTTAGATATGGAACATGTCTTACCTCTTTCAACAACCACTGGTTTCCATTCCTTTGCTTTATTTTTACCTTTCATATTCCAACAATTTTGCATGGTGCATCATCACCCAAATGAACATGTCCAAAATCACCTTGAACATAATCTAGAAAATGTTTCCTATGGGATGTGGCATGAAATGAATCCCTTCAATCTACTACCCAAGACTCAAAAATATTATCTGTTAGCACAATATTGGTTTATGCCTCAACATTGCATAAGTGGCGCTACCTAATAGTTCACAGAGAACAGAATCTGCATTTCATCATTCATTTTGGCAAATGAATACAATTGTTTTGGGATTTTTATTTGTTTTGGGGAAAATTGAAATTATATTGAGTTATTCCCAATATCCAAGTTCAAGCATCAGAGAACCCATGGATTTATGCTACCGAATTGCATGCAGAAACACAGTCGGGTGCTACCTATAGGTGTTGCGTAATATTCTGGTAGAGGATAAATTGTGCAGAGTTATTCTGCCAATTTTGAGTCACTAATTTAAAACTTGGGTTATGAGCAATTGAGGATGTATTTTTGAAAACTAGAGGAGGTTTTTGTTCATAACATTCAAAATAACAAAAACTTCTCTCATTTTTTCAAAATGTGTTTTGGTTTTAGAGATATTGGATATAGAAGTAGGCACTGCGTACTCTGCACAATGGTGCTGCGTACTAATTTCCTATAGCAGTCATGGTTTTGATATTCGCCTTGTTGGGAGGTTGCCACATCTAAAGGAGATTTTGAATGAATTCTTAAGGATCATTTAGATGTCAAGGGACACCTTCACCTAAGATTTATCTCTAGCAAAGGCCTCATGCATGAAGTGGAATCAATTTATTAATGACTTCCAACAAATTCCTGAAAATCAGCAGTTTGTTGGATTTTTGTCTCTCTGATTGTTGCCACCTATCTCCTAGGCTTAGAATCCAATGGAGGAGATGAGATTCTACCTCCTTAGGTTATTTGGATGCTATTTTATATTTAAGGAAGAAGAGATCTCTTGGAGAGGGGGGATGAGCCAAGAGAGGCTAGAGAGAGTAGGAATAGGCAGTTTTTTGTGTGTGTTGATTTGTAAACCTGTGGGCATTTTAGGATTGTAAGCATTACTGCTATTGGAGACTCATGAGAGTTGTGATTTCATATTGTAACTCTTCTTTTATATTTCTTCTTATTTGATATATTGCAGATTTGAGGATCAAAGGCTGTCAATGATTTATGGATCCCTAAGCAGTAGAGGATATGTTGTATTTTTCCCATCAGTCATTGTTTATATTCAAGTATTTGTTGATTCATTGAATTGAGAGGATCTCTATTTACTGAACATTCTATCTTATGTTTTCCTTCTTCATTTATTCCACCTATCAACATATAATCTTGTTTTCTGTTAAGCAACTTTTGTGCCCTAGATGAGTAGGATGTTTGTGACTCCATTGCCCATTGGTGTAGCCTATTGATCTGTAGTTTGTTGCCCTCTCCCTTTCTTTCTCCATATTGTTGATCCACCTATTCAAAACCAAGTTAACTTTTACATTCTGATGGGTGTTGATCTTACACTTTAGCAGTCAAAGTGTGACTTTCAGTGCTAACATAATTGGCGTCGTTGCCGGGGACGGATTTGAGCAGATTGAAAAGTTCCCCAGGAAGAACAAAATTGCACAGCTCCAGCTTTAGATGGTGACTGAAGTTGGACACCTTCAATACTGCACATTCACCATGGCGACTCCATTGTTCAGAATCAGTTGGTGACTCCACTGGGGATGAGGCAAATCAAATGGCTATGAAGGCTATCCTGGCTAGGAGGTTTGCCCCACTCAATTTCTCAGCCATAGATGGTTATCCACATCCTGTGCCTCAAATAGATGAATGGAAAGATCTGCTGCCCAAATTTTATGAAGGTGAGAATGAAAACCCTGTTGAGCATGTTCATGAATTTCATGTTTCGATGCAGCAACTTAACATTCATCATGAAGATATATTGATGAAAATGTTCATGTATTCATTGGAAGGCGATGTGAGGCAATGATATAGAACACTCCCTGCTTCTAGTATTTCCTCTTTGAAGGACTTTCATGATTTTTTTTATTCTCATTGCAAGATAATTTATCCAGTTGAAATACGTTTTGAGAATTGTTGTGAGAGGTATGCATCATATATTCAAGATTCAGCAAGTGATTCCTCTAGTAGTGATGATAAAGTGGATTATTATAGAGAGAAGGACTTAGATGATGAGTTTCATAATGCTTTCCCTAAATTTGAAGAAAAAAAGCATCATTCATGTCAAAATCTAGGTCCCCAAGAGAAACATCAATATGGACAATCCATCGCTTCCTTGTCTCCTCCTTTTCTCGATTCTTTAAGTCAAGATGTCATCTTAGATTCAAATTTATTTTATCATGAGAATAGTATTGTAGCTTGTCATGACTGAATTCATAGCTTATAAACTCCTCCTATTGTTAATAAACCAATGTGCCATGATTTGCCAAGTTTTGATGACTATGAGGATGTTTTCCCTAAACAACCAGTTCTCCCAGCTATTGTACTAATCCCTTCAACCATTAATAGTCAAATGGTCATTGATTCACCTTTGTATGATAATTATGAAGATGGTTTCCATGAGAAATTTGTTGAAGACCTTATATCAAAGAAGTACCCTTCCCATCAAAGAAACAATATCTTGTTTCAACCCTCATGTCATATTTGTGTTGCTGAAAAAGAAGAAAAAGATGATAATCTAATTTTAGAGGGTGAAAAACTGAGAAATTGGGACCATAAGCCAAGCTATGATGAATATCCCTCACAATCAGAAGATAATATAGAAGAATTTAGTTTCCAAAGCACTTATAATTGTGATGAATTACCCTATCAACCCCCTATTCCTCTTGAAGACACAAGCTCAGTTTCATCAAGGAGCCAAGATCAAATGTCTAGTGATCAGATGAGAAAGGTTGAAATTAAAGAAAGACAAGCATCACTAAACCTTTTTCCTAATACACCTCATGACCAAGAGTGGACCAAGGCCATATGCATTGAGGATGAATCAAAGAATCAACAAGCCATACAACAACCAAGAACATTGGATGAAGGACCTAATGCAATACTTTTCCTTTTTACACAAAGCAATGTTGCAGGGGCAAGTATTGATGATGTTTTTCAGGATCCATTTGCAACCTGTCTGCAAGCAGAAAATGGGCCTAGGCTCATTGATTTCTTTAATGGAAAGTGTATTTCCAAATGTTTCTTTGACACGCCTTCAAGTAAGAATTATCTTCGGTGCTTAAGGAAGCACATTTCAAAACTTCAAATAGTTGAAAAAATGATGAAATGGCTTCATTGGTTGTTTCATGTAACTTGAACGCTTTAGTTTCCCAATAATTAGAGTAGGTGTGTGCAATAAGCTTGCTGGACAAGCATCATTTTCATCATTTTGTCAGTTTTATTTTTTATTTTCATTTAGTTTCAGCTGAAGGTCACAGATCAAAGAAAATTGCAGAGGTTAAAGGTTGAGAGCATGACTCCACAAGCCCAAAGGATAAGGCACTGAAACTACAAGAGTTCTTAGAGCCTCACAGGGAGGACTCTATCCCCCATGGATCCTATGTTAGCACAATATTGGTTTATGCCTCATTGTTGCATAAGTGGCGCTACCTATAGGCGCTACCTAATATTTCATAGAGAACAAAATCTGCATTTCATCATTCATTTTGGCAAATGAATACAATTGTTATGGGATTTTTATTTGTTTTGGGGGAAATTGAAATTATATTGAGTTATTCCCAATATCCAAGTTCAAGCATCAGAGCACCTAGAGATTTATGCTACCAAATTTCATACAGAAACACAGTCGGGCGCTACCTACAGGTGTTGTGTAATATTCTAGCAGAGGATGAATTGTGTAGAGTTATTCTACTAGTTTTGAGTCACTAATTTAAAACTTGGGTTATGAGCAATTGAGGATGTATTTTTGAAAACTGGAGGAGGTTTTTGTTCATAACATTCCAAATAAAAAAAACCTCTCTCATTTTTTCAAAATGTGTTTTGGTTTTAGAGATATTGGATATAGAAGTAGGCATTGCGTACTCTGCACAGTGGCGTTGCGTACTAATTTCCTATAGCGGTCACGGTTTTGATATTCGCCTTGTTGGGAGGTTTCCACATGTCAAGGAGAGTTCGAATGACTTCTCAAGGATTAGTTAGATGGAAAGGGACACCTGCACCTAATATTTATCTCCAGCAAAGGCCTCATGCATGAGCTGGAAACAATTTATTAATGACTTCAAACAAATTCCTGAAAATCAACAGTTTGTTGGATTTTTGTCTCTTTGATTGTTGCCACCTATCTCCTAGGATTAGAATCCAATGGAGAAGATGGGATTCGACCTCCTTAGGTTATTTGGATTCTATTTTCTATTTAAGTAAGGAGAGATCTCTTGGAGAGGGGGGATGAGCCAAGAGAGGCTAGAGAGAGTAGGAATAGGCAGTTTTCTATGTGTGTTCATTTGTAAGCCTGTGGGAATTTTAGGATTGTAAGAATTACTGCTATTGGAGACTCATGAGAGTTGTGATTTCAGATTGTAATTCTTCTTTTATATTTCTTCTTATTTGAATATATTGTATATTTGAGGATCAAAGGCTATCAATGATTTATGGATCCCTAAGCAGCAGAGGATCTATTGTATTTTGCCCATCATTCATTGTTTATATTCAAGTATTTGTTGATTCATTGAATTGAGAGGATCTCTATTTACTGAACATTCTATCTTATGGTTTCCTTCTTCATTTCTTCCACCTATCAGGATATAATCTTGTTTTATGTTAAGCAACTTTTGTGCCTTAGATGAGTAGGATGTTTGTGACTCCATTGCCCATTGGTGTAGCCTATTGATCTGTAGTTTGCTTCCCTCTCCCTTTCTTTCTCCATCTTGTTGATCCACCTATTCAAAAAAAAGTTATGTTTTACATTCTAATGGGTATTGAGATTACACTTTAGCAGTCAAAGTGTGACTTTCAGTGCTAACATTATCTACAGAAAGAATCAAAGCATCTTGTAACACATCACCTATTACATTTGCTTGATATTTTTTCTCCTATTGTCCATCTCCTTGTTTCTTTGGAGCTCTGCAGTCTTTCTTCATATGTCCTTTCTTCCCAAAATTCCAGCACTCTATCTTTCCCAGTCTGGATTTGGATGTTCCCTTCCTAGAATTCATGCAGTTCTTTGAGCCCTTTCCTCTATCCTTTTGTCTTCCCCTATTCTCCATTTTTAACACATTACTTGATGTCTCACCTGTGCTTTTCCATTTCATTTCCTCGCTAAGGATAACACCAACAACATCATAATATTTTATAGTGTTTGAAACAGAGACAGAGTTACTTACAACCATGAACAAGTCATTCCATATTTCTGGAAATGAGCACAAGATTAGAAGAGCCTTGAAAGTCCACTTTTACAGAACTTAGTTGATTAGTAACCGTATTAAATTCATTTAAATCATTTGCAACAAACCCACCTTATGACATCTTTATATTAAATAATCTCTTCATTAGAAATACCTTATTGGATTCCGAGGGTTTTTCATATAGTTTGGCCAATGCATACATCATCTCCTTCATTGTCTTTTCTTTTGAAATATTAAAAGCCATCGACACTGCCAGGCTTAGCCATATCGTTCCTAGTGCCTTTCTTTCAAGAACCTCCCATTATTCGTCCTTCATGGCTGTCGGCTTCTTTGATATCCCACCCAATGGTAGGAATAGATCCTTCTAATATAAATAATCCTCTATCTACATCTTCCATAACTAGTAGTTTTGGCCGTTAAATTTCTCGACCCTAAACTTTCCATCTTCCACCATTGCTCACACTCGAACCAGGAACCCTCTTTTCCTGCAAGTTACCTTTCTCTCTGATACCAATTGTTAGAAAAATAGGATCACGGAGCAATATAAAAAATAAAAAATGATGAAATAAAACACAAAAGATACACAATACAATAGAGACATATATATACATGGTTCACCCAGTGTGGGCTATGTCCACCATAGAAATTTCCAGGTACTTCCTTTTTATTATCCAACAACTGAAGGGATACAACCTACAACATACCCATTGTAACTTCCTCTTCTTTCTCTCACAATATCGTTTCTCATAATACAATATTCGCAATGATTCATAACCGCAATACATTTCCCTCATAAAAGAAGGTTTCCTTTTGGGGAAAAAAACCCTAACATAAATTCTACCGTTAGATATGCGACCTTATAATGAACAGTCCATATTTACTATGAAATTACAATATACATTTACAAGGAAATTTTTCCTTTGGGGGCTCGCTTGCCCCTGTTCCCCACAGGGGGGGAAATCTCCCCTGAAACCCCCCCCCCCGTGGAGGGGGTACAATATTCCAGGGTGTACAGTCTTCATGGGGCATAAACATGGCTAAGAACAAAGACCTATGAAATAAGAAGATAATTAGGCTCCACAACCAACATCTGGGATATTTATGGGTTTCTCCAGATTATCCCGAGCTTCTTAAGTTTGTGATTGATTTGTATTATTGTGTATAAGATGGTGGAAACCTTCATATCATTGAATACCTTGCTCTTGGTTTCCCAGTGTTTCTTTTATCATCTTTTGTTAGCTTTTTTTCTTAAAAAAAAAAAAAAAAACAACAACAACAACAACAACTAGTTTTTCTACTAGTTAGGTATCTTTCTTTCTTTGCATTGTTTTGCACTATTATTTGAAAAAGGAAACATACTAGCATAATATTGTTCATGCATTCTCTTATTGAAACTCTTTTTTCATTTGGAGAATTAGTGTAAAGTTTTCTTTGCCAGTGTTCTTATAAGTTTCATTTTTGTAAGAGTCTTAAACAACATCACTTGTACCTCCATACCCCTTGAGTAAAAACAACCACTAAAACTAACGTAAAACTTAAAATGTACTATAATTTGTTTCTAGGGTTCACAAACAAGTTTAGGGTCAAGGAATTGGATTAGCATTGGAGAGATAACTCTCCAAGGTCACAAAATAAACATAGGAGTCTGAGCTAGGGAGAGTCTCAAATCCAACTGTCGTATAAGTATATCTGGGAGCCTCCTCTAACACAGGAGCTAAAAGAGAGATCACATGAAGGAGAGCCGGTGATATTTCACCTCCAAATTTTGACTAAGGATAGTGGAGAGATCTTATATTGGGGGTTTCACTAGTGCCCTTACCTCCGTGAGAGGTAACGCTTTCAAAGATTTGGGCTTATTTACCCTGCCCATACATTCGATCCTGACTGTCGACTGTATCCCTCAGATGTTGACTGCGAGTTGGTGACCTTAGTGGATTTTCCTAGGGATCTTAGAGGTGACTGCGGGGGCTTGCCATGGTACCTAGGGAAGATTTCATATCACACTTTTCAGTATTGTTGGAGGGTGCCCCGTGAAGTGTGGGTGCTTGCACCGGATAAGGCTGGTTAGTGGATGTTGGGATAACTACTTCTCACTCCTTCGTTCATTGGGCCATGGACTTGATCAACCTATGCCTTCATTTGGAAGGTCCCTTTCCAATTTTTCATTGCTTTGGACTCATGACCTTATCCACCTAGGTTGGAGATTTGGAAAATTGGTTTTCTTGCGTTATTTCTCTTAGGGATATTTATTGGAGTGTTGCTTTGTATAGTTGGCCTTAGGTTGTTTCAGTATCACTGCTTTTGGATCATTGATTCAAGGTGGTTGACCAACCTTTCTATTGGTCAGGAGGACCCCTGGTCTTTCTTTTGAAAGTTTGGAGCCGCCTCCTAGAAGGTGTGGGTTTTATACCATTGGTTCGTCAGAATCAGTGCATGATACTTTTATAGACATGAACAATGCTGGAAGGGAAAAACTTGTGCATAAGAACGATATGGTAAAATCTCTTGAGGATACCAACTAAGGGACCCCTTCCCAAGGGGGTTCTTATGCTTTTCCTTTCCTTGGAAACATTGGTTCCACATTGATGCCCACTTTGAACATCCTAGGTTGAATGTAGGAATACCGGTTTGGTTGTGGACCACTCCAAATGTCCTGAATTCTCTTGATGCTTCTCAGATAATCACCTTATGTCAGGGGCATCATATGGATTTTGATCCTTCACCTTCTACATATGCAAAGTTTACTTCTCATCCTCCCTCTTCTAGTGAAATTCCTACTACTAGTAACTACAAGTATAAAAGGAATAGGAAGAGGAAGAGTAATAAAAATCAGTCACCAAAATCTACTAGTCATGTTGGAGACCTGTCACCAACCTCTGCAATTCATGTTGGGGGAAAGCGACCAACCTTTGCTAGTCATGTTGGAAGCACAAGCCCATTCACTGCAATTCATATTGGTAGAAAGTCACCAACCTCTACGAGTCATGTTGGAGATAGGTCATCAACCTCTGCAAGTCATGTTGAAAACCAACACCCATCCTCTACAATTCATGCTGGGGGAAAGAGCCTAGTCCTTGAGAGTCATACTGGAATTCAACAACCAACCTCTGCTTGTCATGCTGGAAGTGAAAAACCAACATATTCTAATAATGTTGGAGATTTTTCAACAACCTCTGTGAGTCATGTTGAAGACAAGCAACTATCCATTTGTGTTGGTTCAAGCAACTATCCATAAGTTCAAGCAACTAATCATAAGTTCAAGCAACTTATGATTGTAATCTAAGTTCAAGTTCCCTTGTAATATTTGCAAAGGATATCATCTTACTCATTTTTTCCCTACTATTGTCATGGTACAAGAAGCAAGGTCCTTGTCTAAAGAACCTTTTAGTTCTAAATCATCTTCGGTTTCCCAAAACTTTATTCAATCATTGGTTGACAAAGTGGTCATGTCGATGCAATATTTGGCCGACACCACTCTTGTATTGGGGGATGATGCATCTCTTTACCATGTCATCTCGCATCCTATTCAACCAGTGGTTGAGGTAGTGGTCACACCGATGCAATCTTCAGTCGGTCCCACTCTTATATTGGAGAGTGACATGTCTAAGAAAGTGGTCTCACCGATGCAATATTTGGTTGATCCCACTCCTCTTTCGGGGAGTGATGCGACTTTTACTGTGTTCTTAGAATTTCCAGTTCAGTGCCTTCTTAACAAGGGGGGATTCCACTCTCTTCGAGTACGTTCCCTTCGAGTCCTAGGATGGTTTCCTTTGATTGGAATGATCTTACAGAGCCTCACCTTCCTTCTTCTACACCCTTCCAAATAATGGTTGTAATAAATAAATTAGGAATTTTCCAAACTATTGTAGATGAAAGATCCTCTACAAGTATTTTATCATCCTCGGCTTGACAAGATTTGGGTTCTCCCAAGCTTGTGTCTGTTGAATATTGAGTAGCTTTGGACGATATCCTTATTGTATTTGACCAAGACAAACCCTAAAGACTATAATTATATTATATTTGTTAATTGTTAGGGACCTAACCCCTTATGTAGGTAGAACAATGTATTTCGATGTAATAAAGGTCAATATTAATGTTAGGCGAAAATATTGTCGTTTAATTCTGTTGTAGTACTTGCCCAACTATTTAATTTGTCAATCCGAGGTTCATAGGATTACGAAGCACACACACTATATATGCAGGACTGAAGTAGAAGTAATCTAATCTAAATTGTTGAAATGAAATTAATCTAAGAAAGAATTGAAAGACTAACTAGGAAAGCATGAAATTAATCTAGGAAAGAAATACAACATGTGAAGAGTTGAATAACAAAAGACATATGTGAGCTCACACAATATATCAACCTCAAATTATATTACAAGAGTCAAATGACAAAGCATGAAAGAATAACAAAGCTAAGAATCCCCTTCTCCTAATTACAAGACCAAATTATGAATAACATAATTCTAACTCCCAAACTAATCTCCCAATTATGAATGATATGATGATCCTCATGAAGAGAGAACACTCTCTTATATACATGAGAGTCTTGAAGAGTGTCATAATTACATATCCACAATTCTCTCAGCCATTCTCAACTACTTTCCCATTATTAGAAGATATGATCCCTTCAAATCCTCCACACATCTCTCACATATCTTAGATAGGATATGCCATCCAAATCTTCCATGATCTTCTCTTTTGAATATGCTTGAATGATTGTCCCAAATATTCTTCAAATCTTCAAAGCTTGAAGATGAAATTCGAATTTGAGGCTAGGTGGTAATATTTGACTTTGCTGAAATCTTCACATATGCCTACACACATCATCAAACTCATCCAACCTTGATATGTAATGAAAATATGTTATTTTTCTAATATTTAATCACAAATTCACTTATAATACTAAAATGAATAAAGTGGAAAATAATAAGGTGAAACCCAAGTGTATTTATGGAAATGGTATGATGAAAGGTTAATGGGGTGATGAAATGTAAGGAATAGTGAAGGAAAAAGAGGATATAAATGTGACATTTCTGAGGCCCAACAATTAATAAGGCCTTGCAATAAGGTAGAATAAATCGAATGTAAGAAGACCTAATTGAAGCTTCCGCTTCTAGAAGGATCTTCCTCTAGATGGTTCTCTTGATAGACATATTTAGTATAAATAGGAGTCGAGGGTATGTGAACCCTAGCTTGGATATTATTGTAATAGAGATCTACTCGACTGGAGGTTTCCCCCTCAAAGAGGTCCGTGAACATTTCTCTCAGTAATCGAAGTTATCTTTCTGGTGTTATTCTGTTATCATTTCGGTATTATTGTGGTGTTATTCTGGTTATATTGTTGTTCATCTTCCATTTATAGCATTTTATTTTTGTTCTGCATACTTTTTATATCTGGAATATTACAAGTGGTATCAGAGCACTTTCCTTGGCAGAAAATTGTGGGTTAATTTTTTTTCAGGGTAGAAACATATTTTGACATCTTTAAGCCACAGAGATATGTCATTACACGCATAAGCTCGTGGTTGAGGGATTCATACACACAGGAAATGCAAGTGGTTCTTAAGCGCACATATGTTGACCACCCTTGTAACCCATGTTGGTACCCCTTTTAGTGGTGGCACATCAGACAACATCTATGTACGAATCGACCTAGATTTCCTAAAGCCCTTTATAGATAAACCGATCGGTCGACTGACTGTGATAGTGCCACCAAGAACAACACTTGGGAAGATACTCTCTAGTACCTGGGTAGTCGGGTAGTATGGCTAAGGACACGGTCTAGCCTCCTTAGTTAGTGCCCTAAGATATTGGGCCAAGTACTACTGTTGGACCCCACATGTATATCAGAGAGCTATAGCATAGGGCAAACCCTTGTCTATAGAACGCTTGAATACCTAATCCTTGGGGATGGAAACAAAAATAAATAAATTAAAATGGACAAGATCTATTATCGTGCAACTGTGTTAGGGTTTCCAAATCACTACATATTTCTTCCTGGTTAAGCATTTGGGCATTTCATCACTGCAGTATTCTTCAGACCGGAGTATAACTCCGCAGGTGTAAACAAAAAAAAAAATCTGGAATTTCTTTTACCATTATTTGAGACCTATTCCATTTGATTTATCTCTTCGCCCTTATCACATTCATACATATCATTTTTCAGCAAAATTTTTGACCCCACCTGCCCTATTTCAGTTCCCTCATCATCATGGCCCATACCCATAGCCAAGACTTGGAAGCTCGCTTCAATACCTTGCAATCTAATTTCACAGAGACCCAACAAGAAGTGAAACAACTCAGTGCAATTGTTGTCGCCATCAATACAACCATGCAGTCCTCCATTGCCGCCTCAATCGAGGAACTCAAACAAGACATGACTACCCATCTTGAATCTATTGTTTCAATGATCTTCACCAAGCTACTTATCCCTGTAGATAACCCTTTATCTAAACCACTCCCACATAATGAAGTTGAAAATTCCTCTCATTCCCATAATTTTCAGCACCATCACTTTTAGCATGACCTATGCCTTCCACGGGTGGATGTGACCAAATTTGATGGCTCGGATCCCACTGGTTGGGTAACCCAAATGGAACATTATTTCTCTTTATATGGCATTATAGATGACTTGGCCAAACTTCGGTATGGTGTTCTCCATCTAGATCAAGAACATTGGCAATGGTGGCAATGGAGAAAAACTTCTCGTCAAGGGTATATTGCTTGGACACACTTTGTGGTAGAGTTGTATGAACGCTTTGACACTGACACCAACCATTTAGGATGTTTGACAAAGTTGAAACAATTAGGAACAATGGAAGAATTTATAGCTTCTTTTGAGCGCCTGGCTTTTCGGACAGAGGGCATGCCTGATGCCTTTTTCCAAGAATGGTTTATCAGTGGCCTCAAGGATGAGATTTGTGCCTATGTCCTCATGGCTTGACCTCGGAGTTGGGTGGAGGCTACTAGAAGAGATAAAGAATCACAACAGGTTGTATATTCTCAAAACCAGAAACCCCCCTTTATTCCTCGCACTAAACTAGTAAATCCCACTACTCCCTCTGCCCCACTAAAGATCCAAAAATTGGCAAGAGCTGAAATGGTTGAATTCCAACTCAAAGGCCTTTGTTATAATTGTGATGACAAATATTTTTGGTCCACAAGTGTAAGGAACAAAATATTTTTATGGCCATCTCGGAGGATGTTTTGGAAGACGATGTTGAAACTCCCCTTATGTCTGAGTCACCTAAAACCATGGACGTAACCCCTCCCTCAGACCCTCCCAAAGTAGAACTGGTCATTTCCCTAAATGCTCTCATTGGTTTCTTTTCTCCCCAAACCCTCAAGCTAATTGGTTACATCAAGCATAGGAAGGTCATCATTCTGGTTGATAGTGGCAGCACCCATAATTTTATTCATCGCCACATTGCCCAAGAAACTCATTGTTATATCCATGTAGTCAATAATTTCCAAATCATGATTGCCAATGGCGGATCCATGAATTGTGGAGGGTGTTGTGAAAATGTGTGTCTCCAAATTGGTGACTACTACCTGAAATCTCATATGTTTGCTATCGACATGGGTGGTTGTGACATTGTGTTGGGTGAAGACTGGCTAAGGACTTTGGGTCCCATTCTCATGGATTTCAAGGAATTAACCATGCAATTCGACCAGGAGGGCCAAAAATATAAGTTCCAAGGCATCACCACTAGTTCACCGGAGATCATTAGTTCCCATCGCATGGAAAAGATGCTAAAAAAAGGTCATTATGGCGTTATTTCCCAACTCCATGTCATACATGCAACTAAGACACCCTCTGTGTCGTAACACCTCCAATCCATCCTCTCTAAACATCAAGTGGTATTTTCCACTCCCTAGAGACTCTCACCTTCTCGTGGTGTTCATGATCATTCCATTCCCCTTATACCAGGAATCCTCCCTCCCAATATATGTCCCTATCATCACCCCTTTTCCCAAAAAAATGAAATTGAGAAAATGGTTCAAGAACTGCTCAACGTTGGTGTTATCCACCCTAGTATGAGCCCCTACTCTTCTCCTATGGTCATGGTCATGAATAAAGAAGGTTCTTGGTGCATGTGTTCTAACTTCTGCGCCCTCAACAAACTCACCATTAAATACAAATTTCCCATTCCTGGCATTGATGACCTCTTGGATAAATTGCATGGCGCCCAATTCTTTACTAAACTTGATCTTGATTCTGGCTACCACCGGATCTGTATGAAAGAGGAAAACATTCCTAATACTACCTTTAGAAATCATGAGGGCCACTATAAGTTTTTGGTCATGCCCTTTGGCTTGTGTAATGCCCCCTCCGCCTTCCAAAGCCTCTTGAATCATGTTGTTTGCCCCTTTCTCCATCATTTTGTCTTAGTTTTATTTGATGATATCCTCATCTATAGAAAAACCTCGAAAAACCACCTTGTTCATGTGGACCGAGTTCTCCATCAACTCTCTTAGTACCAATTTTTCCTGAAACAATCTAAATGTGCTTTTGGCACCTCAGAAGTCGAGTACTTGGTCCATCTTGTTGGAAAGAACAACGTCAGGGTGGATCCTAAAAATATTGAATCTATGCAAGATTGGCCTCACCCAAAGACTCTCAAAAGATTGCAAGGATTTATGGGCCTAACAGGTTATTATCGCAAGTTTGTTAAGAATTATGGAAAGATTGTGGCACCTCTCATGACACTCCTTAAAAAGAATTCTTTCACTTGCACCCTAGCAGTTGCTCAGTCTTTTGAAACCTTGAAGATGGCTATGTGCACCACTCTAGTCCTGGCCCTTCCTGATTTCACAAAGACCTTTGTCCTGGAATGTGATGCTTCAGGGAAATGTATTGGCATTGTCCTTATGCAAGAGGGTAGGCCTTTGGCCTTTACCAACAAACAACTGTCTGAATGAAATTTAGGCAAATCAATCTATGAAAAGGAAATGTTGGCTATTATGCATCCCATTGATTTGTGGCACCCTTATCTATTGGGGTAATGCTTCCAAATTAAGACAAACTATCAAATCCTTGAGTATTTTCTGGAACAACGCATTTCCTCCCTAGAGAAACAAAAATGGGTGACTAAGCTATTTGGATATGATTATGATACCATTTACAAGAAAGGAAAATACAATGTGGTGGTTGATGCACTTTCCCGAAAATATGAAGATGAAGGATCCCTTTTTTCTCTCTCCTTCATTGTACCAGTTTGGCTCCAAGATGTTCGCCAAGAATGGCTACATGATCTCAAAATTTCACATCTGATACAACAATTGCAGTCCAATTCTCCAGATTCCCCAGGGTACTCATGGCTCCATGATGAGATTCAATACAAAGGTCGTTTGTATTTAAGTAAACAATCAAAACTTAAATCCACGGTGATTTCTGAGCTTCATGCTACACCCATAGCTGGGCACTTTGGGTTTGCCAAAACCTATGACAGGGTCAAACGTTCTTTTTTCCAGGATGGTATGAAACAAGATGTTCATAATTTTGTGGTCGAATGTGATGTGTGTCAACGCAACAAGGGAGAAACAGTCAAATCTCCGGGCACACTGCAAACTCTTCCAACTCCACCTTCTATTTGGAGGGATATCTCTATGGATTTTATTAGAGGATTACCTAAATAGGGTAATAAATAAGTCATCATGGTGGTAGTTGATCGTCTTCCAAGTATGCTCGTGTATGCGCTATTTAACACTCATTTACAACATCCACAATGGCTCAACTTTTCATGGATCAAGTCTTCAATCTTCATAGCATGCCGCATTCTACTATTTCTGATCATGACCCAACTTTCACCAACAATTTTTGGCAAGAACTATTCAAGCTACAAGGAACCCAATTGCATCTCAGCAAATCTTATCATCCCCAGACGGATGGTCAAAGCGAAGTTGTCAACAAGTGTTTGGAAACATATCTGAGGTGTTTTGCATCAGAAAATCAAAATAAGTGGGCTCAATGGTTACCCCTAGTTGAATGGTGGTAAAACACTTCATACCATACAACTACACACATGACTCCTTTTGAAGCAGTCTATGGACAAAATCCACCTTCAGTACTCTAAAATTTACTAGGTGTCTCGAAGGTCCAAGCGATTGACCAAATGCTTATAGTTTGAGAGGCTATTCTTCATACCCTCAAAGAGAATTTGGTCATGGATCAGAATCGCATGAAGCAACAAGCAGATCAAGGTCGCTTTGAACATCAATTTGCAGAAAAGGATCGAGTGTTTCTTCGACTGCAACCTTACAAGAAAAATTCCCTCAAGGTCGACCATTGTCAGAAGCTGGCGCCCAAATGTTATGGTCCTGTTGACAGGAGAAATTGACCGTCCCTCAACTGGAAGAACGAGTCCAGTTCGAGGTTGTCTAAATAACCCAAGTTGTTTGGTGTAACTCGTTCTGACGGGTTTAATGGTCCCGTTAGCCAATCTAAGAATCCCAAAAGAAACGAATAAAAGAGAGAAATAACTAACTAATTACTAAACACACTATATATATGTACACATGTTCAAATGTAACTATAGTAGTTGTATTTAAACAGAAGATATACAAGTCTCATTTATTTACATGATTTACAAGATGCAAGTTTTAATCAAAACTTACGAAAATCGATGTGAAAAATGATTGCTTCTAGGAAGCAGATAAAGAAAGCACATAAAAAAAATTATTTTTTTTTCTTTTATAAATTTAAAGAATCTTGCAAAAAAAAATTAATGAAACATGAACATGTGGATAGTCAAAGCTGAACCATACATTCTAGTTTCAATGATATGTAAATGACAGAAAAATAAAAAGAAGCTATCCTATCAGTGAATTAGTGAGGTGTATCCAAGCATCTGCATGAGTGGTGAACATCCAACTGCCATGTCCAAGAGAGAAATCTGCAATGAACTTTATGACCGTTCTAAATAAATTCAGAACATGTATTGGTAGCTTAGGTTTTAATGACAGAAAAGGAAACACAAACATAAACCTGTGATCTCATAATTATACATGATTACAACAAGATAAATCTGGAAGAAATCTATGCATTTTATCATTCAA
>ML791465.1:32296-69748 GCA_009831015.1 Picea engelmannii
CTAGCTAGAATCCTGCAGACATGTTAACAAAGGGAGTAACCAGGGAGAAATTGAGTTCTTGCTCAGTTTCAGTTGGTCTTCAAGAATGAAGATGAAGATGAGAAATTTTCCAGGTCCAAGAAGGTTCAGAGTCCAGCATATACGGCAATGGTGGAGTTGTTGAGATCAGTCTTCAACTGGGAGATTGTTGGTTGTGGAGCCTGATTATCTTCCTGATTTAGAGGTCTTTTACTTTCAGCCGTGTTTATACCCCATGAAGTATTTACACCCCAGAAGTATGTACACTCTTCCACGCGGAGGAGTGCAAAGGGGGGGTAGCACCTCTGCAGGGTCTGGGGGGTTTGGGGGCAAGCGGGCCCCCAACGGGGGTTCGGGGGCGAAGCCCCCGAAGCAAAAATTGCCTTGTAAAAGTATATTGTAATTTCATTGTAAATCTGGACCGTTCATTATAAGGTCGCAGATCTAATGATAGAGAGTATGTTAGGGTTTTTTTCCCTAGAAGGAAACCCTCTTTTCCGAGGGAAATGTATTGCAGCTATGTAGGTTGGCAAGTATTGTATTCTGAGAGAGGAGACTGTGAGAGAAAGAAGAGGGAGTTGCAGCGGGTTTTGCTGTAGGTTGTATCCCTTCATTTTGCTGGATAATAATAAAGAAAGGACCTGACAATTTCTCTGGTGGACGTAGCCCACACTTGGTGAACCACGTAAGTCTGTGTCTCTCTTATATTGTGTATCTTCTGTGTTTTATTTCCGCATTTGTTTTATTTTATTGCTCCGTGGTCCTGTTTTTCTAACATAACAAACAAGTACTTGATCAACAACATATAATCACCACAGTAGTCTTCATCTACTATCATACAATCTTCATGACAAACATCTAATAGCAACCTGCATAGAAACAATGTTATGATATATACTGAATTATTTGGGCCAATCTTTCACTCACATCTATGAGTTCTGAAAGAATATTTGCCTCACGAATAGTGGAACATATCCACCATAGTAGTCTATATTTATTGTCTTCGTAACAAACATCTAATAGAAACCTGCACAGAAACAATGTTATGATATAAACTGATTTGTCTGAGCCAATCTTTCACTCACATCTGTGAGCTCTGAAAGAATATCTGCCTCAAAATAGTGGAACATATCCACCACAGTAGTCTATCTCTACTGTCTGGAGACAGGTAGTCTCCATAACAATCATTTGATGCCATCTTGCACAGAAAATATTGTTAAAAATAAACTGAATCATCTGGGCCAATCTTTCACTTCACATTTGTGATATTTGAAAGAATAGTTGCGCTCATCAGCAATGGGATATCTACCCTATTCTTCTCAAAGAAGGAAGAAGGATTGTTTATGATTTCTGAGCATGGACCATTCCTCACCCTGGGCCATTCTTCCTACACTAATCAAATTGCACCCTCGACATAATGTATAAACCCTAAGGAATGTTTGATTCTAGACCATTCCTCACCTTGGGCCATTCCTCCTACACTAATCAAAGTGCGCCCTGGAGAGAATCTATAAACCCTAAGGAATGTCTGATCTAGACCATTCCCCACCCTGGGCCATTCCTCCTACACTAATCAAAGTGTGCCCTGGAGAGAATGTGAAAACCCGAAGGAATGACTGTCTGAACCATTTCCTCCATTAACCACAAGAGGAAAAGACTATCCTGCATCAACCTCCAAAACATACCATTCCTCATGTTAACCACAATGAGAAATCATTGTCTGGCGAGGCTGGCTAGTCTTCTTGAGTAACCCTCAAGAAGAGAGACTCCCCTAGACCACTCCCCATGTTAACCATAATGGGAAGTCGTTGTCTATGATACATCAGCAATCAGACTACTTCCTACGTTAACCACAATAGGAAGTGATTGTTCGTTAGAAGTCTCAATCCACTTTCCGAACAGGAAAGCATCTGTCCAAGATGGACTATTTTTCAAATTTAAAGATGAATGTCTTCAATAATGTTTTCAGTGCTCCCTCCTAACTCGGAGAGTCATTTATTCCTTTTTCAATAAGAGGGAATTTTTTTCCATGAGCTCTAGATTGAGTATGCAAATTATTTCATCTTGGATAGGAGCTTTACCAAAAATGTATGTTGATCTGCTCATCTGTGGAGATATGTATTGGAGAATCATTTTCTCCTTTCTGGATTTCATCATGGATAATGCAATGCTTGATTTCAAATATACTTTAGTCTGGAACACTGTGAAGGCTTCATGTAGATATGAACAATAGAGTATATCATAGTTGGAAAGCTGGAACATATCTATGTGGCACTTCTTCTCTCATCATGAGATATGATCTACTGAGTAGTCATCTTGATGTTATAGGAAATATTCACCATGCTTCTGCTATGCATTGGAGGTTCTCCACCAAGTTATCTTCTTCTTATCTGCATACAGGAGTCTCTTTCTGGTATGCCTCAAAGCCTTGAGATTTCTTTTCATATGTTCTTTATTCGCTTTCTCAGAAGAACATTCTTTGCATTCATCTGATGTAGAACTCCAACTCATGGATGTTGCGGATTATATAATTACTCATGTAGTGATATGTTTGGTGTACTGGAACAAGTAATCATCATAGTCTTCTCCCTCCATCTGGGAGAACCTTTGCTTCTAGATCTCGCAATGCTTTCATTCATAATTCTTCCATACACTATTCTTCGTCACAACTTTCAGTTCTTCTGCTTGATTTCTTTGTGTGAGTTCATATTAGGCTGATAATCTTGTGATTCTTGATACAATGACTGGTTGTTCTGGTTCCTCTTTCTTTCTTGGAATCCTCATGTTCTTCTTCATGTTTTTATTTAGCTCTTGGTTCCATGGAGTTTCTTATAGATTCCATGCCCTAGAGATTCCACTTCTTCCTTTCATCATAGGATCACGGATCTGGATGAACAACCAAGAATAATTTAAGGCTTATTTTCGAAGAAGTCTTCTTCTGCGGTTGAACTGAACACGTACTATCTTTTATGGCTGCTACAATGGAAACATACTTCATCATCTTCAATGGGTCATAGGATTAGCTCCCTCCTAATCCTTGCTTCATGTAAGAGTGCATATAATCAGCTCCCTCCGTCTAACGGAGTCCATGCTTCCATCTGCATCCTTATTGTCTTCTGCAATATATACTTGGCTCTCTTGTCTAATAGAGTCCACGCTTCCATCTGCATCCTTATTGTCTTCTACAATATATACTTGGATCTCTTGTCTAACAGATTCCATGCTTCCATCTACATCCTTATTGTCTTCTGCAAGATATACTTGGCTCTCTTGCTTCTGTCTAGTTGTCTTCTACAAAACGTCATAAGTCTTTCTCCAATTTCCTCTCTATTGTTGACTTATTTTTGTCTTTTCTTCTACTGAGTCTCTTCATGATTGATTCGGCTTAATGGCTTCCACATGATTTGTATCTCATATTTTCATGTGTATTATATAATGATATCCATTTCCATCTTGTTTGTTCTTCCATAGGTATAGTTCTTCTTGGAACACATTATCTTCCAAGAGATAGATATATAAGATATGTACAGAGACGATGCAAACAAGATATGTACAAGAATTAAGAAGAGTGTTTTTACCTTTTTAGAAGAAGAACTCTCTTCCATCCTGCTTAGTCTTATTTGTAGGTTCCTTTCCTTCAGCAATCGATGCTTCATGTTTCTCCTTTCTTTTCTTTAGCTCAGGACATTGATTCTTGTAGTGACCGTACTTTTGATAGTTGAAGCATTGTACTTTTGAAATGTCTTTCTCTTGGTTTGGCTTCCTCCTTGAACAAAACTTCCTTTTGTTCCTGAAGTTCTTGAATCTTGTTGTGAAGGATTGATCATCGTAATTCTTTTGGGGTTTCTCTTTTGCATTGATCCTTGATTCTTCTTGAGGACAGCAAGTCCAAAGTTCTTCAAATGTCGGGTACTCCTTCCTTGTGTTCATGTTTGCGGCAAATGCATCCCATGTCTTGGAAAGACCATTGAGTACTATGTTTACCGATTCCTTCTCTGAAGTGATCTCTTCAATAGCTTGTAGTTGATCTCTTAACTGAGAGATTCTTACAAAGTATGATGTTATGTTGTCATCATCATTCATCTTCATGTCACGAAGCTCATTCTTCAAACTCATAACTTGTCCAATATTTCTGACTGAGAAGAGATTTGTTAGGGCATCATACATCTTCTTTGATGAGTCAAGATGGGAGATGTAGGGTATCAAGTGGTGTTTTATGGAATCCACTATGATACTCATGGAATTGATGTCAACATCTTTGAACTTCTCCATAGCTGCAACGTTCTGTGATTCCTTCTCTTCTCCTTCTTCAAACTCTGGCTTCACGATCTTTCCTTTCATGATATCCAGTACTTTATTCTTGGCAAGGATGAGGTCAATCCTTGTCTTCCATGCTCTGAATTTAGAGGCTCCATCTAACTTGTTCTCAGATTTCATAGAGTTCCTCATGGCTACTTGACTTGGTCAAACCCTATATTTGACCAGAAATCCAAACTTAACTTCTTGGCCTTCTGAGAGTGCCAGGAGATGCGCTAGGCTAGGGCGCACTGATATGTCTGAATATTAGGTCAATTCATTCACCTAAGGTGCTTCAACAAGAGGTTTAGGGTTTTTGCAACTGCTTCTGCTAGTAACCCTAGCTGCAGTGTCTTGGAAGTTGCTTCTGCTAGTAACCCTAGTGGTAGTTCCTCAATGAGCTCAATATCCTAGCGGTTATGTTTCCTTCTAGCATTTAGACTAAATGAAGGAGGTGTGGGCCCATAAACTGTTAGAATATAGAAGATGGTGTGCTCATTTTACCATTGACGATACCCTCGTCACCCATCCACAGGCCGAAGCCACCCTCCGAGCACCTTAACCTTGATTGAGAATTACTCCAAAAGAAAACCCTAGGCTAGATAGCCAAACAAAGGGTAGCACACCTTTCCCCAAGGATAGCGCATCACAAAAAGATGATCAGATAGTCCAAACCCTAGCCAAGAGATATTCAAGCCAATACTAAAAACTTGTTGTTTTTGTAGCTGCACCTACAACTCTCTGCCACACGTGCACACCAAATTGGGAACTGCAGTGTGCACCAAACTGGGAACTGCAATTCTAAGATACTATCAAATGAGAACTGGCGCCCTATATTTATACTGGCTCTGCCAGATTTGTTGGGGACGACTTCTCCTTCTAGATATGTGTCTATTCAGTATATTAATATTATTTCTGGCCAACTTCTTCTCTTGGAGGCTAATAACCTAATATAAATTATCTTCTTGAGCCGACAAGACTTCTAGGGTTATTATCCAACTCATTAGGGTTTTCTCTTGCTTTCTGAAGTCTTCTATTCTCGTAAGGTTCACACGTGGAGGTAAATACCTCCCGCAGCTACCATAATATTAACACATGGAATGATCGCCACCTTCCATGTGGAACCCATATTTCTCATAGAATTTCACTCATGGGTGCCAAAACACTATGTTGCATGGCACCTTTCATGCTCGACACGTGGCATCACCTGCATTATAACACACACACCATCCACACTGAACCCCTTGGGCCTTCAGCTAAAGATCTATGGTCCAGATTGTTATAACCCTATGTTTCATAGGATCACCTGGTGATTATAATCTCTTCTTCTAGTTGCATTATATTGTAAATAATTTTTTATTCTGCAAATGATTTACAAAGAAAAAGAAAAAGAAAAAGAAAAGAAAAAGAAAAGAAAAAATACAAAAAATCAAAAGAGGGTATAAAAATAGAAAAGAAAATGATAAAACCCCATGAAATAATTTGCTTGATGCATATTGTCTAACCATGATCAAGCTCTTTCAATTTATGCAGATAGGATAGTGAATAAATTTGGCTAAACAAATTAATCTTAGCCAAATTAGATAGGTTAGTGAATAAGTTTGATCAAACAGTTTAAGCTTGGTCAAATGTCTTAGGTTAGAGTAATTTTTGACCCAACAGTTTAATCTGGTTTAATGTACTAGGTAACTAGTTTAGGATGTAGGTTAGCATGTTTGATTTCAATAAAATTGATGAAAGGGTGATTAAATTCCTTTGATTTGAGTTGAAATGATGTATTGTTCACCCATTGGTGACAAAAATAAAGAAAAGGGGAGCTAGAAAAACCCATAAAATGTTGGTATCCTAAGTTTTGTGGTGATATGTCAATTTTGGTGCTTTGTGCTAAAAGGCACGCTAATATCAACAGTTGATCTAGACACGCTCAGATCTATGGTCGAAAAAGAATATCGGACCCCACCGACCTTTCTGCCTTTAACGGTGGGGGGGGTTCGAGTTGGTGGTTTTCCAAGTGTGGGCCCCTCAGACCGTGTCACATTCATGTCAACTCAGACCCCCCTCACTCTTTACCGCTTACCGCCTACACCCCCCTCTGAGTAAACTTCCAAACCACTCATCCATACCACCTGCGCGCTCTACCGTCACACTCCACTATTATGCTTAAACGTCACACTCCACTCACATGTCACCCATCACATCCCATCCACCCATCGACCATTCATTACCCTCCATGTCACCTCCATCCACTCATTGGCCATTCAATTCCTTCCACATCACATCTGATATGTATGTTTTCCAATCAATGCAGTCAGCCATTACCGTTACCTATCTGACTCACCCTCTGCTCCATAACGGACACCCCGTTCAACCACTTAACTTCGTTCTTACACCATTGTTTCATTGTTCAACGATCTAGATGTAGTCGACACCACCATTTCCCATTCTCAAGACAATCGCCATCAAAATTACAGTCAACAACCACCATTAAAACCCGATAAACACAGTTAGCGTCGTTTTCCATTTGCAGGTATTAGTTTGATCATGGCGCCCAAGTCCAAAGCCACTGAAACTGAATAAAATACGTTCCTCCCTCCTCTTTTCGACCTAGATCACATACCCTTGGACGATAAAGATTATTTAAATGTAGAGCCAAAGTGTGAATTCGACTTCTTCGAAATACACTTCTAGCTCAAGGATGTTTTTTTGGGTCAAAGCGACGAGATCAGACTCTGGGAGTCCAATATTCCACTGTACCTTTTTCCCCAGACATAAAATTTTCCCAAATTTTCCCTGAAATGCCAAGCTCACTACCTTCTCAGCTAGAGGGCCATTTTTTCTTCGTCTAGAGAAACACTTTTCACCATCACCCTTCAAACGATAAATCAAATACTGCAGATAACCAAAAATGATTCCGCCTCCCACTTCTCCATTGAAATTTTGACCGAGCTATACCAGAAATTGTCTTTCCCACGGAGAGCTCAGATCTTTGAACTTCTCCTTCCTGAAAACACTCAGTTACCCAAAAATAATCACCCATATCATTGCTTCATCTTCTCACTCAAAGGTAACGAGATCATCTTATCCCTATGTTGCATGCCAGGATACTATTGTGATGAATGGCTATATGAACCCATTCTGGGTTTTTTATCCATTTTCTCCACTCAGGAAAAGGCTACTACACAGTTTGCTACAGTTAGTTTCTAGTTGACAACATTCATGAACAGTTGTTCAAGTTTTCTACAAAAGGTATGTTCAGGTATTCTTCAATATTGGTGTAGATGTTCCTCTTTTTCCAAGAAGACAAGTTCTCCTTCTCCCAGCAGAAGTTGGACCAAGATGGTAACCCTCAACCTGTGACCTCTTGGACATCCATAGTGAGGAAAAAATAATCTGAGTTCAAATTCAAGCAGTTCATTGACCACTTCTACTATCCAATGGTATGCATGCTCAATGGAAGAACAGAACCAAGGATAAACGAGGAAATTCAAATAATTCTACGCTTGTCAAACCTATCTAAAACATGGGATTGGTACCTCTACCAAGATGATACATAAATCAGGATCTAAGGATGTGAATTATCCCCTTACAAGCTACCAAAGTATTTTCCTTTCAGAATATCTACTCTGTATTATATTAGATAGATGATCAATTCAGATGATATTCACTTTGTATCTTTCAAGAAGAAACAACAGCTCAGGGTCAAAGGTCAGATAGGTTCTTTCATTTGCAACAGAAGAGCTACGGGGGAGGAAGCCAATAAACTTTTAAAGGAAATGAAATTCAGCCTCAGCTTCCCATGGAACTATGATCCTTGTGGCATTATCATGGAAAGTATGCTAAAGAACAATATTTCTCCCTATGCTCATGTGCCCAAACCTGAGATTGAAAGATTCATGAACCAGACAAAGTGGGAGGAAAACACTCTTCTAGACACAAAACAACATCCTTCACCCACCAGCATTTCACAAACCAATACTCCACAGGTACAAGAAGAGAAGAGGGCTAGAAAATAATTATTTCCTTCATTCACAGAATTCTCAGCAGAAGAATTCCAAGTCTAAGGAACAGGACCAAAACCAACCATACACCTGATAGGTCCAGAGGAGAAGAAACTTAGTCAACCATAGTTATGGAGGGACCACATTCATCACTCTTCTCAGGTAGCTAGCATACAATCTCCACTTCATCATCCAAGAAACAGACTGATACCACATTGTCAACTAAGTCCTCACAGGAGCCTACAGGACTTAATATTTTTTAGAAGTATAACTTGATTAAAAAGAAGAATGATTTGCTAACCAACAACACCTATGTAAATTTTTGGAAGAAGACATCGACAGCACATCACATTTTATTATCTGCCTTCGATACAGATAAAGGAAGGGTGCATATGGCGTTCCTATAGGCACAGGTTCCTCATCCCAAGTTAGTTTTCGATTACAAGAGGGACACATTTGAATTCGATGTCAAAGAGGTGCATCCAGCTGATAAAATGGATATGCATAGACAGACTGGTGAAATGATTTTCTCCACCCTAGAAAATACCTCCATGACTACTGCAAAGTTGCAGTTCTCCTTAAACAATGTCTAGTCTCAGTTGAAGCTGGAGAAGATATCCTCCCTAGCAAAAGATAACAAGAAAAAATCTCAGGAAGAGATGGTACTCAAAATTGGATATGATCCATCAAATGTTAAGGAAGATAAGAAACTACTAAAGAAGAAGAATGTTGACATAGCATCCTTAAGGAAACAACTAAAACTCCCAGCCACTGAAGATTCACAAGAAAAAGAAATGGATGATATTGAAGACCACAAAGAGGAAATGCTAAAATTGATAATGGAGCGGAATGCACATATCAAGGAGATGGAGGTTGAGCTAGACAAGATGGTCAAAGACAAAGAACAGAGTGTGTCAATGATTGTCATCCCACTGCAAGTAGTTCCTCTCACAGGAGTCATTACAACATCAGCAGCAACTACAGCAGAGATCCCTTCAGTTGTTCCAGTGAAAGCTTCAGATGCTTCTAAGAAATTGGTGAAGTCAATGGAGGACATCACCCTGTAGGGAGAAGAGATTAAAACATTGCAAGAAGAGATTAATAACCTCCATAAAATGAAATCCCTGTTTCATTCAAGTTACAACACAGAGATGCATAATTCACAAAGATTCACCTAGGAAATACAAAAGTTACAAAAAGAGACAGGCATGGCCAAAACACTGTCATAAGCCAAGGAAAACATATGGATGGACATAATCAAGTCCATGACAGATATTTGGATACTCATACATATTATGTTTGAGCAGCATGAACTGGTGCAGAGAGCTAGACAAGCCATTGACAAGATAAGGGAAGAGCTGGGAGAGAGGCCCACAGAGGCCACTGAAATCATCAGGTTCTTAAATTATAAGACCAAAGAAGAGCTAGAGGCTTTGGAGATTGAGGACAAGACAGAAACAATCCTTGAGGTCAAGAAGGTTTTGACTAATAAGGGATTGATGCTACAAATTGAGGAGAAATCCCAGACAATGGACATTGGAGTGCAGAGGTTTTTCAGCAAGGTCGACTCACTGCACAAGAAGGGACTTCCAAGTTTACTAGTGATCAATGATAAATTTATTACTTTGTCAGACTACAAACAGAAAATCCTCATAGTAGCGAAGGATGGCTCTAAGTTTGTAGGCATACAAGGAATCATAACTGGCAAGGATTTCTTAGAAACTCTACAGTTGGATCTGAGCATCCAACATGAGATAAAATACATCTTCATCACAAAGCCTACCTTTTCCAAGTATATAGAGATGGATGAAACATACAGAAGTCTACTCAAGGTTTCCATCCCTAGTCAAAGGAGATGGGAAGACTTGTGTGTGTTGCTAGAGTAAAGATGACAGGGACATCTGAGTTAGCGTAAATACAGTCAAAGTCAATTTGATGAATCACCAACTACTTCCCCCAGAATCAACACCAAGGATTCGAATACATCATCAGTAGTCCTATTATTTTGTAATTTGTAATCTAGTTAGTTAGATTTTTCCTCCACCGTATCCTAGTCATTAATGAAAGGATCAAATGTAATTTGTGTATAAATACTTCTCACTTTCAAGTATTGAGGGTTGATTTTTGCGCCCATTAAGCTATCTTTGTAATCTTTTTGAGAAGATCGACCAATAATAAAAAGACTGATTCACAAGATTCTTGCATTTGGATGTTGGTGATCTTCATCTTGCTCTATTAATTTTTATCTTACTCTGTAATCATTATTGTTTTTTTGTTTCTAATAATTTAAAGGAAGTTAATGAACAAAATTTTCCTCGAGCACTCTGTTTCTAGTCTTTAGCGATCTTCATGTTATTATTCTGATATTAATCAAATAAATTATTAATTGCTTCATTTCTTGATTGAATATCTCATGTGTTCTATATTTACACCACTTTTAAATCTAATAGATCGAACATTCTCACTATCTCGCCCTGTGAAGAAATATATAAAAGATATATCTGATCTTAATCTTTAACACAGACCCCGTAGCCCAATGGATGTTTAATGTAAATACTTCATTCAATCTTTATAAACAAAACAACAAACTTAGATTATTATAACTAGCCTAATATTTAAAACTCAAACATATCTAAATCCTACAGAGAGATCCCTCTCTGGAACTCGCAGGGCTAGATCCCAGCTTCGAAAGCGGTTTTGGTAAGTTACCTCTGTTAATTTCTTCTATCCTTAACAACCTCTGGGAATTACAAAGTGCTAACATAGTGGCGACCATACTGGGGAACTGAACAAACTTTCCATCCTTACGAATTATTTCCCCTAGATAAAGAAAACCTTATTTCTAAACAATTAAAGATATAACTTTCAAGAGATAAATGTTCATAGGTTGTTGAAGTTTGTATATATTAATTTATATTTCTTAAAAATTAAGTTTTTGGCTCCTAAAAGAATTCACACTAGATCTCATCTTGATCCAGAACCTGTAATAGCAGTAGATAATCCAGAAAAGTCACTCAGAAAAAGAAACATTGTAGAAGGTCAAGGGAGTAGCAGTCCTCTTCTTAGGGAAAATTCTCTTCTAGAGAAACTTATCACAATCTAGGATGTTGACTTTGACCTACCTTTTGAACAGATCCTTTTCAGAACCAAATCTGATAGCTTTGTGAATGAAATAGTTCTAGATCAAACCATCCTCCAACCTAAAACCCCTGAAAGACTTTCTCCCAGAGTAGATTTTGATCAACGGTTTCTTCAAGAGTTTAAGAAGTTAGAAGATCTAGTATGAAACCTTGATCAAGATTTGTATAAATCCCACTTTCAACAGACAATTGAAATTGTTTCCCTTACTATTGTTGCAGCTTCTCTCAATCCTTAAAAAGCTCATTTTGTATCTCCTAGCCCTACATCATCAACCTCTTCTGTCACTTCCCCACCAATCACATAGGTTGTCATTTAGCCACCTCCACCAATCATGGAAGAAATATATGCTCCCTTAATGTTAGTTTCTCCCTTACATGCCATGCCATAGGATTATCAAACTAGGATTCCTCAGTTTGATGATACTAGACCCCTTAATGCACAACAGCATGTGGATAAAATGAATGATTACTTTGATTTGAAGGAAGTTGATGAGGAAGTGTTGTGGGTGGGAAATCCCTCCTATGGACTAGCACTAAGGGTTTTATCATGCATGCAGAAATGACCTAAAGATTCTTACTTTTTACCATCATCCCATGCCTAAACCCCCATTACTCATATGTAAATACAAGGCTCAAGATATTAAGTTGACGTACCTTATTTTTCATGTTTGATGTCCCTTTTCACGCTTGGTCATTCTTTGACTGCAACTCTCCTCCCAATGCTGACCCGCATTCACTAAAGACAAACAAAGAAATCCACATGCATTTGATCTATGAACTAACGGGTTAGAGAGTTAATCAATCATACAATCAATATTCCAATAATGACAATCTCATATGGCAGAACGGCAAAAGAAATTCTTTTATTAACTTCACAATGATACCTTACAATGATAAAGTCAGCTACTGCTCCTCGATCCTGGTCCTGGGCTCTTCTTCCACTGTCTTCCAACTGATTTTCTCTATACTTCTATTTGCACAAGGATGGCTAAAGGTTAGGACAAAGGGAAATGCTTAATCGGGTATAGTTTCTTTACTATGATTCTCCTCCTTTCAAATGGGACCCCTAACACTTCTTTTATAGGCTAGAAGAAGCTAGGTATTTGGTCGAGTGACCGGCCATGCATGGCCAAAAGGTTTAGTTAACTTACCCAAAGTTGTGTGTTCCGTTAGCAACTTTCCTTTTTCTATGCTTTTTTAGGTACACGCGGGTTGTCTTGGGTCAGCTAGCGTGTACACGCGTTCAGTAATGGAGTAGGGCACGTGGGTTTTATAAAAGGAGTTTTTAAGAAGAGTTGTTCAACAGTGTTTTGGAAAAGAAGGAATCTAAGATGGCATGATGCCAAGTAAGCATGTCTGGTGCAAATTAGGGTTATAACAGATGCCCCCTAATGTGTGAGGTCAGAAGAGCATCAGATGGCCGAAATACATTAACAATCTTCACCGATGTTCCGAACAAGTGAGCCCAGGGACCAGAAATCGAGAGGTGTCGTCTGCAAAATAATAATTGTCTCACTGAGGCAGGCATACCCATGCTCGGGATAAAATAAAATCATGGCTACCAATCAAATACATTATATATCCATGTCATATAACTATATAAAGTGTAGTCACGATAAATACACAGTGGAGCTACATCTCGAAATCAAAAATATATACGTGTAGAGTATCCATCTTCTAGAAGCGGATAAGGCCTGATGGTTGGAGATGAGGTCTTCAGAGCTCAAGAAACAACTTCAAAATATTCAAAACTTGGGTAGGAGTGTAATATGAGTGTACGACTTCACTACCCAGAGGTCTTCGACAGCTTGTCGGTCATGGACTAGAGAATCTTGATGATCAGACTGAAAGCTTCATTGATTTCAAACAAAGACTTGACTGGACTTTGAGGATGGTTGGGCATGAGGGAAAGAGACAAACTACAGAGGGGGCAAATCAGGCTTGGTAAACTTCCCTTGGATAATAGCATGACAAAAGATGAGACTCAGGTAGCATGACATTAGCATAAGTTTATGAGGTAGGAGGCAACGCAAACTCTCCATATGTTTGGAAGAATAACCAAATGGAGGAGGACACAATTCAATGTAGGGGAACAACTTCCTAAGTTCATATTGAATCCCAGGGTTTGATGAACAAACGGATAGATGTTCTTTATCCAAGGGTGACTCATTGTGTTTCCAATAAAAAATAAAATACTTTTCCCTTCCTCTTTTTGGGGTATATTTGATTTTTCTTTTTGTCTTTTTCAATAATTTTGGAAAAAGAATAAAAGAATGTTACGTTACAAAGGAGGAATGAGTGTCGCAAACATACAAGTTCAAGGCGCAAGGACAAGACTGATGTTCAAATAAAGGATACTCTGGACAAATCCCTCCTGGGACCAAAGGTGTCAAGACGCAGAGGCAAAGTGCTACAAGGCTTGCGTATAAGGCGTGCTTCAGATGGTTCAGTTGCGAGCAACATGGAACCATCATTAGACCAAAGACGCAGGTATGCAAACACAGTTAACAAAACACACAATGGTAACGTCCTTCGATGTAAGTTTAACGAGCCCAGAGAAGGTAAGCTCGACGGTTTTTCATATTTAGAGAGTCTGGAAAACGCAAAAGGAGACTCCACTGGGATACCTTTTTCGAAGGTAGTCTAGTCGGTTCAAAAAAGGGGTAAACTAGCATCGATAAGACGTCTATTCAAAACCATTTTAATGAGTGTGATAAAGACAAGATCACTCAGCCATTTTTTCATTTTTAAGGAGTCTAAAAAAATATTAACTATGGACTCCGTTGGGAATGTTCTTCTGGACCATTTTAACGAGTGTGAAAGAATAAGGTCACTCGATGATCTTTTCAATTTTAGGGAGTCTGAAAAGAGCTTAACTATGGACTCCGTGGGGGTTCCTTTTTCGTAAATTTAGTCCCTTATGCCCGAAAAAAGGTTAAAATTATGCCTAAGAATACTCTTCCAGAGATTCGAGGCCTCTAGAGTATACCTTTGTTCGTACAGTTGACCATCCAGACCGAAAAAGGGGTAAACTATCACCGGATAGACATGACTTCAAATTTCAGTTTAACGAGTGTGAAAGGCCACAAGATCGCTCGGCAATATTTTCATGTTTAGAGGGTCTGAAAAGGGCTTAAAAGAAGACCCGTTATGTTTTGGGAGTCCCGTGGGTGAGGTCAAGAGTCATGCAAATGAGGCTCAAACGTGTAATCAAGTAAAACTAAAAGGACTCCCGAGCCTATAGTCATTAGTGACAGCATGAACACCATAATGAAACTAGGATCTACCTAGGGCATCCATGTTCCAGTAAGCTCTACCACCAAATCACGACACTTTTAAAGCAGCAATGATGGTTCTGTGTCACAACCTGATGGGATTGATCCTATGGCAAAGGGATAAAGACAACGAGATACAAAATTAGGGGTGGAAGCCTAACTTATATGCTCAAGTTGACCATCTGAGGTTTTTCCCACGAACCATCAAAAGTGACCCAAAACTCCAAAAAATGTCCTGATACCTGAACGTAACTTTCCATAGAAACTCTAGAAAATGATAAGGGGGGCCAAAAAAGTGACAAAAAAGGGCCAAAAAGTATATAAATAGAAGTTGGCAGCTCATTATCACCATTGTTGATTTGGAAATTGACTCTGGAGCAAAAACAACCCTTTGATAAAAGTGGTGATTCCGGGAGCTATAGTGGACGAAACGACCATCCGTCTGAGCCAAGTAAGTATAAACTACCACCCTTTTCTTTTTAATTCTTTATTTATGCATTTAATTTGGTTTCTTGGGGGGGCGTCAACCTTTAAAATGTTGGCCCTAGGTCCACACGGGTTGTCCTATGACAGCCCGCATGTACACTCGCTCTGTCTAAAGTCAGAGCGCGTGTACACGCGACTATCATCACAACAGCCTGCATGGACCCTCCCATGAGTGAAAAAAGGTTTAAAAACCAAGGCCTAACCCTCTGAAATTTTTCTCATGTGCAGGATGTATGTGCAATGGAGAGAATGAGAGCACGAAGATATTAGCGCACTAGTTGGGGAAGACCCAAACGTTGTGGCAGTGTCAATGCAATGTGGCTTGCTCAAGTTTTTTATGTGTCCTTTCATGAGAGCACAACCTAGGATACTAAATGCCTTGATTGAATACTAGCACCCTAACGCAGAAGATTTTATGTTAGAGGGGCAGTCACTGGTGCCCACTACAGAGGATATATACTTTTTGACTGGCCTCTCCAGGAGAGGGGAACCAGTCAATTTTTGGACATTTCCTTCGGGGCCTCATAACATATAGGAATTGATAGGAATTTATTATGAGGCTGGTACAGATCGATCGAGCTCGCAGGTGCCAATAAGAAGGATCATCGATTTATCACTGCACACAATTGTGTTTCTTATTAGGTAGATGACTGGTTCGGTGGCTCTACATCAGGCGTCCTGTGCACAGATGAACTATGCAGTCCAGTGCTTAAATGCATAGATATTTGACTGGAGCACTACACTACTGGATTGTATGAAGAGGCAGCTGACAGATTGTCGGTTGTGGATGCAGAGGAACTTCAGGTTCGGGATGATTCTATGTTATTTCTTCTTTGAAAGAGTTCCTAGTTTCAGTCCTCGAGTGGTGGTACAAGGACATTAGGCCTCTCTTCCTGTGGTTTGCAGATGGGCAGTGTTGCTGCCACGACAAGGTGGTGGAAGGACCAATGAGTCCTTTGACGATGACTTATTTGCTTGGTTGTCGCGGCATATCCTAGCCATACCGGATTATCCTTATGCTGGGATTGATTTCTCAAGAGATCCTGACATCCCTGTACCTCCAGGCGAGGAGCGAGGCGAGATGGGTAACTTTGCATCATTTTATTTTTTTTGAAACATATATAATTTTTATGTTGTTTTTTTTATATATATCATTTTTTTTTATACCAGAGTATTTGACAGATACATGTCTATTATGTGCAGATGTGGGACCCTCACAACCTACAGATTTTGCGAGGAACAGGAGTCATCCTTGGCCAGGGGTCACACCTGTCGCCGCAGGGGGACCAGCAGTAGCAGGAGAGCTTCCATTCAATGAGGCTGAGAGGGTTTTGAGACGAGTTGAGCAAAATTTTACCTCGCTCACTTGCACCATCCCTATGGAAAAGATTGAGGATCTGCCACCATCCATGCAGCCTCATGTAGTGGGGGCACCACAGATGTGGGTCCGACTGTTTTGGTGTTTGGAAAACGTTGTTGATTATTACAACAGGGCCCACAGGCCCTGACCTTAGTTAGTCTAGACTTTGACAGCTCTACCTATATATTTGTTTTGAGGGAATAAGCCCCATGACTCGTTACTGGTCATATTTTTTTAGGCGCTTGCATCCACCTATGTACTCTAATGATTATGATATTATATATGGATTTTTATGTCTTTTTGTGTCTTATGGATCATATTTATCTTTTAAAATGTATTTACATGTTTATGTGTATGTATTTTTATATGTGTGTGAGATGCCAGTCTAAAATTTGATTAGCTAGAGTATCTGTAACTTGGTTTAATCTCCTAGGAACATGAAAATATGTAATATAATCAAAGCTTCGTTCTAAGAGACGTACCCTAAGGAATCGTCGGTGTAAATTCGGATCATGAACATGGTAGAATCTATTTAACTGAGACACAACCAGTTGAGCGTCTAAATAGACCCGGAGATGAGAGATGCCAAATGACAGGGCGTCACGAAGCAACTCAATAACTACACTGTACTCGACGACATTGTTTGTGGTGTCGCCAGAGCATATACCTCCGGAAGATAATAACTGGCCTCGAGGTGTAAAAATTACCCAAGCTGTGGAGGCAAGCCTCCGAGTGTGCCAGCTAGCACCGTCTACGTACCCAATGAACACCTCTGATTCACTTTACATCTGCCACAGTGACAAAAGATAACATCAAAAATGACACGTCCATAATACTAAAAGAAACCAGAAAGTATTAGTACAAAGACTATACATATGTTACAAAAAGTTACCCAAGGTTACCTACCTATGAGTAATACTTCTTGAGGTAGAGCCCATTTCTAGGCTCCGCCAAAGTATTTCCCTCAAAGTCAACCAGATGATAAGCACCCTTTTTTAGAACCTCTTTTATGATGAAAGGTCCGAACCACATGGGTTTGAATTTTCCTGCCCCCAGAGGGTCCTTATCTTGGTCATAGACCAGGACAAGGTCACCTTCAGAGAAAATCCGAGGACGAACGGACCGATCATACTAACACTTGACTTTTTGTTTGTGAGCCTTGTTGGCCAAGGCCACATCACAACGCTTCTCATTGAGCTGCTCAAGGTATAATAACCGTTCTTCAAGTGGAGAAGTGTCTGGCAATAACTGTACTGCCAATTTTAGGGACGGGATCTGACATTCTATAGGCAAGACTGCTTCCAGCCCGTAAACGATCTGAAAAGGTGAGAAATCGGTTGCAGTCTTAATAGATGTTCGGTAAGCCCATAATGTCGAGTATAACATCAAATGCCAATTTGACTTGGTTGAGTTGATCGTTCGTTGTAGGATGGTCTTAATAGATTTATTTATAGCTTCCACCTGACCATTTGGTTGGGGGTAGTAGGGTGACGAATGTTCTTGCCACAAACCAAGATTTGATGTTAATTTGGTCATCATCTGGTTCTGAAAGTGACTTCCATGGTCAGTGACAATCTCTCTTAGGACGTCGAACCTTTCTATTATCTGGTTGAATAAAAAGAGAGTTGCAGTCTCTCCATCATCTTTAAACATTGGCATAGCTTCGACCCACTTCGTGAAGTAGTCTACGGCTACAATGATATAACGGTACCCCCTTGTTGAAGGAGGGTTGCATGTAGTGTAATCAATCCCCCACTTGGTGAAGGGACCAACTGTGATGACAGGAAACATGGGAGCGGGATGTGCCCTCATCTTCCGAGAGAATATCTGACACAAGTGGCACTTCTTGACCGATTCGATACAATCTTTGATTAGTGTCGACCAGAAGTAACCTGCTCATAAAATCTTTTGGGTTGTTGCCAACCTAAACAAATGACCGCCACAAGCTCCAGTATGGAAATCGTTAAGCATGATAACTGCTTCTTCGTGAGTGAGGCATCGGTGCAGGATGCAATCTACGCCTCTTCGATACAACGTATCGTCAAGTATGAGATAATTCTTAGCCTGATGACGTATACGATGACACTCAACATGAGAAACAGAGGTGGGGAACTTCAAAGTCTGGAGATAGACAAGTATATCTCCGTACTAGGGATCCGAAGATGCAATCAAAAACATATCTCCTCTGATAGGCGACTTTTCGGGCATAACATAACCTGACTCGATCGGAAGTTCTGAGATGAGTTCTGCGAAGACCAGTGACTTTTTGGATTTCACTGAAAAAAAATCTAAGTCGAATTACTAGAGGAGGACTATCCATCTACTGATATTTCCTCCTATTACCCGTTGTGTCAACACGTATTGAAACAGATTCACAATGGCAATGACGGTGGTCTTGAGAAACAGAACATAATGATGGAACCGTTGAACAGCATGGACTGCTGCCAACGCAATTTTTTTGATATGATAATAATTGAGTTCCGATCCAACTAGGCCTCGAATCAGGTAATAGATCACATATTCTGAGAGAAAATCATCTTCCTGAACTAAGACCATGCCAATCGTTGACTCTATTGCAACCATGTATAATAAGAAATATTTGTTATAGTTAGGTGGTCGAAGCAGAGGGGAAGTTGTGAGGGCATGTTTCAACGCTTCGAAGGAGCATTGAGCGGCATCATCCCAATGAAAAGGAACATCTTTCTTCAGTAAGTGCATAAATCCCTTTGTGATCTCAGCATAGTTGGCGACGAAACGCCTTAAAAAATTCACCTTGCCCTGTAGACTCTGAAGTTGAGGGATTGTGCATGGGGGAGACAACTGAACTATTGCCTCAACCTTGAGAGGATCGACCATGATCCTTGTTGTTGACACTATGAAACCTATGCCATGTTTCTTATTGACCGGCACAGCATTTGACACCCATTAGGTCAAATGGATAGGATAGATAAAACCGGCTTTTAGTAGTTTCTCAACTTCAACCTTAATGGTTGTTGCTTTCCTGGGATTAACTAGATGAAGCTTCTGCCAAACAGGCTTGGCATCCAGATAAGTTGTGATTTCATGTTCGACTATTTTTGGATTGATGCCTGGAATTTCCTCGTAAGACCAGGCAGAAACATCGTGAAATTCTTTAAATAGATCTATGTAGATTTGAATCTCTTCGAGGGAACAGTCAGCTCCGACGAAAACATGCTCCATGATGCCAGGGGTTCTGGAGATATTAAACGGTATAGTTTCAGTGATAGCTTCCATATTACCCTCAACATAAACCTTATGTGTAGCTAAGGGATTAATAGGACAATACCTATCTCCAGTCATATTCAAGGTGAATTCTCCTGCTTCGATTCTGCTTAACTCTAGGAGGAAGTATGATCTGTGATGGAGATCATCCCAGGGTTTGTCCGGACTAGTCATTGCTTCAATTATTGCTTCGTCGGAGGGCAAGACTAAGTCTAACGAATCAATATCAACGAGAGAGCCTTGAGCCCAAATAGGCTTTCGAATCGGATCTAACTCTTGTGCAGGAGTTGGATCTGTGTCGGCCGAATTTTGTTGGACTAAAGAGTATGCTACTTTGGCTGCAGAAAAGGTCATGGACATGCTAGGGTGCCCTGTCCCTTCCATCATGGACAATGGGGAAGGAAGTATCCACGGATTGTTGAGGTAAGTCGTGTGAAACCACGAAACTTGGAAAATCTCAACCTTATGGTGGTCTGATATGAACTTGACATCGCCTTGAGGGGGTGGGTAATCGAAGGTACCCATCAAAGATGGGCACAAACCAACTCCTACGTTGACGATGCTCGGTTGGGGATTATCAATCATTGGGACCGCAGATGCCCCCAATGAAGGGTTGGGTATGGATAAGGACAATTGATCAATGGTCATGATCCATCCCTCGTGTGGAAACAACAAGACCCGAAAAACTATAGCAACCACTGCTTGCATAGAATAAGTCCAACTCCTAGCTAACAAGATATTGTAGTTGAGGGATGTGTCGACTACTTTGTTAGGGTCCTAACCTGCACATAGGTAGAGAAATATATTCGGATGTAATAAAGGTCAATATTAATAAGGCCTTTCAATAAAATAGAATAAGGAAGATGTAAGAAGACCTAATAGAATCTTTAGCTTCTAGAAGGATCTTCCTCTAGATGCTTCTCTTGATAGACATATTTAGTATAAATAAGGGTCGAGGGTATGAAAACCCTAGCTTGGAGATTATTGTAACAGAGCGTTGCTCGACTGGAGGTTGCCCCCTCGAAGAGGCCCGTGAACATTGTTTTTTGAATTCATTGGATTCATCTCTTCTCCCTTATCACATTCATCCATATCATTTTTCGACAAAAATTTTGACCCCGCCCACCCCTTTTCAGTTCACCCATCCTCATGGCCCATACTCATAGCCAAGACCTAGAAGCTCATGTCAACACCTTGCAATCCGGTTTCCTCAAGACCCAAAAATAAGTGAAACAACTCAGTGCTATTGTTGCCTCCATCGATACATCCATCAATACAACCATAAATGCATCCATGTAGTCCTCAATGGAGGAAGTCAAACAATAACTGACCACCCATCTTGAATCTGTCTTTGCATCACTTTGTACCAAACTGAAAATCCCTACAGATGACCCTTTCTCTGACGCACCTCTAAAGAATGAAGGTGAACATTCCTCCCATTCCCATACCTTTCAGCACCATCACTTTCAACGTGACCTACGCCTTCTGTGGGTGGATGTGACCAAATTTGATGGCTCGGACCCCACTGGTTGGGTCACCCAAATGGAACAGTATTTCTCTTTATACAGCATTACAGATGACTTGGCCAAACTCCGATATGGTGTTCTCCATCTAGATCAAGAATGTTGGCAATGGTGGCAATGGAGAAAAACTTCTCGTCAAGGGTATATTGCGTGGACCCAATTTGTGACTGAGCTTTATGAATGCTTTGACACTGACGCCAACCATTTGGGTCTTTTGACAAAGTTGAAACAATCAAGAATAGTATAAGACTTCATAGATGCCTTTGAGCGCCTGGCTTTTCGAGCAAAGGGCATGACTGATGCTTTCTTTCGAGAGTGTTTTATCAGTGGCCTCAAGGATGATATTCGGGCCCATGTCCTCATGGCTTGACCTTCAAGTTGGGTGGAGGCTACTAAAAAAGATAAAGAAGCACAACAGGTTGTATTCTCTCAAAACCGTAAACCCTCCTTTATCCCTCGCCCTAAACTTGTAAATCCCACTACTCCCTCCGCCCCATTAAAGATCCAAAAATTGACCAGGGCTGAAATGGTTGAACGCCAACTCAAAGGCCTTTGTTATAATTGTGATGACAAATATTTCCCGGGCCACAAGTGTAAGGAACAAAATCTTTCTATGGCCATCTCTGAGGATATTTCGAAAGAGGCTGTTGAAACTCCCCTTGTGCCTGAGTCACCTGAAATCATTGACATAACCCCTCCCTCAGACCCTCCTGAAGTGGAACCAATCATTTCCCTCATTGTTGTCACTGGCTTCTCCGCCCCCCAAACCCTCAAGTTAATCAGTTACATCAAGCATCAGAAGATCATCATTTTGGTTGATAGTGGAAGCACCCATAATTTTATTCATCGTTGCATTTCCCAAGAAACTCATTGCTACATCCATGCCGTCAACAATTTCCAAATCATTATTGCCAATGGTGGTTCCATGAAATGTGGAGGGCGCTATGAAAATGTGCATCTCCAAATCGGTGACTACCACCTAAAATCCAATATGTTTGCTATCGACATGGGCGGTTGTGACATTGTGTTGGGTGCAGACTGGCTAAAAACTTTGGGTCTCATTCTCATGGATTTTAAGGAATTAAACATGCAATTTGACCAGGAAGGCCACCAATATAAATTCCAAGGCATCACTGCTAGTTCACATGAGGTCATTAGTTCCCATCACATGGAAAAGCTGCTCAAGAAAGGTCATTTTGGTGTCATTGCCCAACTCCATGCCATACAAGCAATAGAGACACCCTCGGTGCCTCAAGACCTCCAAGACCTCCTTTCTAAACATCAAATGGTATTTTCCACTCCCCAAGGACTCCCTCCTTCCCGCAGTGTTCATGATCATTCTGTTATCACTCCAAGAAACTCCTTAGGGTTGTAGGCTAAGAATGCTTGGTAACTTAATAAATCATGAATAATGAAAGTGTGGATCAATGGGATAACTCAAGGGCTTAATGAGAAGAACAACTTATCATGCATCCAAATGAGCCAGTGCTTTTAGAAACCAATAATCATATACAGTAATTGAAATGGGATATGAAGAACACTATACTAGATAACCAAGTACATTAACATGCAGGGTCATACAAGATAGCAAGAGATCATTCAATTCAAATTTATGAGCTAAATAAGAAGATGACAGTTCTTAATAGCTGAGCTAAATTGAATCAAATTACAGAGCAATGTAACACATGAGAAAATATGACAATGGTAGCAAAAGAAGACTGTCATTCATATCAAGATAAGAGTCTTAGTACATATGCCAAAAAGTGTCTCCAGAATTGAAACCCCTCTAGACTCTTAGAAAATCTAGGAATTTATAGCCTTTTACAATCAGTTTTCAGATCCTAAAACAATGGATCTGATAATCTAAAAACAGTAAACAAAAACTGTATTTACAAAAAGATAGGGATAGTCCCTCAGAATAAGGATGATCCCTATGTGTTGGTCCTTTGAATGTGTTGAACAGTTGATGAAGTGGAGATCAGCCTTCCAAGGCTCCTTAGCTTGATATCATGAAGATAGAATTTGAATTGGGTGATGTGCTTGTTCATCCCTGATATTTTGCCTTAAAAATTGACAAAAACTTAGTCACAAAACTCCTTTTTGACTTCCCTTTCCAAACTAGCTGTTAAGTTAGACTTGATAATTCAACACCTGTCCATTTGAAATGGTTTCAAACCATTCTAACCCAAAAAATCTTGATCTGGGCGAAAATTTGGCTATTCTGGTCATGACAGGCTTTCACCAGCTAATTTACCCGAAAATCTTTTCCTTAGCTAGTGAAAGGCGGAGCTTTCACCAGCTAACTAGTTATAATTCTGCCTTCTGCGCTGGTGAAAGTGCAGATTTTTTCAAAATCAAATTTCTCAGTCATGGAGAGTCTGTTTTGCATGCTTAAATAGTCGATCGACATCTACAAATCCTAATCTTTCCAATGGTGCTTTCAAATATTCATTTGGAGTTTGGGAAGCTAGCCAAATTTCCCCTACAATATTAAGGATCACTCTTTCAAAATGCCAGTGCATTTTTTATCGCTAACATCTCGCTCCAACTGGGATGGAGACGTCCCTGTGAGGTCTCTAAGAACCTGGAAGACCTTGTGCCTTTAGTATTGGGCCATGGAGTCATTCATCCTTTTTAGTCCCAACAATGTTTACAACCTGCATTATGTCCTTTAAAAATGACCAAATATAGTCAAAAAACTTATTTTTGACTTTCTTCTTCAAGAATAGTGTTTAGACTTGATTTGATAATTCATAATCATCCTATTCCAGAAGATTTCACATCATTCCAACTTGAATATCTCGAATCTGGGAAAAATTTTGAATATTCTGGTTAAAACAGCTTTCGGTGGTTAACAGTATTTGGATCTAAGCACCTTATCCACCGAAATCACTTCTTTTCGATGATTAATGAGCACTGGAGGGCTCGCCTAAACCACCAAAAAACAGAAGTATTTCAAAAATCAAAATATCAAAATTTTGATTACCTGCATGTTTGTAAATGACTTCAGGGCTTCTTAGATGAAGCTCCTTTCTCTCCGACTAGACTTGTAATCTCCTCCTGATGGGTTTCAGCTTTCAACTCTCCTTCCATAGAAGTGAAAATTTGAGCAAGGGCCTCTAATCCAAGAGGTCTAGCTGTTGGGACTGCTTGTTCCTTCAACTGTAATCTAAGAAGTCTGAGTTTTTTATACAAAGATGCATTCTCTTTCATTAGTAGCTTGTTTCTTTCAATTGTCTTCTCATGTCTCTGCTTGACTTCTTTTGTACTATCTGCAAATCCTTATCTTAAAAAATATGATGGTCACTGAAATCTACTCTGTCAACGTGTGTTGCACCCAGCTACACAATAAAAGCAAAGATTTTCAATCTTAAGCTCTTTTGTATGGCTAACGAAAATGACTCTGGACAACCAATGCCAGAAACACACAAAACAACCATATTGTGCACTATATTCAAAAGAATCATTGAAAGTTGGAACTGTAATCTGAAGAACTAGCACGGAACCATTCTGCTACCAAAAATAGGGATTTCCTCCTCAAGTACACATTCCAACATATCCATGATAGATTGATGTTTTTCTTTTTATATCAAATCTGTATGATGCAAGACTATTATATATGCCCGTCTCAACGCAATCAAAGATTCTCTCAATGGCCCACGTGGTATCAACCTTCTATCGCCCCAAAGGGTTGTACAGTTTACCATTACAATCTCCAAGTCCCTGGACAAGCTCCAATGATTTCTTGCTTCTTGAAATGACTAAAATTGGTGTGGATGTTGTTCTCTTCATTAGGGACATAAAAGGGAAACAAAAGACCCCAAAAAACTCATGCCATCATCCAGAATAACAACTCCAATTCCATTCCCAATTTTGTTAGCAGTCACCTTGGACCCCCTAAACTGGCAATTATGTTCTGCCCTGTCTCCTCTTCTATGAAATTCCATCACACCATATCTCTGGAAAAAAAAATGCAGCAATATTCAACCTGTTTGGACCTGATCCAATTTTTGTAGTAGTACCAATTAGATGTCTTTGAAGCATTTTGGCTTCATCTCCACCCTTATCACACATGTCAAAGAATATCTGCAGTCTAGAATCAAAGTTCTGGTCTACCATCTCCTGCCAGAATTGGCGAAGCTCATCCTTGGACAAGCTATTGGTTTTCAACCCTTTTCGCCGAGCTAAGGCATCAAAAAGTTCCACTGCAAACTCTTTCGAGTCTTTCATTCCTATGCAGGCACAAAAATTCTCTCTGGAGACTCTTCCATTCACTGCAAATTGCTCAAAATGTTTATCCATTGTTTTCCAGGCTGCATCGTTCTCCTTCCCACCAACATTTCTATCCAAAAATCTCAGGTTTTTCAGCCCCCCCTCAGCACTAGATACATTTCTATCAAACTTAATCCTTCTGTTGGCCTTAGAATTGGAGGTACTACCATCAACAGAGGACCCATTGACAGACTCTTTGTTGCCTCTGAAGGTCGAAATCCTCTTCATCTCAAATTTAATTTTGGTTGTAAATGAATCTCTCTTCGTGCCTGGATCACCCATACGAGGAGTTGGCTTAAGTTCAGACTTTGTTCCCATATAAGGATTCATACTTATTCCATCCAATGCACCTTGAGAATAGAAAAATCTTGCAGGCATCATTTTCTCCTCTTTGGTGCATCGAGAGATTTCCTCGTTGCCACTGTGGACAACAACACCATCCAGTTCTGATTGCAGACTATTTCCTCCAAACTTGGATATTTCATCTGGGGCATTGTACGTCTAGACGAGGACTGTGTCGTTGGAGCACTTAAACGTAATCAGGGATCGAGTCCCGCCCATCATGGCCGCATCTAGGTTGATTTCCCAAACCACCCAGCCTCCCGAGACGTCTGGCTGGGCTGTGAAGGCCATGCGGATGGATCTGTTTCTAGGATCGTACATCCAGGCAAAATTAGCGTTCAGCTCCTGCAACGACTGGCAGCTCCATAATTATCGGTGAATCATGATGATCCCCCACATTCATCACGCAAATGAAATCAAAAACATACAAATATTAATTTCAACAAACCCTTTCGACCGGATTCTCTGCAAATCCGATCAAATTTCGAAGCATACATAACGATGCTCACAACTCCATGCATCGAACGACCAACAGATGCGGAACCACACTGTCCTTCAGATCTGATAATTCATTTTACTGGAGATGGAAACCGCTTTGAGAGCATCTCTTCACTTGCAATACATAGAGGGCATGATGGATCTTGCTGATTAGCTTCAGAATTCGTTTTCTCCGAACACTCTGGATGGTAGACATGCCCACAAGCTAGCACAGCGACAACAGAGAGATGATACTCTTTGTGATAAAAGTTTTGAGCAAATACCAAAAGTCTGAACCTCCACCTAGGAAGACGTGGAAGTGGCATGTGTGTTTTTGGCCCTGATCCTTTCCATGGACAGAGAAACTCCATCCATACTCTCTCTACCAGAAATCCACGCAAAATCAGAAGGGCTTGTTGCATCACTCCAACGGAACCGCTCTCTTCTTAGAGGAAGCTACAAGATCTGAAAATGTCTGCATTGACCACCAATTAGGGACACCTCCATGTGACCCCACTGTTGAGTCACCATTACTACCAGCCAACTTGAAGGAGTGTCTTCCATCCAATGCTGATATGGAGCTATTGTTTAGTGAAATGCATGGATCCGGCTGTCTGATATTGAAGTAAGGAATAGCTGAGGGGTATTCCTCTTTGGAGGATGCTTCTGTTATATATGGGCCCAAAACAGAATCTGAGGGAGTATTAACTGAGTTTCCATCATGATCTGGAAGAAGGGGAGAAATCAACCACTATGGCTCATGAAAGCTAGCTGACAAAGGGCTTGAATCAACTAAACCATTTCCAACTTGGAGCAGGCGCTTGGCTCTCCTTGAATACATGACGATTTTCAAAATGTTTCGACACATTTTCAACAAACAACAAGGCTCTCTATCGGTTTACTCGTTTGAACAATTTGAAAAGGTCAAAAAGCATCCAAAGGGTCACTTGTCTTCTTACTTGTATGTTGATCAGCAAAGTCCACAACTCTTCAGCAGATCGACCCACAGCATGTTGATATTGAGTCCCAAAGCTTTTCACTCTTTGTCAATAATTCCTCGAGGTGTGCATGCATAGGAAAGATATAGTCACTATAACAATTGTCGAAAATTTATTTTGATGTTTACAACAGTAAGTTCTTTCACCAGCTTACTTGTTGCGGGGAGTACACCTTAACCATTGAAACCCGAGGCTTTCACCAGCTAACTTCAACTTCATAACATAAGTTAGTTGTTGAAAATCTTTTTCACAAAAATTTGAAAAAATCTTTGGAGGATCAATTTATTTCTAAGATAAAATCTTAAATCCTATGTTTTGATACTTCTAAAATCAGGCGAGCTTATTCTTCTGCCTACTCCTACTCTAACCACTGTACTGTTTCCGGGTCAAGTAAAATCATGCTTCCAATGAAGCCATGTCAGAGACTGATTTACAGGCATCATGTTATATCTTGACCCGAACAACAATGGAAGCCATATCATGCAGAAAAGAGGTTTAAATAGATGATAAAAACAATCTTCTTCTAACAAAAATATCCTTGGGTGTATGCTGCTCATAGAATCCAAATAGCCAGCAATAGGGTCATTGAATTCACAAAGAAATACCTTTTTGAACTGTTGATCCAACTAAAAATTGAAATGATGTTGAAAGTTGCCTTTACTGATCTCACTGTTGAATGTAGGTTGCTCAACCCTTGCCAGAGAAACATGTAGGATGGATTGTTGATCTGGAATTTTCAGCTCCTCACCTTCTTCTCCATATTTGTTGTAATTCCCCTGTGTCTGCACATCTGAAAAATGAAGGTTGGCCTCATCATCTATTGCAAATCCAAATCCAGGATTTAGGTCTTCTCTGTTGTTGGGATCAAGAGACTCATGACTAGTATCAATTACAGCATCAATGCATTCTTGATCATGATTCTTGTGTTCTAGCTGAATATTAGACAGTCCCTGCAAATCTGGAATTTGTAGGTTGTCCTCATCAACCTTTACAGATCTGAAACTGTCACTTGTTGTCTTGTTAATTTGCTCATCATTTCCAATTTTTTCAGAAGAAACAATATGATCTTCATGACACCCTAAAACAGTGGATGCATTTAATACGATGTCAAAAGCATCACTAAAGTTATCATGGTATGAATCACTGATTTCTTGATCATAATGAAGAATATCTTCTACAGCAACATATTCTTCATGAGTATCTAATTCTTTAGTCAGTAATTGAAATTCATGACAACATTGAGGATAGAGAAGATCAGTTGGAAATATCTCTTTACAAAACACATGGAAGGCAGCATGAAAATAATCCAAAGAGCTGATACTAGCAATAGGCAAAGATTGGTACCAATCACGAGCAATACCTTCTAATGAAAAACAAAAGAGTCGGATCTGAACATCCTCATGCACTACCTGCAACCGATCCATGTAATCATGAAAGTCCAGCAAATGTTCAGCTAGCACTTCCCACTCTTCTCCTCAAAATCTGGGAAGATTGTTCTCCCATTCATCTCTAGTATGTACTTGATTAGGGAAACCAACAATACTTGAAAAATCACAGAACGCATACCTCTTTGCTAAGATCTTGTTCATGTCATACCAGTGGAGTCACCAACAATTTTCTGAACAATGGAGTCGCCACTGAATTCATCCTTCATGGAGTCGCCAGATAGATTATTACAACCAAATGATGTCCAGGCTTTGTCTATCATCAAAGCTGGATCTATGTCGTCTCCCAGGGAAGCTGAGCTTCAATATCCTCTCCCCGGCAACGGCGCCAATTTGTTATCACTCCAAGAAACTCCTTAGGGTTGTAGGCTAAGAATGATTTGTAACTTAATAAACCATGAATAATGAAAGTGTGGATCAATGGGATAACTCAAGGGCCTAATGAGAAGAACAACTTATCATGCATCCAAATGAGCCAGTGCTTTCAGAAACCAATAATCAGATATAGTAATTGAAATGGGATATGAAGAACACTATTCTAGATAACCAAGTACATTAACATGCAAGGTCATACAAGATAGCAAGAGATCATTCAATTCAAATTTATGAGCTAAATAAGAAGATGACAGTTCTTAATAGTTGAGCTAAATTAAATCAAATTACAGAGCAATGTAACACATGAGAAAATCTGACAATGGTAGCAAAAGAAGATTGTCATTCATATCAAGATAAGAGTCTTAGTACATATGCCAAAAAGTGTCTCCAGAATTGAAACCCCTCTAGACTCTTAGAAAATCTAGGAATTTATAGCCTTTTACAATCAGTTTTCAGATCCTAAAACAATGGATCTGATAATCTAAAAACAATAAACAAAAACTGTATTTACAAAAAGATAGGGATAGGCCCTCAGAATAAGGATGATCCCTATGTGTTGGTCCTTTGAATGTGTTGAACAGTTGATGAAGTGGACATCATCCTTCCAAGGCTCCTTAGCTTGATATCATGAAGATAGAATTCGAATTGGGTGATGTGCTTGTTCATCCCTGATATTTTTCCTTAAAAATTAACAAAAACTTAGTCACAAAACTCCTTTTTGACTTCCCTTTCCAAACTAACTGTTAAGTTAGACTTGATAATTCAACACATGTCCATTTGAAATGGTTTCAAACCATTCTAACCCAAAAAATCCTGATCTGGGAAAAAATTTGGATATTCTGGTCGTGGCAGGCTTTCACCAGCTAATTTACCCGAAAATCTGCTCCTTAGCTGGTGAAAGGCGGAGCTTTCACCAGCTAACTAGTTATAATTCTGCCTTCTGCGCTGGTGAAAGTGCAGATTTTTTCAAAATCAAATTTCTCAGTCATGGAGAGTCCGTTTTGCATGCTTAAATAGTCGATCGACATCTACAAATCCTAATCTTTCCAATGGTTCTTTCAAATATGCATTTGGAGCTCGGGAAGCTAGCCAAATTTCCCCTACAATATTAGGGATCACTCTTTCAAAATGCCAATGCATTTTTTATCGCTAACACATTCCATTCCCCTTGTACCCGGAAGCCTTCCTCCCAATATTCATCTGTATCGCCACCCCTTTTCACAAAAAAATTAAATTGAGAAAATGGTCCAGGAACTCCTTATTGCAGTCGTTATCTGCCCTTACTCTTCTCTTGTAGTCATGGTCCTGAAGAAAGAAGGCTCTTGGAGAATGTGTCTTGACTTCTGTGCCCTCAACAAACTGACCATTAAAGACAAATTTCCCATTCCTGTCATTGATGACCTCCTGGATGAATTGAGTGGTGCCCAATTCTTTACTAAACTTTATCTTCGCTTGGGCTATCACCATATACATATGAAAGAGGCAGACATTCCCAAGACGGCCTTTCGAACTCATGAGGGCCACTATGATTTTTTGGCCATGCCCTTTGGCTTGTGTAATGCCCCCTCCACCTTCCAAAGCCTCATGAATCATGTCTTTCATCCTTTTCTGCATCATTTTGTCTTAGTTTTCTTTGATGATATCCTCATCTATAGAAAAACTTGGACAGACCATCTTACTCATGTGGATCGAGTTCTCCATCTACTCTCTCAGCACCAACTTTTCCTGAAACAGTCTAAATGTGCCTTTGGTGCCTCAGAAGTAGAATACTTGGGTCATCTAGTTGGAAAGGATGGTGTCAGGGTGGATCCAAAAAAGATTGACGCTATGCAAGACTGGCCGCACTCAAAGACTCTCAAAATATTGCGTGGATTTTTGGGCTTAACAGGGTATTATCGCAAGTTTGTTAAGAATTATGGAAAGATTGCAGCACCTCTCACTGCTCTCCTCAAAAAGAACTCTTTCACTTGGACTACAGCCACTACTCAAGCTTTCCAAACCTTGAAGGTGGCCATGTGAACCACTCTGGTTCTATCCCTTCCTGATTTCACAAAGACCTTTGTGTTGGAATGTGATGCCTCAGAGAAAGGAATCGGTGGTGTCCTTATGCAAGAGGGTCGACCTTTGGCCTTCACCAGCAAGAAACTATCTGAAAGGAATCTGGGCAAACCCATCTATGAAAAGTAAATGTTGGCTATTCTGCATTTCATTGACCCGTGGTGCCCTTATCTCTTTGGGAAATGTTTCCAAATTACGATAGACCATCAAAGCTTCAAGTACTTTCTGGAACAACGCATTTCCTCCCCGGAGCAACAAAAATGGGTGACTAAACTCTTTGGATATGATTATGAGATCATTAAAACAAAGGCAAAGACAATGTGGTGGTGGATGCACTGTCCCGGAAATATGAAGAAAAAGGATCCTTTTTTTCTCTTTCCTTCATTGTACCAGATTAGCTCCAAAATGTTCGCTAGGAATGGCTACAAGATCCCAAAAGTTCGCATATGATCCAGCAATTGCAAACAAATGCTCCAGCTCCCCCAGGGTACTCTTGGCTCCAGGATGAGCTTCGATACAAAGGTCATTTGTATTTAAGTAAACAATCAAAGCTTAAATCCACGGTACTTTCTGAGCTTCATGCTACACCCACAGTGGGGCACTCCGGGTTCACCAAAACCTATGACAGGGTCAAACGTTCTTTTTTCTGGGATGGTATGAAACAAGACATCCGTAATTTTTTCCTTGAATGTGATGTGTGTGTTAGCACTCTGTAAATTTCCTAGAGGTTGACAACAGAAGAAATCTACTAAGGTAACTTTATCCAACCGCTTTTGAAGTTGGGATCTAGCCCTTCCAACTTCAGAGAGGGATCTCTCTATATGATTTAGTTATGTTTCAAATTTTAAATATTAGGCTAGGTAAATAAATAGGTCAGTTTTTTTTCGTTATAGTATTTGTCGGGTTGGTTGAGACAGTCTACACATCCATTGGGCTATGGGGTCTGTGTCTTGAGTAAAAAATGAAATACAAACCAGAAACACAAAGGGAAAACTTTCACAGGGTGAGATAATATAATCATTGGATTCTTTAGTAGCTTAAATGATGAATAGCAGAAAAGATGAGAAAGATAATTTCAACAAAGAAGCAGTTAAGAATTTCTTTATTGAAAACACCAGAAGATAAAACACTAAAATCTTTCGAGTCAGAAACAGGGTATACAAGATAAATCCTGCAACTTTCGTTACTTCTAAAGATTAGATTCAGAAAACAATATGATAACAAAGAGAGAATAACATTCAACTTAGAGAGAAAAACATCACCAGTGAATACACGCAAGAATCTTGTAAAAGTGCCTCCTTTTTATTAATGGAAGATTTCTTCAAAAATATTACAATTTGATAGCGTAAGGGTGTGAAGATAAACAACCCCCAATACTTCGAAAGGTGAAGTATTTATAACTCAAATTACAAACGATCCTGTCATTTATGACCAGGATGTGCTAAAACTATTTTTAGCCTAACTAACTTAACAAATTTCCTAAATCTAGGAACTGCTTGATGATGTGGTGTAACTGCACGCTGATTTCTGGGTGGACCGTTGATGAAGCCTCTGCATGACCTCATTTGACTGGACAACTGGCTGGACTGGGACAGCTCATCTGCTAATCGATCAGATCACAGAGTTCCTCCCATCGAAGATGACTGGGCACGTTGACTTTGAGTAGCCTTCGATACACTTCGTCCATCTCTGTGTACTTGGCGAATGTAGGCTTGGTGAGGAAGATGTATCGAATCTTGTGTTGGATACTGATGTCCCACTGAAGGGCATCTAAGAATTCCTTGACAGTGATGCTCCCTTGAATTCCTGCAAACTTTGAATTGTCCTTAGCCACATCGGCCAATCTCTTCTTATAGTCTGGGAGTGTCATCAACTTATCATTGATTACCTTCAGACCAGGAAGACATTTCTTCTAGAGAGCCTCAATCTTGCTAAAGAATCTTTTTACCCCTAGGTCCATGGTCTGAACCTTTTCTTCCAGCTGAAGCATTAATCCTCTCTTGGTCAAAACTCTTTTGACCTCAAGGATGGTCTCTATTCTATCTTCAATCTTCAGCTCTTCTAGCTCTTCCCTGGTCTTAGAATTGAGGAACTTGATGATCTCGTTCGCCTGTGTTGGCATCTCTCCCAGTTCCGATATGATCTTCTCGATGGCCTGTTTGCTTCTCAGCACCAACTCATTCTGCTCAAACATTATCCGTATCATGGGCCATATCTCGTTCATGGAATTAGTGATGTCTATCCATATTCTTTCTTTAACCTCAGCCAACGTCTTTCCTGCCACTGTCTGCTTCCGGAGCTGTTGTAACTACTGCTTGAGCTGATCGGTCACCTGCTTCTCCTTAGAGAGGCTAGTCTGGAAGGAAGATTTGAGTTCCTGAAGGTTCTCAATCTCCTTTTTTAGCCTGTTGATATATGTTTCCTGCAGGTTCATCTTTTCCATAGACTTATCCAGGTCGGCTGTCTTTTCTAGGGGTGTCAATGGAGTAGCAGATGGGATTTTTTTCACTGATGTTGTACTCACTCCCGAAATTGGAATGGCACTCAATGGAATGACTTCCATCGGCTTCATATACTCTTTCTCTTTTACTATCTTCTCCATTTTAGCTTCCATTTCTTTTAGCTGTGCATTCTGCTCCATGAGTAGCTAGAGCATTTCATCTTTCTCTCCTTCTTTCTCTGCTATCTCCTTTTCCTACGAATCCTCTGTGGGCGGGAGCTTCAGTTGTTTCCTCAAGGATGCTATGTCAGCATTCTTCTTTTTTATCATTTCCTCAGCTGCTTTCACATTTGAAGGATCGTAACCGATCTTGAGAACCAACTCCTCCAAAGTCTTGATCTTATTTTCCTTGGCAAAGGACGATATCTTCTCCAACTTGAGTTGTGTTTGAACATTGTTCAGGGACACTTGCAGTTTGGACGCAAAAGTGGAAGCATGTGCCAGCGTGTAAAAGACTATTTCCCCTGTCTGCTTGTGCAGATCCATTTGATCGGTCGGATGCACATCCTTCATTTGGAATTTGAAGGTGGCCCTCTTGTAGTCAGTGATCATCTTTGGATCTGGTACTTGTGCCTGGAGGAATGCCATGTGCATTCTTCCCTTCTCGATGTCGAATGTCGATAATAACCTATGTTGCTTAGTCGATGTTTGTTTCCAGAACTGAGCGTAGGTACTGTTGGTCAGGGTCTGGTTCCTTTTCTTGATCAGCTCATACTTCTCGAAGATACTCAGCTTCGGTCCCACCTTTCTTGGTTGGGTGGTCAATGGAGAATCTGTAGATTTTCCCGGCACTGCTGAGGTTATGACCTTATGGAGGCTCGAACCGAAGGGTGGCCTATCAACCTTGGTCACTATTGTAGACGGGGCTTATTTTTCTCTAATAAGGCCAGGAACTGACATAGTCTTAGGCCCCTTAGTGTGCAGTTGGAACTCTTCGGATGATACCTCTGTGACAGGCGGAGATAAATCTTGCCGAGGCATTTTTTCCTTCGAGACCTGTGGCGTGGTTGTTTGAGATACAGTGGCCGGGGGATCCTGCTGTTGTACTTCAACCAATGTGTTCAGCTCCCAAGCTGTCTAATTTGCGAACTTCTCAACTTCAGGCTTGGACTCATGAACATATGGGATGTTTTTGTTCTTCACCCCAATCTCTGAGATGATCCCACATGGATCGTAATTCCAGGGGAAGCTCATGGAGAACTTCATTTCCCTCGGCATCCTATCTGCTTATTCCCCTGCGCCACGATTGTTGCAGATGAAGGAACCAATCTGCCCCTTGATTCTAAGTTGTTGGTTTTTCTTGGGTGACACAAAATGGATATCATCGGAGTTTATTATCTGCCTTATATATTCCAAAGCAAAAATCCTGACAGGCAGATACTTGGGCAGCTTATACGGTGCCAACTCGCACATGTATACTCTGATCTCGGTGTAATCCTGTTATAAATAACAATCACCTGTCTTTGTTTGGTCCGAGAGGTGCAGGATCCTCTGAACTTCATCGTTTATCCAAGGCTCGGGCATGCCGCCTAGCATACTTACCACCGGGTGGTAGAACTGATCAATGAACTCCTTGAAGCTGAACTCTATGGAGTTGTGCTTGAGCATGGAGGTCCATGTTGTCATTGCCTGGGGTCTACCATCTCCATCCATCTTTTGCATGGAAAACATGAATTTGTCTGCTTGGAAGAAGACGAACAAGTACAACAGTATGGAAGAGTATCTGAACATGCCTTCGGTGGCGAAATTCACGAACTTTTCATAAATATTGTCCGCCAGAAAAGTGGTGAAATCAAACTGGGTGGTGGGATTTTCATCGGTAGAGAAGATGGATAGAAAACCCAGAATGGGTTCATCTACCCACTGATCAGAAAAGTATCCTAACAAGGCACAAAGGGATGAAATGATCTGGTTTCCTTTAGTCGAGAACATGAAGGAAGGATACGAAGGATTTGTGGAGGGGAATTGAGCGGATGGGGAAAGGAAAAGCTTGAATATTTGAGCTATTTGGGGGAAGGTCATTTTCTGGTACAATTCTGTAAGAATTTCCAGGTTGAAGGGTGACGCAGAGTCGGTTTGGGGAATTTGCATCATTTGGTCAATAGATTCGGGTGTGACAAGGAAAAGAATCTCTCCGGATGAGGAGACGACGGCTCTTTGCTCGGGAATGTAGTGAGCTTGGCACTTGAGGGAAAACTCTGAAAAAGGATGGATTTGAGGGAAGATGTAAAGGGGTAAATTGGACTCCCAGAGTCCTATTTCATCGTTATAGTCCAGGAAGACCTCCTTGAGCCACGATTGAAGGTCCACGAAATCAAAATCGCACTTTGTATCTACGATTAATCGGTATTTATCAACCAGTGGGATCCTGTCAAGGTCGCCAGGAGGCGGGAGAAACGGATTCTCCTCTCCTTCTGCTTGCTTGGACTTTGGTGCCATTTCTGCAATAGTACCTGCAAGACAAACAACGTTAGTGGGGGCGACGGACTGTGGATGAGGGAAAATGACTGTAATGGAGGAGTCAATAGTGTAAAAAACTCTCTGGTGCGATGAGTGGTAAATGGTGAGAAAAGGGAGAATGAGGGTAGTTTTGAGTAAACAGGTGTCCGTTGGGCGCGGGAGATAGGTCAGCTAGATAACGGATAGGTTATCCAGTAATAAGTGGCCAACGGATCACTTAGTGTGAGATGGCGGGTGACGGTGACTGAGGGAAATACGGATAGGTGACGTGGAGGCTATCGACTGGAGGTGAAGGTCATAGTGAGGGGGCTTGTCACGAATGAATAGGGGGAAGAAATGATAGCAGTTATGGGACGTGACTATTTCGGGAAAGGTGGGTGGTGACATCCAGAGGTGACGATGGTAAGTCAGACAGCAAGAGATGATGGGACTCGGATCCATCAGATCGCTGCCATGTATAAAGGGGGACCCGCCAGAGGAGGAAAACCATTCCGGACCCCCCCCCTCAGTTAAAGGAAGATCAGTCGGGGGGGTCTGAAATACATCTTCGGTCGTTGATCTGTGCGCCTGCTTCTGAGCCGCAGATCTATGCATGTTGTTTATAACACATTCCGGACCCCCCCCCCTCCATTAAAGGCAGAACGAATGGGGGGGTACGGAATCCAACAATGATCGTAGATCTGAGCGCTTGATCCTGGGCCATCCAGATGTGCGCGGGTCTTATCAGCGATTCCAGACCCCCCCCCCTCTGTTAAATATAGAACGGTCGGGGGGGTTCGGAAAGGCCTGTCCACTGTAGATCTGAGCGTGATCATCTGGACCATTGATACATGATCAGAGAATAATTGGGGGCACAGAAACATACATGCGCCTGTTGTGGGGTATTCTACCCTACGAACTAATAAGCTAGGGCTCTAAACTTATATGCAGATCATGACCCTTAAGATTCAACTTTTAACCTTCTACCCAAAATCTCAACCCCTTTTCAAGCAAACATGGGAAGAATCGACTCACCTCTTTAACGATGATTGAAGTAGATCCTCCGTTGAGCCTTCTATTTCCTTGCTGTTGTTGCCCCTTCTACAAAGCTTCCTGCAATCAAGGTAAGACTACACATGCATGCTACTAATCTACTAGAGGGTTAGAAATAACACATAAATCAAATAACATAGATGAGATTCATGAA
>ML791465.1:91922-105598 GCA_009831015.1 Picea engelmannii
CCTCATAAAAGAGGGTTGCCTTCTAGGGAAAAAAACCCTAACATAATCTCTACCGTTAGATCTGCGACCTTATAATGAACGGTCCAGATTTACAATGAAATTACAATATACTTTTATAAGGCAAATTTTGCTTCGGGGGCTTCACCCCCAAACCCCCGCTGGGGGCCCGCTTCCCCCCAGACCCCCCGGACCCTGCAGAGGGGGTACCCCCCCTCTGCACTCCCCCACATGGAAGAGTGTACATACTTCTGGGGTGTAAATACTTCATGGGGTATAAACACGGTTGAAAGCAAGGACCTCTGAATCAGGAAGATAATCAGGCTCCACAACCAACATGTTTTTGATGATCAACTTGAGCTGTTGTTTGGTCCTGAGGTTGATGGACAAACTGGCAATGGTTTTGTTCCTCCATTTTACATCAGTCTGAATATCCATGAAAAGACATTACATAATGCTATGTTGGATTCTGGTGCTTCTCACAATATTATGCCCAATGATGTGATGGAGAAGTTGGGGCTTGATATCACCATGCCTTACAAAGACTTATACTCCTTTGACTCTAGCAAGTTTAAATTCATAGGTCTGATCAAAGACTTGTGCATCACCCTGGCTCAAATCCCGGCTAAAATCATGGTGATGGATATTGTGGTTGCAGATATTCCTATGAAATATGGTATGTTGTTATATAGATTGTGGGGTGCCAAGTTAAAGGGTACTTTATAGTTAGACATGTCTTATGCCACCATTCTTGTGTTTAATCAATAGAGAAGATTGTACAGAGAGACTCTGATGAAGTACATGGTCAGCAGTCAAGAAAATCCACATAACTATCCTTTGTACTATGTTCATTCTAACCTGGATTCCTTCATTTTATATAATGATGGTGACTTGGATAGTCAAATTGCACAATTAGAATATGATGTATCTATCTTGGCGGAAAGTAAAGTAACCCCTAAGGAAAGTAAAACGGTGACAACAGAAACTGATGAATCAGCAGAAAATTTCTGGAGTATGGATTTTGATGGAGTTGTTAGCAAAGAAGGAGTTGGAGCGAGAGTTTGGGTGCATAATCATAAATCAAGGTATTCAGAAATCCACTCTTATAAATTAAATTTCCATTGCACAAATAACATAGATGAGTATGAAGCATTAATGATCGGCCTGAATTTGTTGAAGAAACTTGGTGCCAAAAATATTATGGTAAGAGGTGACTCTGAACTTGTCATTAAACAAATCAAAGGTGAGTATTTTGAAAAACATCCTAGACTGTAAGCTTATATAAATGTTGTTTTGGATTTTCTACAATGTTTTACTGAAACTGACTTGTAGGTAATTCCCAGAGGCCAGAACATACTTGCATATGGATTGGCTACTTCGGCAACCACATGTAAAATACCTTTCCATCCAAATCGCCAACACATAGTAGAGTTGAAATGCAGGCCAACCATCCCAGACAATATCAGGTACTGGCAAGTATTTGGCAACGATGAACAAATTAAGGATTTCCTACAATCTAAAAATGATTTTGAGTGTACAAATATTGATGTAGATAGCGATAATGATAGTGTAAATAAACCAGAATTAGAAAATGATAGTGTAAATAAAGTAGATTCAGATGAAATAAATGAAAAATATGAAGACTCAAATATTTTGCAACTAAAGAATAATGTTTTACCTAAAGGTTTGGTTCCTTTAGAGGAATTGTTTGATTTTAGTGACGTAGCAAAAAATCCCAAAATCGAACCTACTGGAAAGGAGGTTGAGGAATTTAATATAGGAAGAGAGGAAAAACCCAAAATGATTAAACTATCTAAATCATTACCCCCCGAGAAAAAACACAAATATATTGAACTGTTCAAGAAATTTGTAGATGTGTTTTCTTGGAGCTATGAGGATTTAAAGTCTTATGACATGAGTATCATACAACACAAAATCCCAATAAAAGAAGAACATAAGCCTTTCAAGTGGAAACTTAGGAGAATCAATCCAAAGTTAATGCCCCTGATAGAAAAAGAGATAAAGAAAATGTATGATGCCAAAATAATATTTCCCTTGAGATTTTCAAAATGGGTTTTCAATCTGGTTCCTACTAGAAAGAAAACTGGAGAAATCAGGGTTTGCATTGATTTTAGAAACCTCAACAAGGTTTCCCTTAAAGACAACTATCATCTGCCTAAATTGGATCACATCTTACTAAAGGTAGTTGGAGCCAGTAGGATCTCATAGCTAGATGGTTTTTCTAGCTATAACCAAGTCCTTGTCCACCCCGAGGACCAGGAGAAAACATCTTTCACTACACCCTGGGGAACTTTCATGTATGTGAAAATTCCCTTTGGTTTGATGAATATTGGTGCCATTTTCCAAAGAGAAATGGGCACTGCCTTTGTGGATGAACTTGGAAGGTTTATAGTCATATATTTGGATGATGTTACTGTCTACTCAAAATCAGATGAATAACATTTACAACACCTCAGACAAGTGTTTGAAAAGTGCAGAAATTTTGGGATTTCATTAAATCCCAAGAAAACTCTTTTTGGTTTAGAAGAAGGCAAACTGCTAGGGCATATAATCTCTAAATATGGAATTAAGTTAGACCCCAGAAAAATTGTGGCCATCCAAAAGTTAGACCATCCTAGGAACATTAAGGAATTGCAATCCTTCATAGGAAAAATAAATTTTATGAGGAGATTCATACCCAATTTGGAAGAACTCCTCAGGAACATTACAAATATGCTTAAAAAAGATACAAAAATAAAGTGAAGCTAAACAGTCCTTTGAGAAAGTAAAACATGCACTTACACAAACCCCTGTATTAATCAGTCCAGACTACACTAAATATTTCTATTTATTCTCTTTTGCATCTGAACACGCCATTGTAGTGGTCCTTTTGCAAAAACAATAGTGAAGGCCATGAACAACCCATAGCCTTTTTCAGCAAGTCATTGAGATATGTTGATGGACATATTGTCATTCATGTGTTGTCATTGATGTCAACGGTCATAGTGAGTAGAGCAGCAAGGTTAATCTTAGGAACAAAAAGAATCGAAAGAAGAACATCACCTTAACGCTGAAGAAATTTGTGATTATTGTTTATCATGATAGGATCAACAATAAAAGATCTGGAAGGTTGGCAAACGAATGAATATCAAACCTCAGAAGAGATGGCACAATGAATTTTAGAAGAAACGTTGGACAACCAGTCAAACAGTATATAATGACTAATGTCAAATAGATATTAAATCTTAGAAGAGATGGCACGATAAAACTCAGATCAAATAAAGACCATCAGATCTGCAAGCCAGATCAATGGCAGGGATGAATTGTGGGGAGCGAAAGCAAAATTAAACTACTCGCCAGTTACAATCCTGCAATTTTTGTGGATCGTCAGATCTCATAGCTTCAAATTTCTATGACTGTGGTTGATCCAACAAACCATGAGTTTAAGTCAGATTAAGTTGTGACTGTCGGATGCGCAATCGTCAGATCAACAACAGGGATGAATTGCAGAGATCAAATGGAGAATTAAATATCATGCTAGTTCAAATCCTGCAATTAGTTAGGACCATCCCATCTTATAGCTTCGAATATCAACGATTATGGTTGACTCACCAACAACGCACAACTTCAAATTACGGAATTTGGGTGTTGAGTTAAATCACTCGCAAGTTTTGGTTTTACAATCATCGTCAATCGTTAATCTGCTTCGAAGAGTCCACATCGACCGTTAGATCAAATCAAGTGGAAGGATAGGATAAGCAAGGTAAAGAGGTTGTGAGTTCGAATATCCGAATACTCGTCGACCGTCGGATCAAACCCGAATTCATGTCATCCGTCAGATCATCTCAAAGTGGAAGGATAGGATAAGCGGGGCTAAAAGGTTGAGATTTTGATTAGATGAATACCCATCAGCCATCGGATTGTCTTAAAGTGGAAGGACAAGATAAAGCTACAAGAGTTGCATCGTAGAATAGATCGAATCGTTGATCTAAAGAACCTGATCAACAAATAGAATTCACTTCGAGTATAAAGAAGTGAGGAGGTAATGGTCCTGAAAGTTTGAGATCTGAAATATTTGAAGCCTGAAAATCTGAAATGAATAAGGACCGTTGGATGTGGAGGACACACGAGGACCATTGGATCAGGGCTATTGGTCAGTAAACCACATCAACAAGAAAGTGTGGCAAACCACGTCAGCATGAACATGTGCCACATGGGGATCCATGTCAGCAATACTACATCAGCAAGGACACATAGCACAATCAGACAATGACAAGCGTCAAGTTGATTCGGCATTTCTGGGACGTGCAAATTACAAATCTGAGTGACATGTGGTAGATACTAGGCTCATGACACATCATCAAGTGACGTAAGTAAGTGACATCACTCCAGAGGAAAGAAAGGGTTTGAGACTCTAAATCTCTAAAGTCTGGAGACCCGAAGGAGATCTCAACTGTCGATTTGATGTCGGGTGTATTCTTGACCTTCGATCTACTATAGTGGAAGGATAGTGTAAGCTGAAATGTTAACCGACAGCAAGCGGTCTCCACTGTATTATGATGACTTACCACAGCAGGTGATCACTCTGGAGGAGAGAAGGTGTTGAGATCTAAAATCTCTGAAGTCCAAAGACCCGGACTAAATGGTGGCTATCCATTTCAACACTTGATTAAGTCCTAGCCATCGAACTTAGCAGTGAAAGGATGAGTGTAAGGATCAAATTTGATCGTTGATCTAGTTCCATGAAATAAACCATCTGATCTAAATTCGAAGGTTTGAAACGTTGAAATACTAAAGTTCTAAAGTACGAAGTCTCGTCAGTCGTCCATCTCATCAGAAGAGTGAATCATTATCGTTGATTTGATAAAGAGTTCAAGCACTCGTTTAGGATTAGCATCTGGTTACCGTCAATGGTCATATGATATAAGAGTTTTAAAAGGAAACTATTATGCGTCGCTATAGTTGGTAAGCCCTTGGTTATGTAAATGCTCAGTCATATGAAATGGTTTGAAGGAAGCGCCTTCGTAGAATTTGGTCTCTGTGAAAATAACAGAGATTCGGGATTGATCTTAAAGGATTAAAGTGATCCATGACTGTGATCAATTTATGAAAAACCTTCACGGTAAAATAAATAAATAATAATTAATATTAATTAATCGGAGAGGTGCGATGGTCAAAATGAAGGGACACAGTTGTGTCACACTCACATCATTTGAAGAATATATAATCAAGGAAGAGTGTTGAGAAGAAGAGTGTCTTTGCAGTCCATATCAGGAAATCAAAAGTTGAAGCATATTCCGGGAATAAAAGATGAAGATACTTATGTATTAAGGGTGGTTGGGTGGTGCAAGGGTAGGTTGGTGCTTGCAGAGGGAGTTGTTGCTTCCTTGTCATATGTAGCTGACTAAACAGGGGGTCGTAGCCTCCTACCAGTTGGTGTTGGTGAACCAGGGTGTGGGTGCATCCTGATCAGTTGGTGTTGATAGAAAAGGAAGTACATCTTCCTTCAAGGTAACTTGTAAAACAAATTTTGCAGTTGATAGAAAAGAGTTTGTGGTTTTCACAATTCGTTTCCACGATAAAACACTGTGTTAAAATTATGTGTGCATTAATAAATGGAAAATTTATATAATTTTTGTTCACCCCCCCCCTTCTTAGTGACAGGATTTGATCCTTCAATTGGTATCAGAGCAGGTTCCTTCAGCACAGTCTAACAAACTTGAAGGTAGATCTTGAATATGGATCAACAAAAAGGAATTTCCAACAACAAATCACCATTTTTCAATGGAGGAGGCTATGCCCTGTGGAAAACAAGAATGAAAAACTTCATGTTGTCTCTTGGTTTTGATATCTGGCAATCTGTTGTAGATGGTTACATTTCACCAACTACTCCACCCAAAGACGTTGCAGGAAAGAAAATATGTAATGACAACTCAAGAGAAGTTAATGGAATTCTAGCAGGGTTGACTAATTCTATATGTGTGAAGGTTATGCATTGCAAATCAACCAAAGAAATCTAGGACAAAGTCAAAGAACCCAAACTACAGACCTATAGAGCTCAGTTTGAAAATATGAAAATGAAAGAAGCAGAAAATATTGTTGAGTACTTTCATAGGGTAGATGAAGAGGTTAACTCAATTAGAGTGGCAGGAGAAGAGATTACAAATAAACCCATTGTGAAAAAAATACTAATATCATTACCTATGAGATATGATGCAAAGATTTCTTCAATTGAAGATAGATATGATCTGGACACACTCACAGTTGATCAACTCCATGGAATGTTTACAACATATGAAATGAGAATAGGGAATGATAAATCAGCAAAAGATGAAACAATTTTCAAAGCATCTAAGACAAAGATAAATCAGAAGCAAAAACTTCAATGCTGCCATCATGAAGAATCTGATGTGGAAGAAGCCAATTTCATTAGAAAACTTCATAAAGGATTAGGGAAGTACAAAGGCAAGCTTCCTTTCAAATGTTTTAACTGTGGAAAAGTTGGTCATTTTGCATCCAAGTGTCCATATCCCAATGAGTACCCTAAAGATGAAGAAAATAAAACCAAACAATACAAGAAGAAGGAAAAAACCAACTACAAGAAAAGGTTTTACAAAGGGAAAAAGAATTTCTACTCAAAAGAAGAAAACAACAGCTCGTCAGAGTCTAGTGACAACGATGAATCTGATGATGATGAAGTATGTTTCTTAGGTATTTAAGAATCTAATGAGATAGAAAAATTTAAACATGAGAAGGAGTTAGAAGATGAAGAAAAAGTTATTATGGAGGAAGAACTTCTCAATTCCTTGGATGAATTAAGAAAATACAAAACCAGATATAGACAATTGAAAAGTTTTGTAGTTGAACAAAAGGAAAAACATGAACAAGAAGAAAAGGAGATGGAAAAACTCATGAGCAATTTGAAAAAACAAATCTTAGAAGCAAATAAGATCGAAGAAAGTCTGGAAAAGTATCTTAAGGAAAAACAAATAACATGTGAAAGAATGGAGGCGGAAATAGTTCATCTAAAAAAGGAATTGGATGGAAAAATCATTCAAACAAAATCTGAAAATAGCTCTAAAATATTAGATAAGATTATTACCATGCAAAGGGATTCATGTAATAAAAATGGAATAGGTTATTCTCAAAAGGAAAGCCATGTTAACTCAAAATCTTATGCAGATTCTCTCCTCAATACATTCAAGAAGAAAAATGAAGAGAAGATAAGTAATGATCAGAACTCCAGAAGATTACTTCCACCCATCATGAAGGAAGACAAGACAATACCAAAGAAGTTTTATCAAAATAGGTATCCTCGCATTTTCTTTGGTTATTTCTTTGCATGCTCTAATTTTGGACACAAAGATATAAATTGTAGAGCATATAGAAAGAAAAATATGAAGGTTAAGAACTATATCCGTAAGGATAAACAAGCAACAAATCAAGTTAAAAGCATAAACTATAACCCCTTTGCACCTTTACAAGAAGGGGACTTACAATGCTTCAGATGTCATGACCATGGACATAAGGCCAGTAATTGCAGATTAATGGAAGTCTCAGAAAATCCAAAGTTCATTAGAGAGAAAAAGAAACTTTGGAGAGAAAAAACATCAAAAAAGGAATGTCTTATTGCCCTAAAAGCTCAAGATAAAAAGGATCTCTAGTATGTTGACAGTGGGTGCTCAAAACATATGACAGGTAACAAGGACAAGTTTTTAGACTTAAAGAAACAAAGAGGTAAAGTTACATTTGGTGATAATGCTTCAAGTAACATACTTGGGAAAGGCATTGTGAGCTTGGGAAAAGACAAAGCCAAAAATGTGCTACTTGTCGAAAAACTGAAGCCTAGTTTATTAAGTGTCAGCCAAACCTGTGATCAGGGGCACTTCTACATATTTGATTCCCAAAAATGTGAGGTTAGGAGAGAAGACACAAGAAAATTATTTGGTACTGCTCCTAGAACCCCTGAAAATGTATATATACTAGATGAAAAATTGAATGAGGAGTGTCATATAAATTTAGTAGATGAAATTTGGCTATGGCATAGAAGGTTGGGGAATATTAACTTTGACAATCTTGTGAAAGTCAAAAACCTTGGTGTAGTAAGAAACTTTCCAAAGATCATAAAACCCTCAAATGCTATGTGTAGAGACTGTGAACTAGGGAAGCAAACTAGAATAAGGTTCAAGGCAAAAAAATACACAACCTCAAAACCTTTAGAGCTTGTCCACACTGACCTATGTGGACCTACGAGGACCAAGAGTTTTCAAGGAGAGTCTTACTTTATGTTGTTCATTGATGATTTTACTAGAATGGGTTGGATATGTTTTCTCAAAGAAAAATCAGAAGCACTCAACAAATTTAAAGCCTTTAAAACCCTTGTTGAAAATGAAAAAGAGACAAAAATCAAATGTATTAGATCATACAATGGTGGTGAGTTCACCTCAAAAGAGATTGATCTCTTCTGTGAAACCCATGGAATAAAAATTTAATTCTCTACTGCCAGAACACCTCAACAAAATGGGATTGTTGAGAGAAAGAATAGAATAGTTCAGGAGGCTGCAAGGACTATGCTCAATGAAGCAAAATTTCCAGATGGATATTGGAGGGAATTTGTGAGCACAGCAGTATACATATTGAATAGAGGTCAGCTTAGGGTTAATAGTGATAAGACTCCTTATGAACTATTGTTTGGAAGATCTCCATCAGTAAAATACTTCAAGGTCTTTGGAAGTAAATGCTACATCAAAAGACTTGATGAGAGTCTTGGAAAATTTGATGTCAGATCTGATGAAGGTATTTTTCTTGGATATGCTTCAAACAAGAAAGAATACAGATGCTACAATCTTAGATCACATAATATTGTTGACAGTTCAGATGTCAAGGTGGATGACCTAAAATCGATAAGGATCAAAACTCAAGAGACCATACCTAAAAATGAAGATGGAGATGATGATGAGACATTCGGCACACAACTAGAAGAAGTAGAAGAGAATGAAAAATAAAGGGAAGAGGATGATATGGATACTAGTGAACATGAAGAATATAGTCAATATGGAGAGACAAGAGAAGAATTCCCAAGAAGAGACAGAAAGACACCCTCAAGAATCACTCAAAAGAATCATCCTAAAGAACTAATTATTGGAGATATGAATGATGGAGTGCACACAAGAAGACAACTAATGTATCAAACATAAATAGAATTGTTGTCACATGTTGAGTCTACCTCAATAAAAGAGGCATGTAAATATGATAATTGGATCAAATCTATGAATGAATAATTGGACCAAATCGAAAAAAAATCAAACTTTGGAATTAGTTCCAAGACCAAAAAATAAAAATGTCATTGGAACTAAATGGGTATATAAAAATAAAATGAATGAAGATGGGAAAGTGATCAGGAACAAAGCCAGATTAGTATGTAAAGGGTATGCTCAGGTTGAAGGAGTAGACTATGAAGAAAAATTTTTACATGTGGCCAGATTAGAGGCAATTAGGATGTTCTTAGTCTTCTCCAGCTACAGAAAATTTAAAGTGTACCAAATGGATGTCAAGTCAGCATTTCTCGATGGAAATTTAGAAGAGGAAGTCTATATATAGAAACCAAAAGGGTTCCAATTAACCAACAAAGGAGACTATGTTTGTAAACTAAATAAATCACTCTATGGGCTAAAACAAGCACCTAGAGCATGGTATGCAAGGCTAAATTCTTTCTTACAAAAACAGGGCTTAAAAAGGGGATCAGCGGACATCAATCTTTACTGTAAAATTGACGATAATAATATGATTATTGTTGAAGTATATGTTGATGATATTATATTTGGAAGTGATGATGAAAAAATGAGTAAGGAAATTGCTAGGATGATGCAGCAAGAATTTGAAATTTCTTTACTTGTTGAACTAAATTTCTTTCTTGGATTACAAATAATTCATCCCAAAAGAGGAGTCTTTATCCATCAGTCTAAATATGTTAAGGATATTATTAAGAGATTCCAGTTAGAGGATTTCAAACCTGTTAGTACACCTATGACAGTTGGATGCAAACTAAGCAAGGATGATGAGTCCAAAGCTGTAGATCCAAAACACTACAGATCAATGATTGGCAGCTTACTCTATGTAACAGCTTCCAGACCTGATGTCAAGCAAGTTGTTGGGATGGTGGCTAGATTCCAAGCAGCACCAAAGGAGATCCATGTTCAAGTTGTAAAAAGAATCTTTAGATATTTGAAAGGAACTATATATTTTGGTTTATGGCACCCTAGCAAGGATTCATTCACATTAAAAGCCTATTTAGATGTTGATTGGGTAGGAAGTGTAGATGACAGAAAAAGTACAAGTGGAGGAGCATTCTTTTTGGGAGAATCACTGGTTGCTTGGATAAGAAAGAAACAATCCTCAATTTCTTTGTCTAGCACTGAAGTTGAGTATATTGCAGCAGCAGAATGTTTCACACAAGTGGAATAGATGAAAAAAAATCTACAAGACATCAAAATATTATTTGAAGAACCCACTATTATCCACTGTGATCATACAAGTGCGATAATTCTCTCTAAGAACCATGTCCAGCACTCAAAATCGAAACACATTCCCATAAAGTACCACTATCTAAGAGATCAGGCTGAAAACAAAAACATTAAATCGGAATATGTTCCAACACAAGAACAGGTGGCAGATATTTTTACAAAACCCTTAAGAAAAGATGTATTTTAATATCTTGGGCAAAAATTGGGAGTAATCCTTCTTCCTACCTAAATCTCTCAAGAAAATAATGCATCAGTTGGCACCTATTCAGGGGGAGATAACAATCAATGTCAGAAGGAGTCATTTAGTTATGACAAGAAAAGTGTGATTGCAGGAGGAGTTACCAATGGTCAAGACTCTGATCAGAAGTATTTAGACAGACAGATCATTGGAGAAGAAACCCTTTGCCATTGATCTCAAGGGGGGAGAGTAACTTCAGAGGAGAGAGATGCAGCATCACAGGGGGAGTCTGTGTATGAAGTTAGTATGTTTCCCTCAATAAAAAAGGGGGAGATTGTTGGACATATTGTCATTCATGTGTTTTCATTGATGTCAACATTCATAGTGAGCAAAGTAGAAGGGTTAATCTCAAGAAGAAAAAGAATCGACAGAAGAACATCACCTTAAGGATGAAGAAACTCGTGATTATTATTGATCACGATAGGATCAACAATAAAAGATCAGGAGGGTTAGCAAACAAATGAAGATCAAAGCTCAGAAGAGATGGCGCAATGAATTTTAGAAGAAACGTTGGACAACCAATCAAACAATATATAATGACTAATGTCAAATAGATATTAAAGCTCAGAAGAGATGGCGCGATAAAACTTAGATCAAATCAATACTGTCGGATCTGCAAGCCATATCAACGGCGGGAATGAATTGCGGGGAGCAAAAGAAGAATTAAACTACTATCCATTTACAATCCAGCAATCTGTCTGGATCATCAAATATCATAGCTTCAAATATCTACGACTGCGGTTGATCCAACAAACCATGAGTTTAAGTCAGATTAAGTCGTGACCGTCGGATGTGCAATCGCTAGATCAACAGCAGGGATGAATTGCAGAGATCGAATGGAGAATTAAATATTGTTCTATTTCCAATCCCGCAATTAGTCAGGACCATCCGATATTATGGCTTTGAATATCAACGATTTTGGTTGACTCACCAACAGCGCACAACTTCAAATTACGAAATTTGGGTGTCGAGTTAAATCACTCGCAAGTTGTGCTTCTGCAATCATCGTCGACTATTAATATACTTCGAAGAGTCCACATCAATCATTAGATCAAATCAAGTGGAAGGATAGGATAAGTGAGTTAAAGAGGCTATGAGTTCAAATATCCGAGTACCCGTCGACCGTTGGATCAAACCCAAATTCCGGTCAGTCGTCAGATCATCTCAAAGTGGAAGGATAGGATAAGCGAAGCTAAAAGGTTTAGATTTTGATTAGTCGAATACACATCATCTGTCGGATCGTGTTAAAGTGGAAGGATAGGATATATCTACAAGAGTTGCATCGCAGAATAGATCGAATTGTTGATCTAAAGAACCTGATCAACGAACAAAATTCACTTCGAGTATAAAGAAGCGAGGAGGTTACGCTCCAGAAAATTTGAGATCTAAAATATGCAAAGCCCCAAAATATGAAATGAATAAGGACCGTTGGATGTGGAGGACACACGAGGACCATTGGATCAGGGTTGTTGGTCAGCAGACCACATCAGCAAGAAAGTGTGGCAGACCACATCATCATGAACATGTGCCACATGGGGATCCACATCAGCAAGGACACATGGCACAATCAGACAATTACAAGTGTCAAGTTGATTTGACATTTTAGGTATGTGCAAATCACAAATCCGAGTGACACGTGGTAGCTACTAGGATCAGGACACATCATCAAGTGAAGTAAGTGACATCACTCCAGAGAAAAGAAAGGTTTTGAGACTCGAAATCTCCAAATTCCGGAGACCCGAAGGAGATCTCGACCATCGAAGTCATGTCGAGTGTATTCTCGACCGTCGATCTACTGTAGTGGAAGGATAGTGTAATATGAAATGTTAACCAACAACAAGCGGTATCCATCATATTATGACTTACCACAGCAAGTGATCACTCCGGAGGAGAGAAGGTTTTGAGATCTGAAATTTCTGAAGTCTGAAGACCCGGAGTAAATGGTGGCCATCCATTTCAACACTTAATTAAGTCCTAACCATCGAATTTAGCAGTGAAAGAATGAGTGTAAGGATCAAAGCTAATCATTTATCTAGTTCTATGAAATAAACCGTCTAATCTAAATTCGAAGGTTTGAAACGTTGAAATCCCAAATTTCTGAAGTGTGAAGTTCCGTCAGCCATCCATCTCATCAGAAGAGTGAATTGTGGTTGTTGATTTGATAAAGCACTCAAGCACTCATTTAGGCTTAGCATATGGTTACCACTAATGGTCATATGATATAAGAGTTTTAAAAGGAAACTTTTATACATCGCTATAGTTGGTAATCTCGTGGTTCTGTAAACGCTCGGTCATATGAAATGGTTTGAAGGAAGCACCTCCATAGAATTTGGTCTCTGTGAAAATAGCAGAGATTCGGGATCGAGCTTAAAGGATTAAATTGATCCATGATTGTGATCAATTTATGAAAAAACTTCACAGTAAAATAAATAAACAATAATTAACATTAATTAATCGAAGAGGTGTGATGGTCAAAACGAAGGGACAAAGTTGTGTCACACTCACACCATTTGAAGAATATATAATCAAGGAAGAGTGTTGAAAAGAAGAGTGTCTCTGTAGTCCATATCAGAAAATCAAAAGTTGAAGCAAATTCCAGGAAGAAAAGTTGAATATACTTATGTATTAAGAGTGGTTGGGTGGTGCAAGGGCAGGTTTGTGCCTGCAGAGGGAGTTGGTGCTTCCTTGTCAGTTGTAGCTGACTAAACAGGGGGGCATAGCCTCCTACCAATTGGTGTTGGTGAACCAGGTTGTGGGTGCATCCTGATTAGTTGGTTTTGATCGAAAAGGAAGTACATCTTCCTTCTATGTAACATGTAAGACAAATTTTGCAGTTAATAGAAAAGAGTTTGTGGTTTTCCCAATTGGGTTCCACGATAAAATACTGTGTTAAAATTTTGTGTGCATTAATAAATGAA
>ML791465.1:108333-127612 GCA_009831015.1 Picea engelmannii
CCCCCCCCCCCTCCGAGTAAACCGCCAAACCACTCATCCATATCACCTTCACGCTCTGTCACCACACTCCACTATTCTGCCTACACGTCACACTCCACTCACCTATCACTTGTCACATCCCATCCACCCATCAGCCATTCATTACCCTCCACATCACCTCCATCCACCCATTGGCCATTCAAATCCCTCCACAACACATCTGAAATGTTCGTTCGCCAATCAATGTGGAAGGCCATTACCGTTACCCATCTGACTCACCCTCCACTCTGTAATGGACACCCCATTCAACCATTTAACTTTGTTCTTACACCATTGTTTCACTGTTCATCAATCCAGACATAGTCGACGCCACCATTTCCCATTCTCAAGACAATCACCATCAATATTACAGTCAATAATCGCCATTAAAACTTGGTAAACACAGTTAACATCTTTTTTCATTTGCAGGTATCAGTTTGATCATGGCGCCCAACTCCAAAGCCACTGAAACTAGATAAAATCATTTCCTCCCTCCTTGTGTCAACCTGGATCGCATACCCTTGGTCGATAAAGATTATTTAATTGCAAAGTCGAAGTGTGAATTCGACTTCTTCAAATTACACTTCAGGCTCAAGGATGTTTTTCTATATCAAAGCGACGAGATCGGATTCTTGGAGTTCGTTCTTCCACTGTACCTTTTTCCCCAGACATGCCATTTCCCCGAATTTTCCCTGAAATGCCAAGCTCACTACCTTCCCAGCCAGAGGACCATTGTTTCTTTGTCTGGAGAAAAGCTTTTCACCATCACCCCTGAAATGATAAATCAAATATTGCAGATACCCAAAAATGATTCTGCCTCCCCCTTCTCCATTTAAATTTTGACCGAGCTATACCAGAAATTGTCTTTCCCATAGAGAGCTCAGATCTTTGAAATTTTCCTACCTAAAAATGCTCAATTACCCAAAAAGAATCCCCCATATCATTCCTCAATCTTCTCAGTCAAAGGTAACCAGATCATCTCATCCCTATGTTTCCTGCTAGGATACTATTCTGATAAATGGGTATATTAACCCATTTTGGGTTTTTTATCCATTTTCTCCACTGAGGAAAAGGATACTACACAGTTTGACTACAGTCAGTTTCTAGCTGACAATATTCATGAACAGCTATTCAAGTTTTCTACAGAAGGTATGTTCAGGTATCCTTTAATATTTGTGTACCTATTCCTCTTTTTCCAAGCAGACAAGTTCTCCTTCTCCCAGCAGAAGTTGAACCAAGATGGTAACCCTCAACCTGTGACCTCCTGGACATCCATAGTGAGGAAAAACTCATATGATTTCAACTTCAAGCAGTTCATTGACCACTTCTACTATCTAGTGGTATGCATGCTCAGTGGAAGAACAGAACCAAGGATAAATGAGGAAATTCAGAGAATTCTACACTTGTCAGACCTAGCTAAAACATGTGACTAGTACCTCTACCAGGATCATACAGAAATCAGGATCTATGGATGTAAATTATCCCCTTACAAGCTACCAAAGTATTTTCCTATCAGGATATTCGCTCTGAAATATATCAGACAGATAATAAATTCAGATGATATTCACTTTGTTTCTTTCAAGAAGAAAAAGCAGTTGAGGATCAAAGGTCAAGTAGGTTCTTTCATTTGCAACAGCAGAGATGCAAGGGAGGAATGCAATAAACTATTAAAGGAAATGAAATTCAGCCTCAGCTTCCCATGGCACTATGACCCATGTGGCATTATCGCATAAACCAGGCTAAAGAACAAGATTTCTCCTTATTCTCATGTGCCCAAACCTGATATTAAAAGATTCATGAACCAGAAAGAGTGGGAGTAAAACACTCTGCTAGACACAGAACAGCAGCCTTCACCGTCCATCATTTCACACACCAGTACTCCACAGGTACAAGCAGAGAAGAGAGATAGAAAAGAAGTCTCTCCTTCAGTCACAGAAGTCTTAGCAGAAGACTTCCAAGTCTAAAGGAAGAGGACCAAAACCAACTATACACCTGACAGGTCCAGAGGAGAAGAGACTCAATCCACCATAGTTATGGAAGGAACACATTCATCACTCTTCTCAGGTAGACAACATACAATCTCCACTTCCTCATCCAAGAAACAGAATGATACCACATTGTCAACTAAGTCCTCACAGAAGCCTGCAGGACTTAATATTTTTTAGAAGTATAACTTGATTAAAAAGAAGAATGAGCTACTGACCAACAGTGCCTATGCACAGTTTTGGAAGAAGACATCGACAACACAGCATAGGTTATTATCTGCCTTCGATACAGATAAAGGAAGGATGCATATGGCATTCCTGCAGGCACAGGTTCCTCATCCCAAGTCAGTTTTTTATTACAAGAGGGACACATTTGAATTCGATGTCAAAGAGGTGCATCCAGCTGATCAAATGGATATGCACAGATAGACTGGGGAAATTATTTTCTCCACCCTGGAAAATACCTCCATGACCATTGCAAAGTTGCAAGTCTCCTTAAACAATGTCCAGTCTCAGTTGAAGTTGGAAAATATATCCTCCCTAGAAAAAGATAACAAGATCAAATATCTGGAAGAGCTGGTACTCAAAATTGGATATGATCCATCAAATGTTAAGGCAGTTGAGGAACTATTAAAGAAGAAGAATGATGACATAGCATCCTTAAGGAAACAACTGAAACTCCCAGCCATTGAAGATTCACGGGAAAAAGAAATGGCTGAGACTGAAGGCCACAAGGAGGAAATGCTAAAATTGATAATGGATCAAAAGGCATAGATCAAGGAGATGGAGGTTGAGCTAGACAAGATGGTCAAGGAGAAATAACAGAGTGTGTCAATGAATGTCATCCCACTGCAAGTAGTTCCTCTCATAGGAGGCAATACAGCATCAGCAGCAACTACAGTAGAGATCCCTTCAGTCATTCTAGTGACAGCTTCACATGCTTCTAAGAAATTGGTGAAGTCAATGGAGGACATGACCCTGCAAGGAGAAGAGATTAAAAGTTTGCAAGAAGATATTAATAACCTCTAGAAACTAAAATCCATGTTTCATTCAAGAAACACAGAGATGCACAAGTCACAGAGACTCGCCCAGGAAATACAGAAATACAGAAAGAGACAGTCATGGCCAAAACACTATCAGAAGCCAAGGAAAACATATGGATGGACATCAAAAAGTCCATGACAAAGATTTGTCCACTCATACATATTTTGTTTGAGGAGCATGAACTGGTACATAGAGCCAGACAAGCCATTGACAATATAAGGGAAGAGCTAGGAGAGAGGCCCATAGAGGCCACTGAAATCATCAGGTTCTTAAATTCTAAGACCAAAGAAGAGCTAGAGGTTTTGGGGATGAAGGACAAGACAGAAACAATCCTTGAGGTCAAGAAAGTTTTGACTAATAAGGGATTGATTCTACAGCTTGAGGAAAAATCCCAGATAATGGAAATTGGAGTGCAGAATTTTTTCAGCAAGGTCGACTCACTGCACAAAAAGGGACTTCCATGTTTACTAGTGATCAATGATAAACTGATTACTCTGTCAAACTACAAACAGAAAATCCTCACAGTAGTGAAGGATGGCTCTAAGTTTTTAGGCATATGAGGAAGCATAACTGGCAAGGCTTTCTTAGAAACTCTACAGTTGGAACTGAGCATCCAACATGAGATAAAATACATCTTCATCACAAAGCCTACATTTTCCAAGTATACAGAGTTGGATGAAACATACAGAAGGATACTCAAGGTTTCCATCCCCAATCAAAAGAGATGGGAAGACTTGTGTGCATTTCTAGAGTAAAGATGACAGGGACATTCGAGTCAGCATGAATATAGTCAAAGTCAAGTTGATGAATCACCAATTACTTCCCCCAAAATCAGCACCAAGGATTCAAATACATCATCAGTCCTATTATTTTGTAATTTGTAATCTAATTAGTTAGATTTTTCCTCCACCATATCCTAGTCATTAATGACAGGATCATATGTAATTGTTGTATAAATACTTCTCACTTTGAAGTATTGAGGGTTGATTATTGCACCCAGGAAGTTATCTTTGTAATATTTTTGAGAAGATCGACCAATAATAAAAAGACATTCACAGAATTCTTGCGTTTGGATGTTGGTGATGTTCATCTTTCTCTGTTAATGTTTATTTTTCTATGTAATCATTATTGTTTTATGTTTCTAATCATTTAAAGGAATTTAATGAACTGAATTTTCCTCGAGCACTATGTTTCTGGTCTTTAGCGATCTGCATGTTATTCTTCTCATATTAATCAAATAAATTCTTAATTTCTTATTTGCTTGATTGAATATCTCACATGTTCTATATTTCCACCACTTTTAATTCTAATAGATCCAACATTCCCACTATCTCGCCCTGTGAAGAAATCTATAAAATTTTTATTTGATCTTAATGTTTAACACAAAACCCATAGCCCAATGGATGTTTAATGCAAATACTTTAGTCAATCTTTATAAACAAAACAACAAATTCAGATTATTATAACTAGCCTAATATTTAAAACTCAAACATATCTAAATCCTACAGAGAGATCCCTCTCTGGAACTGGCAGGGATAGATCCCAGTTTCGAAAGTGGTTTTGGTAAGTTATCTATGTTAATTTCTTCGGCCCTTAACAACCTATGGGAATTATAGAGTGTTAACACAGATCACTAGGCCATGATAAATGGATGGTCTAGAATCCATCTCGGAGCTTCTCCCTCAGAGTGAATCACCACAACCCATTCTGAGATATCATCATAATGGATGGCCAGGATATCCTCTCGGAGCTTCTCCATCCCCGACAGATCTACGGTCAAGATTTCATCTTGGAGCTCCTCCCTCGAAGTGAAACTACTTGTTCCATTCCAAGAAGTGTCTAGCAATGGATGGTTAGGATATCCCCTTGAATCTCCTCCATCTTGATGGATCAACGACTAGATATACTTATTGGAACTTCTTTGATATCAATTGATCGATGGTTCAAATCCTCTTTCGAGACTCCACTACTAGAGTAAATCCCCAGAATTCACTCTAATAAACACTCTGCGATGGAAGATCTAAATATACCTCCCAGATATCTAAGGGCCAATCTTTGGGGTGAGTGCGTATGGTTTCCCTGCCCCATTTCTCGTATGACCCTTGGTCTTGGGCCATTCCTAAGGAAACACCTATCACCCTATGACATGTTGGCGAGACCCATGGCATAACCTTTGTTGGACCCATGGAAGAACTCATAGATCGATACGTGGTACAAACCTCATAATCCTCTTAAGCCCTTAACTAAAATCGATGACCCATACCATCCGCTAAGTTCCCTTGATATTGGTAGATTGAAGGTTCATATTGCATCTCGAAATTCCTTCGTCGAAGTGTCTCCTTGAGACCCACTCCAAATAGCATCTCGCAATGAATGGTCCAAATCTCCTCCTGTAGCTCTTCCGATCCTGGAAAATCAATGGTCATGATCGCATCTCAGAGTTCTTTCCAACTTGGAAAATCAATGGTCATATTTATATCGTGAATCTCCTCCCAGGTGAAGACACCTATCCTCTGTGCATTGGTGGGGTGACATCATCCACATCATCATGATGTCACCTTCCTCCTGGCCTCATTCTGGAGGACCACCCAGATCTACGATCATGATTAATTTCCATTCGGTTTGATGGAAGATTAGGATTTCTCCTTAGAGTTCTTCCTTCGAAGTATCTTCATTCTGAGTGAACCAAAATACTTTGAATGTTCCATTGCGATGGATGGTCATGATCACTCTGAATTCTTCCCCAATAAATCGATGGTTCCACTTAATTCAGAGTCTTTCCCAATCCAATTGTGGAATACTCCAAGGGTTCTTCTACGATCAATGATTGATATCTTTCAACCCTTATATCTGACAGTCAAGGTTAAAACAAATGTCTAAAGTCTAATTTTCCCAAAGGGCCCACGCTCGACTCACCGACCAATTACATTTTGTCAATCATAGGCTAACACTTGTCAACCTTTGGACACATTGGTGTTCTGGGTCAGCATGACAGGTCATGATGAAATCCCCTCTCCTCCAAATATCACTTAGAAAATACCACAGAGACCTACGATAGAGGTTAATCTTGGACTAATCCCCGATGAATGGTCTATATCTCTCTTCAAACTCTACCTAATATATGGTCTAGCATATCCCTCGGAACTCTCCCTATCGGAGTACCTGAACCCAGGTCTACTCTGAACCTCTAACTCCAATGACACTCATAGAAGAGAGATACAACAATCTACAATTTCTCTCAGGACCCCCTCCTTTAGAGCCACATTATCCCCCAGTATTGGGATACTCTGATGGCTCAACCTTCGATTGACAGTCAGGATGATTTCACCACACCAGATCGACGACTGTGATCTTCCCTATTTTAGACAAAAGGTTCTTTCTTGTTTTCTAGTCCAATTTGAAGCTTAACCACTCAAATATTCTTCTATGTCCACCCTAAACCCTTCCATTCCTTCAGGAATTCGGTAATCCACTCCCCAGACCAACTAAGTCTTTTTCCTCTTTTCCAATTAAGTGGGGGTTATATTTTTTGCACGATGTCCACACTAGGATAGAGGTTTCATAGGAAATTAAGGCTTCCTACATTACACAAAGACCTATCTAGAACCACAACTATGGTTATGATTTTGTCATTTATAGAAGGAAGGTCAAGGTACTTCTTCCTCTTGGACCTATCATGGGTCTCTTAACTAATATGCCTGACTATATTTTCCTAAATATCACACTGCAACAAATTCTCTACTACATACACAAGAGGCACGCATATACAATTTCACCCATAAGAGGGACCCTCATACAATTCCTTAGTCATTCAAGGTAAAAGGAATAATTCTCATGCTCATATATGCATTTCACATATAATTCCATGCATATACATTATCATACCAGTATAATAACTTTCCAAAGGAACGATACACAAACCATGAAAAGGAAGACACTTACCATATTGTCACAAGAATGAGTCCCTTGCTTTCAATTAAGTTACACATGGTGAAATATACTTATATGTTACATATTATAGCCAGCCAACTGGTTGTGGGTGTCCACCTTTTCACCCTACCATGGGATAAGAAGCATTCCTTCTCATCATTCTTTTCACCCCTGTGCCAAGCCATATTACCACTAGGTATTCTCTACACTCCCTCCTACGTTCACTTGTGGTCTCTCTTTCCCCCGGGTCTCCCTCAACCTCCCTCTTTTACCCAAGTCTTATCCTCCTTGTGCATCCCCTACACGTAATCCCTTAGGAAGGTTCTTGACATGTCCCTTCCTTTCCTCTTTCAGAAGGAATAACCATGGGGAAATCTGGTTGCAGAGCTGGTACTATATTGTACCTTTGGTTTGGCTGCCTCTGTTGTGGTTGGGTTGTTCAACTAGTAATCCCTTCCCATTAATTTTTTGGCTTCATCTACAAGTTAGAAGAAATAAGATCATTTCCTTCACATTATTCGCCAAGGTGGCTTGGGGTCTTTACATATGAACCCACTTCCTACCCCTTCATTAATCCCTCTCATGGTATCATGGCTTGTACATTCAAGGCTTCACCCCACAGTTAGTTGTTTGAATTTTAAAACAACAATAATATAATTACAATACTTATATACCATTACATGGAAATCATTAATCATGATTAATTACATATAATCAAAGGTTTAGGAAAGGGGGTGTTACAATCCCCTTCCCCTTCAAAGGAACACCGTCCTCCATGTTCTTTGCATTTTAGCAACACCTTCCATGCCTCTATTTTGCAGTTTTTTCAACAATGTAATTCCTCTTCTTGGTTCGATCTCTTCCATACCTTTTGGAATTTAACACTGGCCTACAACCATCTGAGACCTCGATCATATTAATTCACAATTTCAGGCATAAAATTTTCATTTATGTTCAAAGTTCAAGAGTAATTTTACATATCAGCAATATACTTATCTATGCAATTCATGGATCTTCATTCATATGGTTGTCTTCATTAACTTGGATAATTGTTTTCCTTGACATATCCATTGTATGCATGATCCCAAATCAACATATTACAAGAGTCATTGAAGTCTCCTCTTCCTTGTGGTCACTAACCCTCCAGGCTCAAACTCAAGCATCCCCTTCTCTGCTATATAGTCCCTCAGGCGATCCATCTTGTCTGCCAAGGATTTCTCGCACAAAATATTTTTAGAGAATTCATCAAGTCTTATTGTCAAGGCACCCCTCTAGCCCATGTCACCACAACATGACATTCTCTTTAGCGATCATGACTTATCACAAAGTTCCCTTGTCACACAATAGCCTTTTCCATACTTTCTTATTTGAAAGCCACCATATGTCCTCCTTGGACATATATTTTTCATCTAACCTTTGTTTACATGCATACATAAATTTGTGAGATATTTTCATTAATTTTCAATTAAGAATTTTATTTGAAATCTGCACCCACATATTTCCATTTCACTTTTCTATTATCAGATGTGTTCCATATTGGAACTAAATTTCACAAGCATGAGATTTTCCTTCTGATAACAGTTTTTCTCAACTGGAATTGGTCTTCCTCATGGGCTTATAAAACTGTCATATCCAAGACCACTTTTCATGTAATTTCATCTTCACACAACCAAACAAATTGTTAGTTATTATGCTCATACATATTCATTTCACACTTGTAGTGTTTTCCCCACAATTTCAAAACTGTGCATACTAACAATTAAATCGTATTCATTCATTCAATTATATAAATTAAAATTAAATATATCATTACTTTGACTTGCATTATTTTAGCATATTAATCCCTACCAAATGAAATTTAGATATAAATTAAACTTAATCAATGTGCCAATGTTCATGGTCACGTTCTCACATAATGCACCCCTGCATTGATTTTTCAGTTTGATCCTTTTCACATTAGGAACTCTTGACATGGTGTGTTGGAACTCATCCAACCTCTCACCACATGGATTCTCTGTCCACATTCATCATTATGGAAGAACTATATTTTCTACTCTAAATTTATCACAATCTTAAATCAACATGACATGAAACTGAAAGTTTCACCTAAATGAATTCAAGTCTTCTTCTTCACCATTAACCAAGGTACCCACATTTATGGTCACCAAAATTCTCTCTTTATCCTTCTACAATTTTGTAGAGTAGTGGGAGATACCTCTTTCACAATGGGTAGTCCTAAATATGCCCACTCTCTTACCACACACATCCCCATAATGCATTAAATCAATGTGTTTCCCATGAGCACTTATTCTCTCAATCATTCATGATTTTTCATTGCTTTCATGACATACTTATTCATGAATTATTCTAATGATTCCAATCATTCCTCGCCACCAAAGGTTCACACCTCCATAATTTAGGTTCTTCTTCCTGAGTCATACCATGTTTGGGTATCAATGGCATGAAACAACCATTCAAATTATTTTCATATTATTAGATTATTAAATTATTTTAAAATGGATTATTACCCAATCCATGTTGATATTATGGTAGATGTGAAAGGTATTAACCTCCATGTCTAACCTCTAACTAGAATAGAATATTTCGGAAGCTAGAGAAACCCTAAAAAGTTGTGTAAAAACCCTAGAAGACAAGGTTGATCGATAAAAGAATTAATATTAAAGTATTAGCCTCCAAAATGACAAATTGTCCTAGACATGTGACAAGAACCACTATAAATAGAGTCCATTTTAGCTCATTTGTACACACACACACACACTTCACTCACTCTCTCAGTCAAGTCTAGCACAAGTTTGGAGATGCATTTGCAAGTTTGGAAGGTGTATCTTCTAGGTGATTCTTGGTCTCTCTCTCTAGCATTATCTAGCCTAAGATATGTTCCCTACCTCCTTGTATCTATTGGTGGTATTATTGGTGACGTATTGGAGAATATTGGTGGTATTATTGGTGAAGTCTTGGAAGAAGTACAACTGCAATTGTTGTAGTTGGGTATTGTTCTTGTTCTATGGTTTTGGGACTTTTTGTCTAGTGTGCTATCTTTGGAGAAAGATGTGTTATCTTCGTTATCTATTGGTTCTAGTGTTGCTTCTGGAATCATTCTATCTAGCAAAGGTTATGGTGCTCAGGGGTGGTTGCATGCCTATTGTTGGGTGAAAATATTGTGATATTGTCTATGGTAAAATGAGCACATGGAATATTTTAATAGGTTATGGGCCCACACTACCTTCAGAATATTCTAACCATTGGAAGTCAGGGCAAAATTTCTTTGTCAAGCTTGTTATAGCACCAGTTGCAGCTACAACTAGGGTTTCTGATTTTGCAGCTACAAAAAACCCTAATCCAACTCTTTGGGCACCTTAAGTGAAGTGTTGGACCTATTTTTTTGATATTCTAGTGCACCCTATCCTAGCACATCCTCTGGTGACCTCGGCCAGAAAAACCGTCAATTTTGAGTTTTTGGTCAAAGTTAAAGTCAAAGGTTGACTAGTCAAAGTCAAAGTCAAAGGTTAACTTTTGGTCAAAGTTGATTTTGTGGTCAATGTTGAAATTTTAGATTTTCTAGCTTGTTCTAATCATTGAACCTTATTGATTCAATTTCTAAACTCTTCTTGTCAAGATGGTGTCAAGATGGTGTCTAGTTTCATATTAGAAGACAAGTTGAATGATGTTGCAAATTTCAAAGGTATGCACTTGTATATGTTTTTCATGTTATATCATCCAGCAAAGAATGAGTGTATTTTGCAGGGAATGTACAAGAGACCTTGTCTAAGCAATGATATTAGATTCAATACATTCATAGGAACAAGCAGTTGAGGCTCCAGGTTCCAGGTTTTATTGATCAAATTGTTAAGTTTCAATTTGCACATATCAAGTTTGATAGTTACTATAGTACAAGTAAACACTATAGTTGTGACAACAATATTTCAAAGGTTCTATTACTGTTAGGTATACTTGGTTGCATATAATTACTATTGATATAGATGCTTATTGCACTTGTTTGCAAAATGAACTAACTTCTACTCTAGGATATATCTATTGTTTTTCTCCTGGGAAGGTCACCTTGGTAACTCAATGAAGACTACCATCCTTGTTACCATAGATATGTTCTTATGAAAATGGTATTGGAAATATTTTTTCTCTTTTTTTTCTTGTTCTAGGATGGTCACAGGCGATATCTCTGAGAAGGAGCTAGAGTGACAGTTGCAAAACATGGAGAAGATGACTCCATCAAGTGGTGAGGCAGGTAATCTCACCAAGTAACAATTTTAAAGGAAGTGTGTAACATACCTAGCCACCCACAAGCCGGAGTACGTTACCTTCAATCCCTCCCTTGGACTTCTTTCTCTTACAGATACCTTTTAAAATTTAAGGATGCATAAAAGAAAAGACTTTAACGACATGCACAGCAATATCCAGCAAGCATGCATAGTCTAAAGATTCAATTAAATGATAATTAAATATACAACACGGAAATACATTCATATACATGTAAATGATAACATAACAAAACCCGTAAATGATAACATAACAAAGAGCACTTATCTTTATGAAATATGACACCAACTAGTTGCAGACCAAGGAAGTTCCACCCAACCGTAGACACCATTGTTCCAAAACTCAACAGCAGCGTCACCCCCAAGCCAGAGCTATGAATCCACAAGGGTGGTTCCAGAGTGTTACTTGGCTTCCCAAACCAGTCAGCACTCAATATCTCATAGTCTTCCCAGATATCACAGCAATCCAAGTACCCATCTTGCACCACCCGAGAGAACAAACCTCCACCCTTCTCTGCCATGTAGTCCCTCAAGCAGTCCTTCTCCTTAATTTGGGCTCTAGTGCAGCTGGTCCATAATATCAATGTTGGAACTCTCAGTACTTGCAGTTGTGAGAAATGTTGGACACAGGCCAACACATCTCATACATGCGCCCTTAGGTCACGGTTGGATCACACCAATGACCACTACAGCCAACTATCTCGTGGCTAATCTTCAGCAGTTTAGCTCCCTTTCCCTGAGCCAAAACATGGATGACGGATGGATCAATGAACGGGTAAGTGGGTGCATGGATGTGCGTGAATGAAAGTGTGTGAGGGATAGAATGGTGTAAATGCAGAAGTGAAGGAGAAAATGAGCAAACGTTCAACCCCCCCATCAGACCAGAGGCAGGTTTAAGTAATTTCAAGGGAGGGAATCAAGAACCTCCTAGCCTTCCCCAAGAATCTCACATAATCGATCCCCTCCCTTAGACAAAAAGGGTAATTAGAATAGGAATAAACACTTAGCCCCTCAATCCCCCTCTCATGTGGAATCATAGCCCCCTATAACTCTATTCTTTGCCTGTATAGCAATCACCCATGTATTTATTATTAATAATGATAAAAACAATACATGTCTTGGGCACACTGGCCTCTTAATAATTTTTCAAGCACGCTGGCCTCTTAGCATTGTAACAATACATTATTTAAAAATGGGGGTTCAAAACCTAGGGTGTTACATCCCCTCCCGCTTATTTTGGCACTGTCCTTAGTGCATATACAAAATAGAGAACAAAATCTCAAATTTATTCAAAAAGCTGCGGGTATTTTTCCCGCATGGCATCTTCATGCTCCCAGGTAGAATATTCAGGACCGTAGCAAGTCCATTGAACTTTTACTAGCTCTATAACTCGATTCTGGAGAATTTTGACTTTTCTGTCCAATACCCCCGCACTGGCTAAACCTGAAAATCTCCCTCTGTCTCTACTTGAATCAGATGACAATCAATAACATGGTTAGGATCATGTACATATTTATTTAGTAAAGAGACATGAAATACATTATGCACATTGATGGAAGAAGGAAATGCAAGCATGTATGCAACTGGCCCTATTATGTCCAATATTTCAAATGGACCACAAAATATGGCTATCAGCTTTGTACAACTACCCAATTTCAAAGATATTTTCTTGGGCTTCACTTTCAAAATTACATGCTCCCCTACTTTAAATTATGTAGATGTCATGTTCTTGTCTGCATAAACTTTCTTTCTAACTTGAGATGCCTTTAAATTATGCTTGATCTTGACCACCTATTTTTCCATGTCCTTGAGCAACTCCGGCCCAAATACCACTCTATATGTTGGGTTGTCCCAGCTTACTAGAGTATCGCATTTCCTACCGTACAAGGATTCAAATGGGCTCATTCTCAATGAATATTGATACCCATTATTCTATGCAAACTCAACCAAGTGTAAGTAATCTTCCCACTTAGATGGCTTATCCATCACATATATTCTCAGCATGTCTTCAATTATTTGATTGAATCTCTATGTTTGCCCATCTTTCTGGGGATGATATGTTGTGATAAAGTTTATATTTGTGCCAAATCTTTTAAACAATCCCCTCCAAAAAATTGGAGGTAAACTTTGTATCTCTGTCTGAGACAATTTTCCTAGGTATCCCATGCAACCTAGCAATTTCCTTCATGAAAATTTCTCCAATATTAGTCATTGTATGCGTTGTCTTCATAGGCACAAAATGAGTGGCCTTTGTTAATTTGTCAACCACCACCGTGATTGAATCATGTTGCTTATTCGTTTTGGGTAATCCTGTGATGAAATCCATGGTGATCACTTCTCATTTCTTCTCTGGGATTGGCAATGGTTGCAGCAAAACCGTTGGGTGCCTATGATCATCCTTCACCTTATGACATTCCATACATCGAGTGATGTAATCAGCCACATCCTTCTTCATTCTTGGCCAAAATAACTTGCTTCTTACTGCTGTAATTTTTTTTCTGGTAACTGGGATGTCCAGCATAAGGAACATCATGCATTTCCTTCAGTACCAAATTCCTCAGTTCTCCAGAACTAGGAACACAGATTCTATTTTTATACATGAGTAGTTTGTCTTCCTTTATCTCATAGTCCTTTATTTTATGTTGTACATCTCCTTGTTTTAACCTTTCATTTACCTATAGGTAATGTTGGTATGTAACAACAACATCTAAAATTATGCTCTTCAAGTCTGACGGATGCATACTGACAGCAGTAGCATGCATGAGATGCACTCTTCTACTAAGTGCATCGGCAACTTTATTCTCCTTTCCCTTGATATTCTTGATATCGAAGTCATATTCACTAAAAAATTCCAGCCATCTTGTTTGCCTGGCATTCAAGGTCGGTTGTTCAAAAAGATACTTCAGCCCAATGTGGTATGTCCTTAATTCGAATGTTTCCCCATGAGATAATGCATCCACATCCTCAAGGCGTGAACAATGGCAGCAAGTTCCAAATAGTGGGTGGCATAGTTCGTCTCATGTTCCTTAAGCTTTATGGACTCATATCCAATGACATGTCCATTCTGCATGAGGACTCCCCCAAGTCCTTCCTTACATGCATTTGTACATACCACAAAACTTTCATTTGGGTCAGTAATCTGTAACATAGGTGCACTAGTCAGTAATTCTTTCAACAGATTAAAATTCTTTTAACTCTGGTGTGCTCATTCTGTAAGGTTTTTTTGACACTGGGGCAGCTCCTGGCACTAAATCAATCGAGAAATATATCTCCCTTCTTGGTGGAAATACGGGTATTTCTTGGAATACATCTTCAAAATCCTGTAGTACCAAGAAATGTTCAAGGCTTGGCCCATTTGTATTATCTGGCTCTTCCACATGAGCTACATACAATTGACATCCCTTCCTAAAACATCTTTTTAGTTGTAAGGATGAAATATCCCTTATAAAGATGGGTCTTGTAACTCCTTTCACAGTGCTTTGTTTTCCATTTCCATCAAGACATGTAAATGTCTTGTTATGACAATCTAGGATAGCACATGCTTGTCCAACCAATCCATTCCAATAACAATATCATAAGACCCCAATGGTATGATATTTAGACCAATACTACTATTCATTCCATTAAGAATTATGGAACAACTTATGACCATATCATGGATTCTTCTTTTGGTTCCAATGGCTAACTGAACCAAACTTGCTTTTCCAAGTTTTCTTTTCTCCAAATGTAATCTATCCACTATCTTAGGATCAATGTAATAATGACTTGCTCCTTAATCAATCAAAATAGCAACAGTCTGATTTATGATCTTACCTTCCACCTCGATCATATTGGACTGGTACTCTACTTGTCGATCATATAAAGTTGCATATATTCTTCACATATCTTCGACTGTTGTAGCCTCTTGGATGTTGTGCATAGTCTTCACTTTGTCCTTTCTATGTGGGTAATCCTTGTACAGGTGATCTTCCTTGCATCCCCAACATTGGATTGGTGGTCTTCCCCTTTTTCCCAAGGAATATTATTTATTGAAATATCCCTTAGCATACTAATCTTGATGATTTATATTAGTCTCATTCCTATTGAAAAGAGGTTTGAATCCTTTCCTACTCTGATCGAACTTTGCATTTTTCTTGTCCTTCCAATATTTCTACAGGGATTCTCTTCTCTGGCCTTGCTCATATAGGTATTTAGCCTTCCTGATTACCTCAGTCAAGGTATCGGGTTCATCATACTTGATATTTTTCTTATAAAAGGTTGGTAGTCCACTTAGAAATCTCTGTATTTTCACTTTCTCATCACCAATGAACCTGGCATACTTTAACAATCCCAAGATCTTCTTCTCGTACTCTGCAATAGTCATGCTTCCCAACCTGAGTTCAAAGAACTCTTGCATTTTCTTGTCATAGAAATGCTCTAAGAGGTACTCCTTCTGGAAGTACTTCTTGAACTTCTTCCAAGTGATCCTACTTTCACTAACATGTTCCACTTGATTCACTCGGTCCCACCACATTGCATTTTTCTCGTGTAAATGGTAGGTGGAAATCCTGGCTTCCAGGTTTGATGAATAGTTATGCAACTGAAAATATATCATGAGCCCAAGCAACCATGCTTCAGCATCATCTTCCCTTTCTCTTTCACTGTCAAAGGAAGGTGGCTTGAGCTTCCTCAGATCTCCTTGAAAACTATCTATCTCTTGTTTCCTTCTTTGGTGTCTAACAGGAAACACCTCTGGACTGCTTATGGGATCTTCCAATGCATAAAACCTTCTTTCTAGGTAAGGAGGTGAGTGGTGTCCATGAGCTCTGCTAGCACTTCAAGAATAACCATCTCTTCCACGATCATTCCTTCTTTCATGGCACCTGCCTCCTTCCTCTTGTCTTGAGTTTGATCCCTTCTTCGTTTGTCTCTACAACTGATTTAATCTCTGGAACAATAGATCATTTATCTAAATTTTCTCTCTCATCGGTCTCTTGTTGTCTTCTTTGTAGCTCTGCACTTCCATCTTTAGGCTTCTTACCGTTTCCAGTAATGTTTCATGCTCTCCTTTTTCCTTGCATCCATTGAACTGTGTCTCTGCATTACCACCTCTGGTATTCTAGCCTTCAGCCTCCTTATCATGACTGGAGGCTCCCTTTCCTTCTTCCATTTCCTTAATACGCATCCGGATTTGATGTTTTTAAACCCCTTAATTCTGCAAAATGTGCAAGCGACCATTTTGTTAGAAATATGCATATGATAAACAAAATTGCTAAACCATGTTATAGGTCTCTTTATTTTTTGTTCATGAAGATCATATCCCCATTCTCCGAAAATAATAGTGTCATGTTATCCTTGGCCGACACAGAATCTCATCTTGTGTAAGCGCTTCCTTCAAACCACCTTCCCAGGTGACCACGGCTAAATCCTTCCCTAGCACTTTTTTGTCTCGAAGACAACCAAATCAGCCCTTATCCCTCCTTCCCTCAGCTCCCAATATGCATATGACCACGGCCATGACCCTGCGCTTAGCTAAAAAAGCGCTTATCCTGAGCTTCGGTACTTCGAAACTTTAAGCCAGGACCAGATCAATGGTCCTCATCCTCTTTCATGATCAATGATTGAGATCCACTTCGGGACTTTGTGCTTCGGGAGTCTCAACTTTCCCCGCATGCCTCCTCCCAGAACTCTTTTACTCAGATTTCATGATCTATCGATGGGTGTCCTCCCACAGATCAGCAGTTGTGAATCACTTTGGCTCTTTGGGCTTCGAAAGTTTCAAACCTTCCTCCTGCACTTTCTCCCAGAGTTCTTTTACCTGAATTCGACGATCCTTTGACGTGTGTCTTCTGGAATCAACGGTCAATACATACTCTAGCCTTTGGGCCTTCGGGAGCTTTTGACCCAATGCAACATGTCACATCTTTCCCCACTGGAGTGCCCAATCTCTGGACTACACGATTTGTCACCCCGTGGAGAAATACTGGAAGCAGACACGTGGCCCAATCAAGCAAGTGACACATTTCAGGTTCTAACTAACTTTTAAATACTCCTAATGCTCAAAACTTACTGACACATGGCACACATCCCATGTGTCCACATTATTCCAAGTGATGTCTGCAAGCCACGTCACTTTGAAAATTTTGGGGTCCACGTCACCTCCTGATGACCTCATCGTGCCCCATCACTTCAGATCTTCAGGCTTTGGGACTTCGGGAGTTTCCATACTAGCACACTTCTGATTCTCCCAAACTCCACATTCCTAAACTGGCCAATCTATCGCCATGTGTCCTCCTGGATCAAACGACTAAGATTCACTTTGAATCTTCACTCGGAGTCCACAGATCTGCACTGCATGTCCTCCTTAATTTGATGGTTGAGGATTACTTTGGGTCTTCAGACTTCGAAAATCTCAAATTTCAAAACTTATCTCACCCCATTGGCTTTTATCCAAATCCCTGGATCTGGTGACACGTGGCTCTTAGCAGATCAATGGTTGGGATCCTCTTAGATGATCAGATGGTCGAGATTTACTTCGGCTCTCCAACTCTCCATCTCTTCGTGCTTTGGGAGTCTCAAATGTCAATCGATAACCTCTCAAACAGATTCCTCTGAAGTTACTAATCTGATGGCATGTAACCTCTTGGCGATCGACGGTCAGGATCTACTTCAGACGATCCAACAGTCGATGTTCACTTCGGGTCTTCGGCTCTCCGGGCTTCAGGAGTTTCAACTCTCAACTTCTCCTCGCTCGCTCTTTCCCAGAGTGCTTTCACCTAGGGCGCACGATCGATTGACGCGTGTCCTCCTATGGATCGACGGTCCCCAGCTACTTTGTTAATTCAGAGTTTCGATGTTTGAGCCCTAACATGTCACACCACTGCATTCCTTTCAATATGTAGGGGCACACATCAGCGATTTGCAGTAACCCTCTTTTCACCCTGCAATTCTCCTAATGCTGACACGTAACCCCTTGGGGAAACTGTGGTTTAGATTGTGGGACCGCCTTGGGAAATTATCTTCCATGCAACTCAGTTACCTACAATGCCCCATGTCCGTTGATCTCCCTCTCCCATGGGATATGTTAAGAACCAAATATCAATATAGCATAGAAAAAACTCAGAAAAAGTACTCAATGCCTTGAAAAAGAGATAATTTCAAATAATAAGCCTCTTCGAGGGGGCAACCTCCTTTTACCCCACTTAAATGATCAAGTACAAGATGATTCAAAATGAAAATGTATCCTTGTATATATAGGAGACTAGGAGGTATAATTACAACTAATGGCCTAAAGCCGACATAAATAAAATAACATTACTAATATAATATGCCCTAATTAAGGGGTAATGAGCCAATATTATGGATTAACATGCCCCTCCCCTTGAGACAAGTGTTGTCCACAACGCTTGAGTAACTCTGGATGCTTCTATATAAAATACTCATCTTCCCAAGTGGAATCTTCAGCCGGTAGTTTCCTCCATTTAATGAGATACTCTGAGATGGATCTATTCCTCAGCTGGCGAATTCTTGTGTCAGTGATGGCTTTAGGCTCCAATCTGATTTTTCCTTCCTCGTCAAGTTCTGGCAATATAGTTTGAACTAGGATCTTGTCTCCTATAACCTTCTTTAAGCATGAAACATGGAAAACTGGGTGTACTCGTGAAGATGCAGGCAGCTCCAATTTGTATTCCATAGTACCAATCTTTTGCAACACCTTATAAGGGCCATAGTACTTTGGTGATAATTTATTATCCTTCTTCGCTTGCTTGAGGGACATCTCTTTGTATGGTTGTAGTCTTAAAAATACCCAATCCCCTACTTCAAAACTTCTTTCACTACGATGTTGATCTGCTTGTTGTTTCATGCGATTATGTGCCATGGTCAAGTTGTCCTTTAAGATTTGGAGAACTTGTTTTTGATTCTCGATGTGATCTTCCACTGCTTGAACCTTAGATTTTTCTTTTAGAGAAGAAGTGATGGAAGGAGGGTGGTATCCATAAAGTGCCATAAATGGTGTCATTTTTGTTG
>ML791465.1:129955-151907 GCA_009831015.1 Picea engelmannii
AAATATAAAGAAGCAATTCGTACCTTTTGTGTATGTGGCACATTATGGAGATCAAAGAATTGCTCCATCTGAAGTATCCATGTGATTGGGTCCTTGCCATCAAACTTCCTCATATCAGTCTTAGGAATGTGGTTGGTCTTCAATCCAAAGTTGGAGTTTCTCCATTCTTGATTCACCTTCCTTGTGTCCTCATCATGAATTTCATGGGATGCATTTTCACTTTCAGGTGTATTCTCTGTTACGAAATTTTTCAATACTTCCATGATCTCCCCTTTTAAACCATCCATCTTAGTATCCAACATAGCTTCCATTGAATCCATCTTCTTTTTTAGTTCATTTATGTCCCTACGCATTTCTTCACCTTCATCAAGAGTCCAAGTAGGATTTTCTGGAGGCTTATTTGTTGTAGAAGTTCCCTTTTTTGGTGGCATGTTGGTCAAGTATCACTTTTGAACCTTGATTTTGAGGTGGTTTTTCTAGACAATATTTCTTCTGTTGTATCTCCAAAGTTTCAGCCCTTCTGGGTATGAAACTTTATTTTATGTAGTTCTCTGATATTTATTCTCTGCAATTCCACAGGTCTGATCAAAATTGGATGTGCCAAATGGAATTTACGGTAATTTCCCCACAACTTGCTGATTTTTGGCCTTTCCAGGAGATCTCACTTGTATAGCATTCCCCGCACAAAATAATTGATATAAAATTCCAAAACTCACATCAAAAATACTACAAACTGTCCACGATCCAATGAAACTAGTCCCACTCAATCTGGATACTCTATGAAGAAGTTATGATTGTTTTACCTAGAACACCTTCTTGAGACTAGTCAATCGGACTAGTCAGATACCCTATCTTACCCAGGGTGTATCTACAAATTTATGATGACCCAGAAGCTGAAATTTTAACCATAGATACCTTACTAATTTATGTAAATATCCTCCATATTTTACTATATGAAACATTACAAAAACAAATTTATAGCGAACATTCCGCAATGACTCGGTTCAGGATGATTCCAAAACTCTATCTTGTACAGGATGTATCTCCGAAAGTATAAGCCCTCATCAGATGAATTTTGAAACCAACATACCTTGATCCATCTACTAAATATCCTCCAAGCCATTCCTTCTGAAACATTGTAGAAAAAAAGTTATAGCGAAAATACCAAGGTGTCTCATATGTAGCAGCAAAACCCCAAGACCTTGAGCTCTGATACCATACGTTAAGAACCAAATATCAATATAGCATAGAAAAACCTCAAAAAAAGTAATCAACTCCTTGAAAAAGAGATAATTTTAGATAATAAGCCTCTTCAAGGGGTAAACGTCATTTTACCCCACTTAAATGTTCAAGTACAAGATGATTCAAAATGAAAATGTCTCCTTGTATATATAGGAGACTAGGAGGTATAATTACAACTAATGGCCTAAAGATGACATAAATAAAATAACATTACTAATATAATATGCCCCAATTAAGGGGTAATGAGCCAATATTAGGGCTTAACAGGATCCGACGGTTGTGACCTTATCCCTTGCTTACTTTTCATCAGACAACCCATGTTCATTTGTCCTCTGATCCAACGATCTCGGATCTCTCATGATCCTATAGTAACGATCGCTCCCAAATTCGAAGGGGACAGTCACAATCCTTTGAACCCCTTACACGGGTCTTTGATGTTCTATATTCTGCATAGATTCTGCAATGTCATTCCTCCTGATATTTTCAACTTCCCAGCCAGAGTTCGATCTCGACCACCAGAATCTAACCAACAGACCCAGCCCATACCAGCCCAGTGTTTCAACCAAAAGCTCTGATACCAAACTGTAACATACCCAGCCACCCACAGGTCGGGGTATGCTACCTTCAAGATCGCCCTTGGACTTCTTTCCCTTACAGATATTGTTGGCCCTTGACCAAGTTTTGAGGAACACTTGGTCATATTTGACCATTTTTGGACTTCGACAGCATGTCAATGATGGAGCACCAGGCGAAGCAGAGATCACGAGATCTCGGTCCACTTTTGGGCCCTTTTAGGGTTTTGGGTTAATGTAATGGGAAAGGAATGTCATCCTGTGGGTTTACCCACGCTTAGGCCCACTTTTTTAATGTATAAATAGAAGGATAGGCAATGTAATAAGTAGATGTGAAGTATATGTGATTCCTTAGTGAAAGTGGATGATATATCTATGTGATGTAGGCTAAGTGCCAAGAGTTGAATAAGTGTGATCAAGGATTTGTGAACTTTGTGTAAGACTTGCAGAGCCGAGGGCGAGTCCCTGTGAGAGACTATAGAAGACTTTGTGTTGTAGTGCAAGGAAGAAGGATCTAGTGAGTTGCGCAGATCTTTTGTCCTATGTGGAGTAAGGGTTTTGAGGCTCTATGCTTGTAACTAATTGATTGAAGACAATAAAGAAGAAGACTTGGTGGATGTAACACCAGGGTGGGGGTGAACCATGTAAACATTGTGTTGTGTGCTTTGTGCTTTGTCTTGATGTGTTCATATGTTATATGCTAAGTGTTATGATATGTTTAGATAGATCTATTTATGCTTTGTGCTTATCATATGTGAGAATGTTAGATCTAATCTAGATAGTCATGTTTAATGCTTGGTATGCTCATTCTAATCCATTTGTATATGCTAAGTGCTTGAATATTGTAGATTGGTGTGAATACTGCGAAGCTCTATTGTATCAGCGAAGTGAATAGTGATTATATATTAAGGAACTAACGGTGCTAAGATTTGTATTAAGTATTATAATCACATATATGTGTCCCAGCTAAGTTTGCAGACACTTGAGTCCTGCAACCACCCCTGCCTCTACCTCGGGTGAATCTTCATCTGCTTCGCAGATGTTGCCGAAAGGGCCGATATTTGGGGATTTTTTGGTGCGCTCTTGAGCGTTGAACCCTGGGTCTACCCCTGTGCCAAAAAATGGTTCCATTGCCAAAACTTGAAACTGTGATTGTTGGGAACTTAGGAAGAAGAAACTTTGTGCAAAAGAAATCTCTGTGTGTAGATTTGTTGCCCTAGTGCGCAGATTTTTACTCGACCTGTGAATATTTGTGCCAGAAATAAGGTCAGATCTAAAGAAAGGAAGATCAAATCCAAAGAAAAGAAGTGAGATCTGAACGCTCGGTTCTCTAAGAAAAGTAAAAGTGGAAATTTCTGAAAGAAAGAGGTTAGATCTGCAGAAACGAGGTAAGATCTATAAGCTCTATGCTCTAATAAAGGTAAGAATAGTCAAAAGTTCTTAGATCTAGAAGCTTTGTGCTCTGTAGAAGTAAGATAAGTGAATTTTTTTGTTTCTAGAGCATGGATCTAGGTATGTTTGATAGATTGTGTCCTAGCTTAAAAACTAGGGCATTAATAGATGAAAGAAAGTGTGATATGAATAGATCTGATAATTATAATGATAGATATGGTATACCTATGCATAGAAATATTGTCTGGACTAACAAATGGATTCAGGATCCTAGAAAGAAATTTTTGCAGGCTAACCATTATGATCCTAGCACGCAGTACAAGAAGAGTTGGGGATTATTGAAGAGAAAGAGAGGATTAACTCTTTGTTACAATTGCAGAAGACCATGACATCTTGTTAAGGAATGCCCTGGGAGAAAACCTAGATGCCCATGTTGTAAGGCTATGGACCATGAAGTACTGGATTGCCCTAGAATGATTGTTAGACTTGAAAAGCTGAATATGGAGCAAGCAAACCTTGAAGGAGATCAAGAGACTAATGTTATAGAAGAACCCCCGCAAGAATCAGAGAAAGTATTAATATAGATGAAAGAAACCCTGAAGGAACATAAAGTTGTCTGATTACCAAAGATCTTCAAAGAAAAGGAGCAATTCGAAGCAAGAATAGGGGACTTTGACATTGATTGTATTCTTGATGAAGAAACACAAGTGAACATTATGCCAGAAAGAACTTGGGAAGCTATAGAGAAGCCTTCCATGATTCCTTCATAGGGAAGAATAGGACTATTCAGAGGAAAACTGATGATGTTATGTGGAAAACTTGCTCAGATACCTATGACAGTCAATGGAACTTTGACAAAAGAAGACTTTGAGATTATCAAATTCATTGAGGACAATGCTCCATTTACTATGCTACTTGGAAAACCTTGGATTGAAAGAGATCAAGCCAGAAAAAAGGAAGAAGAAGAGGTTTTAGAATAGCAGAGACAAGCATTAAAATATTTCATGACTAAAAGGATCACACAGTTAATAGAAGAACAGGAGAACCGCTTGAATCCATATGACACTAGAAGCCCAGATGTTGAGGCCAAAGCTACACAAAAAGCTGAAATTTATACCCCAAACAAAGAACAAGTGATATACCTAAACCCTAGGAGAGAATCTCACCAGCATGAAGCGACTATGTCCAAGGAAAATAAGAATCAAAATGAGAAGAGAATCACCGAGATGAAGCTCACTAGAAAGAAGGCTAGAACGCTAAGTAAGAATAAGGTTAAGATCGAAAAATTACAGAAGATCTCAAAGGGTACCTCGTAGCAAGACACTTTGTAGAATTGGAGCTTCGTCGGGATATTAGAACAGCGACATATGCCACTTCGTCGAGGCGAAGTAATATAGCCATTGGAAGCCAAAATAATCGTTCGACTGCTACTCCGAACGGATCGGAAAGCATTTATGGATCCCCACTAGACCGTTAGGCTGCACCATAACGGACAGACCATAAGTTAATGCAGTCTCATACCCATTGCAAGAAGACCATTGCTAAGTTTCCCTACTTAGTCTGTCGCGCCACGCACCAAGAATACTTTTTGCTAAGTGATAATTTGATCTTGAAACCTAAGATTGCATCAGCTTGTGATCATTGCCTTGTTCCCATATGGTTCACTGTAGTCTCTAAATTCATTTCACACTCGAGCTAGTTGACCCAAGCTTGTATGTCGAACAAGCTCGGTGTTGCTGAGAAAGTAGTTGAAGACGTTTTGATTGACTTAATGACTGAGAGAGTCATGTCAGAGCGAGGATTATCTATAGGATTCCAAGCATCGTCAATGAGAGGATCCAAGGCCTCCCCTTCCACTTCTCGCACCGGACCATCCCGGCCAACCGATGAGAAACGGACCAAGCACAGGGATGACATTGCAAATTCCAAGCTTATCCCACGCATTATACCGACTTACTTACCACCTCTAAGAAGTGCCATAAACTGTGACAGTGTACCTTGAGACTTCAAGTACACTTTGATCACCACGTACCTTCCGAAAGGGGTGCGTGCAGTTCGTGTTGACCAGGATAAGATCCCAGCACTAAAATTTAGTGATTTTAACCTTGGAGATCGTAAAGTTTACAGCATGTTATCCCTGCATAAGTACTTAACCATGACCAAAGGAAAGAATTATAAGATTGTCCCACAATCATGGACCCAGAACCTCGCATAGTCCACACTGCTTAATGTAATGAAGATCTCACACTTCGGTAGACACCAGGAAGTCAACACATGTGTCAACTTGTTGTTTTCCTGCAACCATGGAGGATACTTATGGTTAAACTGCTGCATCACTGTGGATCTGACCTTGATCAATTGGATCACAGGCCTTAGTATGCAAGGCCCTGACCCATAAGAGTTTTACCCTATAAAGACCTCAGACCGAGAAATAGCGCAGAGGATAAAAGAAACTTATGGCGATGTTGATAAAGGCACATGATGCTACAAGGTAGCCTCTATCTAGAGTGGCACAATGCGCCTTGCCTGTCAGTTGATCACGGGCAAGCTAGTTTGCAAGAACAGACCAACACAAGTGACTAGATTCGTAGATGACCTCGTAGGGAAGTGCGTCGAGGGACTACATATGAACTGGGCACAGTAACTTGTAAACCAGATAGAGCTTGATTGTAGATAAGCACAATACCAAGGGTATGAGTTCCACTTTAGTTGGTTGCTCATACTAATCGCTTTCATCACCTGGGAGCTACCAGAAGGTGCCACTTTTCTAGAGATCGAACCCTTCAAACCACTGGCTGCGAAGTTATGTACTTTGTGGTACTCCAGCGACATGAACAAGCAGTGGTAGTCCAATGTTGTATTCCACACCTATTACAACCAATTGAATAATGCAATCTAGTCTACACCATGCCTCACCCCAAACACACTTCATAAGTTTAGACCTTTGATGAAATTCAGTTTGGACTGCCACTTCACCCATATCACAGTGCACGCTGATGATCACAAACAGCAGCTCCAGTCATACTACAAGTTGACAGAAGAAGACTTGGAACAGATTACCAAGGAATGGTCGACGGACCTCCTTGTTGCAGCGGACCCCGCAGAAATGTCCAACATGGAAATCCCTGAAGCTATGCCGGATACACCTGGACCAAGCAAGCCTAAGAAGGATGATGAAGTTCAAGATGTTCATATCACATCCACGAAGACTACTTCGATCTCACCTGTGCAGGGAGGTGATGGTGAAGAACTAGGTGGCACAGAAGTTGATCAAAACAAAGGCGAGGTTACTCTGCCTAGAGAGGAGTAGGATCCCTCTAAGAAAAGGAATATTACCCCACCAAAGCCCTCATCCTGAAAGAAAACTAAGTCCACCCGGACTACGTTTAAGACTACCCTCACATCGGACGACTTCGACTTCTTAATCGTTGTGTTGAATGATGCTTCACTAGAGATCGCAGAAAATAAAGAAGTGAAGCAAGAGGAGGTATTCAGCCGAATCAAGGGAAAACTTCAAGAATTGCAGTAGGCACTCCAGTCCATCTGAGTAGTTTCTCCTGTGACCTTGACAATTGGAACAGCAGGAACAGGAAATGAGCCCACCCAATTACACCAGATCATCGATAAAGTTGAATCTCGCCTTTGACGAGCTCAAGAAAACACAGTGCAAGCCACCCAGGCTTTGACACAAGTACAAAGCGCACTTGTAGAACAATAGAGTAAGGTATAACGAGAAAATATTTCCCTACAAGAAAAGTGGGATGAGGAAAAAGCACAGTTACAGCAGAGCAAGGACCAGTTGCTAGCAAATAAACTTGAAGTACAGGAAAGGGTTCACAAAGAACTTCGCTCTGTGACAATCATAGAAGTGAAGATTGAAGAACATGTCCCATAGTAGGTGGCACAACTTGAAGAAATAATCCAGCAACTTCAGCAATGCATCGTATATCTGGAACTTCGTACCGTGCCCGATACTCCTCAATAAATAAGAGATCTAAGGGAGGCAACTACCCATAGCGCAGTTGTTCAATTAAAAACCTTTGCCTTGGAATGAAAGCAGTTGAGCGCTAGAAGCACTCGGACTTATGAGAACCTCACAGAGAATCCAGAGTTGTGAGCATTCGAGGCATAGCTCCAAGAAGAAAAGAATCACGTAGATACGCTACAGGCACAACTGAAGTCCTTGACCCCAGTCAAAAGAATGAAGAGGTTTGTAGAACAACACGCCGCCCAACAACAGGTACACATGCTGCAAAGTAAAGTGATGGAAGTCTCCCAACGACTTCAACCAATCCAAGAAAAGGCATGTCAACTGTTCACTAAAGTTGAAAGCCAGGGAACCAAGCTTGAACAGGTTGTCATCACTGCAGAACAATGCCTGGAAGGGATAATAAATGACGCAGTGATCTAGGAGTTCATCGAGCAAGAGGTTGTCGCACTTCAGTAGATCGAAGTATCTTGAGCCAAGATCAAGACATTCGAGGTGGAATTTATCAGACCAGAGTGACTCGGGATGAGTCACATGTGACTGTTGGGGGCCTATTGACCTTTGACCAAGTTTTGAGGAACACTTGGTCATATTTGACCATTTTTGGACTTCGACAACCTGTCAAATATTGAGCGTCAAGAGAAGTAGAGATCACGAGATCACGGTCCACTTTTGGGCCCTTTTAGGGTTTTGGGTTATTGTAATGGGAAAGGGATGTTGGCCCGTGGGTTTACCCACACTTAGGCCCACTTTTGTAATGTATAAATAGAAGGATAGGCAATGTAATAAGTAGATGTGAAGTAGATGTTATTGATTAGTGCAAGTGGATGATATATCTATGTGATGTAGGCTAAGTGCCAAGAGTTGAATCTGTGTGATCAAGGCTTTGTGCATTTTGTGTAAGACTTGCAGAGCCGAGGGCGATTCCATGTGAGAGACTATAGAAGGATTTGTGTTGTAGCGCAAGGAAGAAGGATCTAGCGAGTTGTGTGGATATTTTGTCCTATGCAGAGTAAGGGTTTTGAGGATTTATGCTTGTAACTGATTGATTGAAGACAATAAAGAATAAGAGTTGATGGGCGTAGCCCTAGGGTGGGGGTGAACCACATAAACACTGTGTTGTGTGCATTGTGCTTTGTCTTGATGTGTTCATATGTTATATGCTAAGTGCTATGATATGTTTAGATAGATCTATTTATGCTTTGTGCTTATCATATGTGATAATGTTAGATCTGATCTAGATAGTCATGTTTAGTGCTTGGTATGCTCATTCTAATCCATTTGTATATGCTAAGTGCTTGAATACTGTAGATTGGTGTGAATACTGCGAATCTCTGTTGTATCAGCGAAGTGAATAGTGATTACATATTAAGGAAATAATGGTGCTAAGAGTTGTATTAAGTATTATAATCACAGATCTGTGTCCCAGCTAAGGTTGCAGATACTTGAGTCTTGTAACCACCCTTGCCTCTACCTCAGGTGAGACTTCATCTGCTTCACAGGTGTTTCCAAAAGGGCTAGTAGTTAGGGATTTATTGGTGCGCTCTTGAGCATTGAACCCTGGGTCTACCCCTGTGCCAATAGATACCTTTTAAAATTTAAGGATGCATAAAATAAAAGACTTTAACGACATGCACAGCAATATCCAGCAAGCATGCATAGTCTAAAGATTCAATTAAATGATAATTAAATATACACAGTGGAAATACATCCATATACATGTAAATGATACCATAACAGAGAGAACTTATCTTTATGAAAGACGACACCAACTGGTTGCAAAACAAGGATGTTCCACCCAACCATAGACACTACGTTTCCAAAACTCAACAGCAGCATCACCCCCGAGCCAGGGCTATGAATCCACAAAGACGGTTCCAGAGTGTTACTTGGATTCCCAAACCAGTCAGCACCCAAGCTCACATAGGCTTCCTAGCTCTCACAACAATCCAAGTAACCATATCTCTTATACCCAGCTTGCACCACCCGAGAGAATGGACCTCCACCCTTCTCTGCCATGCAGTCCCTCAACCAGTCCTTCTCCTTAATTTGGGCTCCATCACAACTAGTCCAGAATCTCAATGTTGGAACTCTCAGGACTCACAACCATGAGAAACATTGGACACAGGACAACGCATATCAGACATGTAGCCTCAGGTCACGGATGGATCACACCAACGACCACTACAACCAACTATCATATGGCTAATCTTCAGCAGTTCGGCTCCCTTTCCCCGAGCCAAGATGCGGATGACGGATGGATCAATGAAAGGTTAAGTGGGTGCATGAAGGTGTGTGCATGAAAGTGTGTGAGGGATAGAATGGTGTGAATGCAGAAGTAAAGGAGAAAATGAGCCAATGACCAACCTCCCCATCAGACCAGAGGTGGGTTTAAGAAAAAAATTTGGGGGGGGATCAAGAACCTCCTGGCCTTCCCCAAGAAGATCATGTTATTGTTGGCCCTTGGCCATGTTTTGAGGAACACTTGGTCATATTTGACCGTTTTTGGACTTCGACAGCCTGTCAAAGATGGAGCGTCAGGCGAAGCAGAGATCACGGGATCTTGGTCCACTTTTGGGCCCTTTTAGGGTTTTGGGTTAATGTAATGGGAAAGGGATGTCGACCCGTGGGTTTACCCATGCTTAGGCCCACTTTTGTAATGTATAAATAGAAGGATAGGCAATGTAAGAAGTAGTAGATGTGATTTCTTAGTGCAATTGGTAGTGCATCTATGTGATGTTGAATAAGTGCTATGTGCGAACTGTGTAAGGCTTGTAAGGCTAAGTGCAAGTTATTGTGAGGTTTCTATAGAAAGCTAAGTGTTGTAACGCAAGGAACAAGGATCTAGCGAGCTGCGTAGATATTTTTTCTTATGTGAAGAAGGGTTTTGTAGGCTTTGTGCTTGTAACATATTGAAGACAATAATAAAGAAAAAGATATTTTGGACGTAGCCCCAGGGTGGGGGTGAACCACGTAAATCTGTGTGTTATGCTTTGTTCTTTGATTCAATGTGTTTTTGCTTATGCTATATTCTTTGATATATCCACTTATGCTCTGTGCTTCTTAGATATATATGATTGTTAGATTTGATGTGTATGAGGATGCTTAGTGTTGATCTACTAGATCTGATCTGGGTTACTATGGTTAAGTGTTGAAATACTGTAGATCTGAGTGTACACCGCGATGCTCTGTGTTGTCTGCAAAGTATAATAAGGGTTGAGTATTGACGAATGATCGATGCTAAGTTCTCTGTAAATGATATAATCATAGATCTATGGCATAGCTAAGGTTGCAGACACCTGAGTCTTGCAACCACCTCTGCCTCTACCTCGGGTGAGACTTCATCTGCTTCGCAGGTGTTGCTGAAAGGGCTGATAGTTAGGGATTTGTTGGTGCACTATTGAGTGTTGAACCCTAGGTCTACCCCTATGCCAACAAATGGTTCTGTTGTCGGGACCTGAAACTGTGATTGCTGGGAACTAAGGAAGAAGAAACTTTGTGCAAAAGAAAGCTCTGTGCATAGATATGTTACCCTAGTGCGCAGATTTTTACTCAACCTGTGAAGATTTGTGCTAGGAATGAGGTCAGATCTAAAGAAAGGAATATCACATCTGAAGAAAAGAAGCGAGATCTGAACGCTCTATGCTCTAAGAAAAGTAAAAGTGGAAATTTCTGAAAGAAAGAGGTCAGATCTACATAAAAGAGGTAATATATGTAATCTTTGTGCTCTAATTAAGGTAAGAATAGTCAAAATTTCTTAGATTTGGAAGCTTTGTGATCTGTAGAAGTAAGATAAGTGAATTTTTTTGTTTCTAGAGCATGGATCTAGGTATGTTTGATAGATTATGTCCTAGCTTAAAAACTAGGGCATTAATAGATGAAAGAAAGTTTGATATGAATAGATCTTATAAGTATAATGATAGATATGTTATACCTATGCATAGAAAGAATGTCTGGACTAACAAATGGATGCAGGATCCTAGAAATAATTATCTACAGGTTAGTTATCACAATTCTAGTGCGCAGTACAAGAGAGGTTGGGGATCATTTAAAAGAAAGAAAGGATTAATCATATGTTACAGTTGCAGAAAACCAGGGCATCTAGCTAAGGAATGCCCTGGTAGAAGACCTAGTTGTCTCTGTTGCAAATCTAGGGACCATGAGGCATTGGATTGCCCTAGAATGGTCGCTAAGATTGAAAGGATAAATATGAATCAAGAAGACCATAAGGCAGATCCAGAAAAGGCAGAAACACAACAAGAATCAGAGAAAGTATTAATACAGATGAAAGAAACCCTGAAGGAACATAAAGATGTCTGATTACCAGAGATCTTCAAAGAAAAGGAGAAAATCGAAGAAAGAACAAGGGACTTCGACATTGACTGCATTCTTGATGAAGAAACACAAGTGAACATTATGCCAGAAAGAACTCGGGAAGCTATAGGGAAGCCTGCCATGATTCCTTCATTGGGAGGAATAGGACTATTTAGAGGGAAAATGATGATGTTATGTGGAAAACTCACTCAGATATCTATGACAGTCAATGGAACTTCGACAAAAGAAGATTTTGAGATTATCAAATTCATTGAGGACAAACATCAGAGACAAGAGTTAAAATATTTCATGACTAAAATGATCACAAAGTTGATAGAAGCACAGGAGAACTGCTCGAAGCCATATGACACTAGAAGCCCAGATGTCGACATCAAAGCTACACAAAAGGCTGAAATTTCTACCCCAGACAAAGAAGTGATATACCTAAACCCTAGGAGAGAATATCACCAGCACAAAGTGACTATGTCCAAGGAAAATAAGAATCAAAATGGGAAGAGAATCACCGAGACGAAGCTCACTAGAAAGAAGGCTAGAAAGATAAGTAAGAGGAAGGCTAAGATTGAAAAATTATAGAAGATCCCAGAGGGTACCTCGCAGCAAGACACTTTGCAGAATTGGGGCTTCGTTGGGATATCAAAACAGCGACATATGCCACTTCGCCCAGACGAAGTAATATAGCCATTGGAAGCCAATATAATCATTCGACTACTGCTCCGAACAGGTCGGAAAGAATTTATGGCTCACCACTAGACCGTTAGACTACGCCATAATGGACAAAACATAAGATAATGTAGCCTCATACCCATTGCAAGCAGACTGTTGCTAAGTTTCCCTACTTAGTCCATCGCGCCACGCACCAAGAATACTTTTTTCTAAGTGAGAATTTGAGCCTGAAACCTGAGATTACTTCACCATGTTACCATTGCCTTGTTCCCATACCGTTCACTGTAGTCTCTGAATTCATTTCACACCCGAGCTAGTTGACCCAAGCTTGTATGTCGAATGAGCTAAGCGCTGTTGAGAAAGTAGTTGAAGAAGTTTTGATTGACTTAATGACTAAGAGAGTCATGTCAAAGCGAGGATTATCTACAGGATTCTAAGAATCGTCAACAAGAGGACTCTAGGCCTCCCCTTTCACTACTCACGTCAATCCATCCCAGCCGACCAATGAGAAATGGACCAAGCACAGGGATGACATCGCAAATGCTAAGATTATCTCACGCATTCTACCTACTTACTTACCACCTCTAAGCAGTGCCATCAATCGTGATAGTGTACCTCGAGACTTCGAGTACACTTTGATCACTGCATACCTTCCGAAAGGGGTTCGCGCAGTTTGTGCTAACCAGGATAAGCTCGCAGCACTGAAATTTAGTGATTTTAACCTTGTAGATTGTAAAGTTTACAGCACATTATCCCCACATAAGTACTTAACCAGGACCAAAGGAAAGAATTATAAGATTGTCCTGCAGTCATGGACCCAGAACCTCGCGCAGTCCAAACTTCTTAATGTAATGAAGATCCTACACTTCGGCAGACACCAGAAAGTCAATGCATGCGTCAAGTTGTTGTTGTCCTACTACCATGGAGGATACTTATGGTTGGATTGTCGCATCACTGTGGATCCGACCTTTATCAATCGGATCACAGGACTTAGTATGCAAGGCCCTGACCCGCAGGAGTTTTACCCTAGAAAGACCTCAGACCGAGCACTAGCGCAAAGGATAAAAGAAACTTATGGTGATGTCAAGAAAGGCACTCAAGGCTACAAGGTAGCCTCTATCCAGAGTGGCGCAGTGCGCCTTGCTTGTTAGTTGATCGAGGGCAAGCTAGTTTGCAAGAACAGACCAACACAAGTGACTGGATTCATAGTTGACCTCGCAGGGAAGTGCATTGAGGGACTACAGATGAACTGGACGTAGTACCTTGTAAACCAGCTAGATATTGATTGTAGAGAAGTGCAAGACCAAGGGTATGAGTTACGCTTTAGTTGGTTTCTCATTCTAATCACTTTCATTTCCTGGGAGCTACCAGAAGGTGCCACTTTTTTGGAGATTGAACCCTTCGAACCACTGGTTGTGAATTTCTGTACGCTGTGGTACTCCAGTGACATGAACAAGCAGTGGCAGTCCAATGTCGTCTTCCATGCCTATTACAACCAATTGAAGAATGAAATCCAGTATACACTATGCCTCACCCCAAACACACTTCATAGGTTTAGACCTTTGATAAAATTCAGCGCGGACCGCCACTTCACCTATATCATAGTGCGCACTGATGAGCACAAAGAGCAACTCTAGTCATACTACAAGTTGACAGAAGAAGACTTGGAGAAGATTACCAAGGAATGGTCGACGGACCTCCTTGTTGCAACGGACCCTGCAGAAATGTCTGACGTGGATAGCCCTGAATCTATGTCGGATACACCTATACCAAGCAAGACTAAGAAGGATGATGAAGTTCAATATGTCCATTTCACATCCACGAATATTACTTTGATCTCACCTGCGTAGGGAGGTGATGGTGAAGAACTAGGTGGCACAGAAGTTGGAACAAAACAAAGGTGAGGTTACTCCGCCTAGAGAGGAGGAGGATCCCTCTAAGAAAAGGAAGATTACCCCACCAAATCCCTCATCCCAAAAGAAAACTAAGGCTACCCAAACTACATTTAAGACTACCCTCACACCAGATGACTTCGACTTCTTAATCGTTGCGCTGAATGATGCTTCACTAGAGAATGCAGAAAAGCAAGAAGCGAAGCAGGAGGAGGTATTCAGTCGAATCAAGGGTGAACTTCAATAAGTGCAGCAGGCACTCCAGTCTATCTGAGCAGTTTCTACTGCACCCTTGACAATTGGAACAACAGGAACAGGCGATGAGCCTACCCAATTACACTGGATCGTCAATAAAGTCGAAGCTCGCCTTCGACATTCTCAAGAAGACACAGTGCAAGCCACCCAAGCTTTGACACAAGTATAGAGCGCACTTGTAGAACAACAGAGTAAGGCAGAACGGGAAAATATTGCCCTGCAATTGAAGTGGGATGAGGAAAAATCACAGTTACAGCAGAGAAAGGACCAGTTGCTAGCAGAGCAACTTGAAGTATAGGAAAGGGTTCACAAAGCACTTCTCTCTGTGACGGTCATAGAAGTGAAGATTGAAGAACATGTCCCACAACAGGTGGCACAACTTGAAGAAGTAATCCAACAACTTCAGCAATGCATCGCAGATCTGGAACTTCGTACCGTGCCCGAGACTCCTCAAGAAATAAGAGATCTAAGGGAGGAAATTGCCTATAGCGCAGTTGGCTGATTAAAAACCTTTGCCTTGGAATGCAAGCAGCTGAGTGCTAGAAGTGCCCAGAATTATGAGAACCTCACAGAGAATCCAAAGTTGCAGGCATTGGAGGCACAGCTCCAAGAAGCAAAGCAACACACAGATACGCTACAGGCATAGCTGAAGGCCTTGACCCTAGTCATAATGTTGATAGCAGCGCCTAAGTCTACCAGGACTCGAGGAATTATTGTTTTTCCAATTTGCACTGAGACGATAGGATGGTCGGGATCACCATATTTAACTGGGGGAACTTTACCTGACATTAATGCAGACAAATCACCCATGACATGAACTGTGAGGGGATCTTTAGTTTTCCTACCGAGTTTCTTAACACAAATGTCTCGCATAGTCTTGGCATAAATTGGTACATCTCGTAGTGCTTGTAATAGTGGAATTTTGACATAAAGATTTTGTAATTCCCCTAGAAGATTGAAAGCAGGTGGCTTAGGTGTTTTAGTCAAAGATAAATGCTCAGGAAATGGTGGTTTTGTTGTTTCAGCAGCAGTGTTGGAGGATGATTGTACCTCTTTAGGTACATCATGCTTTTCTGTTTCCTCTTTATCAGAAGAGGTAACATCAGCAATGATAGGTTCTACTATTTTCCCAAATCGTAAATGAATATCATTGCATTGTGCAGGGAAAAGAGAAAGTGTAGGCTGGTTTTGAATATCAATGCACTGCACAGCTTTATTATTGGGTTTAGGGTTAGGTTGTACAGGTAGTTGGGGCCTCATCATTTGATTATTTGGTGGAGTACCTGATGGTAAGGAGAGTGGTTGCAGAAATTGTGATTGAGGTAATTGATTTGGGAATGGGGGTTGTTTCCCTCTCCAATTTGGATTCCATTGGTTAAGGTAAGGTTGTTGTTGTGGAGGCCAAGGAGTCCACATTGATGGGTCTACAAAGTGAGGGTTAGTTTGTTGCATGGGTGGGTAATTCATTTGATTGAGGTATTGCATTTGCTTATAGGGAGAGTAATTTTCTTGATTAAAAGAAGGATAGTTATTCCAATGATTAGAAGATGTAAATGGCATAGTAGGATTCATACCTTGTCCCCGCGGTTGCCATTGCCTTCTCTATGTCAACAGATAGACAGCTTCAGCTTCTTCATCAGTTGGTTGTAATGTTGCCTTGATTCCTGTTAAAGAAGGGAATTGTTGAGTTTCATGATCCTTATCACAGATGGTGCAGATTGGATTTTTGTCCAATGGGCATTCCCTTCGTGGGTGCTTGTCTCTGCATTTGGAACAAAAGATGGATAGAGTTTCTTCTGCTTCGGATCATTTCTTTTGAATCTACAGGGTATCGATTTGTGAGGAAAAAGAGCTTAACATTTCAGTTTTAAAACCCTCAAGCAGATTACCTATTTCGGCTCTTGTTGCTCCTCCACTGGATGATTTTTGAACTCTTGAAAATGTGGTATCCCTGCTATTTGATCTATTCCTTGAAGCTCCTCTTGAACATCTTTTACATAGGTTAACAATTTCATCATATGATTCTTTATATATGTCCCCTTTTCCAAGCATATTCAGCATATCTAGACAGTCATCCCTTACTCCTTTTAGTAATATTGTTTTAATAATATCCTTACTTACATCGGGGTGACTGGATCTTTGTAGATTATACTGTATCCTTTCTACAAAGTCCTCCAGATTTTCATCCTCCTTCTGTATCATTTTGAAAAGTTCCTCTCTTTTCTCTCTTGTTCGGCAATAGTCCTGGTATTTATGCAGGAATTTCTGTTTCATATGATACCATGTTGTGATTACATGACCTCCAAGACTCATGAACCATCTTAGTGCATTCTCTTTCAATGTTGTTGGAAATAACTTTAATTTTTGAGCATTGGAAATGTAATCATAACTTCTGCATAATATGTCAAACTCGAAAAGGAATTCATCATGATCCTCTGAAGATAAACCATGAAAGTTAGGTAAAGATGAGAGTGGAATATTCTTCATGGGAGATACCCCTCTAGGAATATCACCAATAGGAAATCCTAAGGTGGAAAAAGAGTTTTCATCATTTACCTCTCTTTCAGGACCTGCTTGTTCTTCATGATGCAGTTCTTCATTATACTCATCCATGATTTCTTTTGTTTGTTCCCCTGCTGCGCTTGCTCGATCCTCAATATTTCCTGTTGGTTTCTCAATTGTCTTAGGGCTCCAAATCTCTTTCCCCATTTCAAATTTTTCTTGAAAGGAAGGTTGGGATTTTAGTTTCCGAGAGTTTGGTCGCTGAGGAGCAACAGATTCAGATTTTGATATAATCTTGTCAATAAAAGTCTTCCTTCCTCCCCTTCCTCTACCCCTGCCACCTGTAGGGTCAATTTCTTTGGGGTCTCCACGTCCTCTCATGAAATATTTATATCTGAAAGAACATAAGTGCTTTTGAAATCTATAATTTCCTTCCCCAACAACGGCGCCAAAATTTTGGTCACTGTAATTGCTTATTAACTAAACAATCAAGTATTACATAAATTGTCAACCCATGGAAGTCTGTTTATTTCAATGGCAATCACACATTGTATATGCTCAATCTCAAAAGAAATCTAGAGTTCAAAGTTAAGGAAATAATTATCCAAAGAATCCCGGATTACATTAAGAAACAACAACCTAGGAAAGAAATCTTTCAAGATACTGCAAAAGGAAAGACCAACTATTCTGTAACAGAGAATAGGACCCTATTCCCCAAGCAGGAATCTTCAGCACCTGTTTTCGACCATCACACTTTCATGAACTCATTACTAATCAAAATGATTGACACGTACTGAAGGCTAATTATCTCCTAACAGAGAACAAGACCCTATTCCCCAAGCATGGATCTTCAGCACTTGTCTCTGATTATCACACTTTTATAAATTCATCAAACAGAATTACCGATCAGAATGATTAACAGTTACCCAAGCATGAATTATATGAAAACAATGTAACAACCAGTAAAGCAGAGTTTCAGAAAAACAGAGTTCAGTAAAGTAGAGTTTTAGCAAAACAGAATTTAATCAAGGCGTGAACATAAATAATACTAACACACTACAGAACTAATGGGTGAATCTTGTGAAGAAGGTGGTCCCTCCCTTCTCACAAGATTCCCCAGAAATGAAAGGAACTAAGAAGGAATGCTCAGAGTAATCCTTTATTCATCTATCAACTATATCATGTTACAATGTCTAAAGTGAACACGCCCTTCTCTATAATTCCTTTCTAGCCAAAAAAGATCCCCTCTAATGATGATTTCCCCTTATTTAAAGAGGAGAATCCCCTCAATACAATTGATCAGCAAATTACATGTTCACATACGAATCCTATTCTTAGTTGGATCTTCTATACTGGAATAGGATATCTTGATCTCCCGTAACAGAATGTTATTACAATAGTTGGACTATTGTGGTTGGTGTAATAGCTTCTTTATTTATCTTATTGTTACTGTTGTTGTATATTGTTTCAGCGTCGCAAATCACGGACTATTTCAGCAACGGGATTTATGTTCTGATTGTTTCAGCAACGTGGTCTCAAGCAACAACGATGGTTATGTTGGCTTAAGGTGCGGCTGTTGTGGCCAGTGTAACAGCTCCTTATTATTGTTATGCGAATTGTTGTTTCAGCATCGCAGACCATGGACTGTTTCAGCAATGGGGTTTGCGTGCTTTTGACTGTTTCAGCAACGGGCCTTCAAGCAGCAACAATAATCTGTAGTTCGAACTGTTTCAACACTATATATTTATGATCGATGGTTAAGTATGAGAGTAATGTAAAGTTACATGTAAAACAAATTAAACATATAGCAAAGAGAAGAGACGTTATATACCTTTGGAAAGATAGGGTAAGGTGATAATGTAAGCTTAAATGTGAGTGGAAAAGGGATGTAATGGTAGCAAAAAAGATGAGAAAAAAGGTACATTATAGGGTCCTAACACATTCAAGGCATGAATTAAGAAGGGCTACACCACAAATAACATCATTCACTCCCATGTATGAAAGTTTCTTTTATGGTCATTGTTTTATTTGTACTAACTTTGGACATAAGGCTGTATTTTTCAGAGCATATGGAAGAAATGTTCAGACAAGAAATACATATGTGGCTCCCCACAACATTGAATGTTACAAATGCCACAATTATGGTCACATAGCTTGAAATTGCAGAATCATGATTGAGCCCTCCATGAAAGAAAACATCAATGTCAGATACATGAAGGTTTGGAGAAGAAAAGAAAGACAAAAAGAGAAGGTGAATAAAGAATATGTCTCAGAGATAGTAGGATTTGCAGTAGTACGAGAAATAGAAGAAGAAAAGGTGAATATATATCAGTCCCAAGAGATAGTACTCTCGGGAATTGTAGTGCAAGATCATAATAAATCCATAGGAAAAAAGGAAGAAGTCGGAGTTCAGAAAGATGATGATTCTACAGACAAATAGGAAGATTACTTTGCATCAAAGCGGGTATTTTTCTGAGCCATTTGGCTTGGAGACTCCCAGTAAAAATGAATATTGAACAGGGGGATTCTAAGCAGCAGCTCTGTAGATCAGATAACTATCTTTAGAGCAATCATAATTGTTTGTAGATTTTGGGAAGAAAGGTTCATAGTAGTTTGATGATAGAAGTGTAGAATTTCTTGTTATAATTTGTTTTGGGACACATACCCATGCAGGTATAAACTGGAATTTACACAAGCAGAGGTTCATGATTGTATTCCACGCATATATTCAGTACAAATTGTTCCATACATGTGGAGTCTGATTTGCAGATAGAGAAGACCAATGGACACATTTGATTCAGTTTTAAGAGAAATAATATTTAGCTGCAGCAGATGGGTCAACATTGTGTGTGGTTGAGTAGCAAAATCATGGACAGTTTTATGACATATGGATAGAGATAGATTCATGATATATTTGGAAGGTCTAGACAGATATATCACAGTGGATGAAATCATATTAACAATTGGAATCAAACAAGTGGAATCAGTTAGTCATAGGAAGACAAACAATGAAAGGAACAACAGAAGAGGGGAAGAGAAATTGTCAGTAGAAGCTATATGGTCATTAATTTCCAAGATCTAAACATGACTAGTTCTAAATTCAAGTAACTTTGAATGATTTTTATATATGTCAATGAATTACAAGAGGAAGCACCAATGAAAAAAAATCTCCAAAAGAGAGGAAAGGAATAATACAAGAAGTCTCTCATTGATCTACACAATATCTTGCAGAGAATTCAAGAGGAGATAAATCTTCAAGAGAAAGAGATCAGAAGCATGAATACAGGGGGAGACATACCAACAAGGGGAGTCGCCCTTTTATCAAAGGGAGAGAAAGAGAAATATCAGAAGAGAAAGAATCGAAGCATGAAAATAGGGGGAGAATACCCAAAGAGAGATACCCTTTTCAATTGATTTCGAAGGGGGAGAGAAAAACATGAGGAGATAAACATTGATGAGGAGACATGGTCACAAGGGGAGCATGAGTGTTGGAGTATATGTGCTTTCATCAATTTTTGGAGCATGAGTTTTTCCACAAATGCTAAAGAGGGAGATTTTTGGACAGTTGGTTGTCATTGATAGAAACCCTTGGAGAAGTTTGGAAGCCCCAAATATGTGTTCCATATTGATGGTGAGTTAGTTTTCATTGATGTCAACAAGAGTGACTGATGTCAACATATTTGATGGGTGAATTTGAAGAAATATACAAGAATCCCCATAGGTGTGGTTATAGAACCTAAAGTTGATCAAGGAATAAGGACATGAAGGTCAGTGTAAATGTGGGTAATACATTCATCAATGGATAGTACTCATCATGCCATTTCCGGTAAAATCTTGTGCACCATGTGGTTCCTCACGGTTAGGAAGATATGCCCTCATGAAGTTGGAAGCCCCGAAAAATGATCAAGAAGCCCCTAGAAGGTTACAATTCATTAATGAAAAGGTAAAGTGGTTGTAACAAGAAAACACTAGAATCCATAAAGTAAACAAAAGAGGTTACATAGAAAAAGTATATATACACCTTAAGAAGTCTCTCACAAGCACATTCACTCATTCATTATATTGAATATCTTCTATGCGAGTAAGTGATTTGTTGGAAAGTTTGTGACGGTGAAATATGAGATAGTGAAGAGTGAGAAGTGTAGGAGGTTCAGGATCACATAGAAGAGATAGGGTTTTCTATAAAAACCGTAATTTGGTTGACCCCTACGGGTCAGACAACTAGTGTCCCACCAATCACCCCTGTGGATTTCCTAGTGCCTCTCGTACGAGGCCCCGCATGACAAAAGGTATTAGTCCTATGAGGGTAAGACATAATTGGTGAGAGATGTTGGTACCAGGATTTTGATGCCCAAGTCAGTCTACTTATCTACTTATCTATTATCTGATACAACATGTGTTGGAAAATACTGAGAGGGGGGGGGTGAATCATTATTTGAGCTATCAATCGCTTTTTATTTTTTCTTTCACAGAAAAATCTTAGTCTACTTTATAGAGATCAGTTGTTGTATATTCTTATGAAATCAGTAGTGCATCCAGAGATCTTATTATGGATTTCTTCATTCATCAGATGTCTTTTAAACAGTAAATCAACAAAATAACCTAACACAGATGAGTAGCACACACGAACACCAGGATTTAAGGTGGAAACCCAAATCGGGAGAAAACCACCGCTGCTGTTGTCTCTGTCTTCAATGAATATTATTAAGAAAATATTCTACAACCTTGTACTAATGCAGACTCATACTAGTACGCAGGCTTATACCTGCATAAGGCTACAACCTTCTCTCGTTTACCAGCCTTTCCTGGAAGGTAGCTTCAACCCCCTGAAGATAGCACCAGCTTCTACTGGTAAAGGGTTTAACCCTCATACTCACTGCTGACCACGTTTCATTTATTTTCACACTGGATCAGGCAGTTCATCTAGTGGTTATGACAGTAACAGAAAATATTTCAAGAGTGACCACGGATCTACAGACTATCAGGTAGTTACCAAAGGACACATATTAAATAACTCAATAAACCTGGAGAAGATGCCTCTGATCTCGTGGTTGCAGAACCCACAGCTGAGATCTCTCTGTCAATGTAGATCTGCTGCCGGACTGCCACAG
>ML791465.1:163825-187505 GCA_009831015.1 Picea engelmannii
CATTCCCTGGTTGTGCCACGTGTCCCTTTGCTGACGTGGTCTGCTGTCGTGAGTTGGATCAACGGTTCAGATCACATGTTGATCTGACGGTTCAGATTCAGTCGGGATTTCGCATATCGCGAAATCGGAGTTTTCGTTGCATTTTGTTCTTGCATTATGAAATCCCGATCCCCGAATCTCTGATGTAGCCTCCTGGCTGCCACGCATCCATACAAATGAACGGTCCAGATCCCTACTTAATTTAACGGCTGCGATCAAATCGCGAAATCGCGTATCGCGATTTCGGGGTTTTCGTTGACGAGTGATTTGGACATTTCAAAGTCCCGAACCCCGATCCGTACAGAGCAGTGATCAACGGTCCTGATCCTTTCTGGATTTGACGGTCCAGATTCAATCGGGATTTCACCTTGGTTTTTCCCGATGGAATATCTCCCTCTCAGCTTCTGTCTTATCTGACGGCCCTCGTTCTTTCGGGAATTTTGAATGAGATCCTGTGGTTGTGGATCTCTGTCTTCCTTCTCTTCTGCACGCCAACTCCATTGTTTCCATCAATGACAACAACCATCAATACACATTCATTGCTTGTTCAATATTTTCCAACAACATGGTGTCTACAGGATTACAGGTATGCTTATTTATTTATTTTTAGGGTTATGCTTTTCATGGTATGGTACATGCTTGAGGCATGGTGATGAGGGGATATGATATGGTACACTTTGTTGATGATATGATACATTTTTAGAAGCACATATTGGTATATGGTTTGGTATATGTTATGGTGATTATATTACATGGTTTAGATACACACTTGGTATATGGTGGCACTTGAATGAGGTACATTTCATAGTGATATTGATGCATGTTTGAGGCACTTCTTGATATTTTTATGGCACATGTTTGAGGTACATGCATTTGGATTTTTGGTACATGGTGTATGGAATGATTGAGATGTATCATGAGTGATATGGTATATGGTTGAGGTACATTTCATGGTACATTGTTTATAGTACATGTTAGCACATGATTGATGGTATGGTATAGGTTTGATGCATGGTATGGTACATGTTTAGTACATGTTTTGGTGTAAGTTTGTACATAGTATGGTACATTTTATGGTACATTGTTGATGTACATGGTATGGTACAGGTTCATGTGCATGGTTGATGCATGGTTGATACAGGTTGATGTACATGGTTGATGATTGATGTACATGGTTGATGTGCATGGTTTGATGATGGATTTTGTATCCATGTGAGTGGATCAGTTGATTGATGATGGTATATCAGTGATAGATATAGTGACAGGTTGGATGATTGGTTGATCATTAGTGAAAGGTTGAAGTGACAATGACAGTGACAGCTTGGTTGATGTGATAGTGGTATTCACAAGTTGATGTGACAGTGACAGTGATATGTTCCAGATGATTGGTTAATAATTAGTGACAGTGACAAGTTGGTTGATGTGATAGTGGTAGCCACAAGTTGATGTGATAGTGATAGTGACAGGTTGGTTGATGTGACAGTTGTAGTCACAGGTTGATGTGACAGTGATAGTGACAGCTTGGTTGATGTAACAATGGAAATGATAGGTAGGTTGATGTGACAGTGGTAGTGATAGGTTGATGTGATAGTGACAGTGACAGGTTGGTTGATGTGACAGTTGTATTCATAAGTTGTTGTGACAGTGATAGTGACAGGTTAGTTTATGTGATAGTGACAATGACAAGTTGGTTGATGTATTGGTGACATTGGCAGTGATAGTATCAGTGGTAGGTACAGTTTGGTCTACACTTATATTTCAGGGTGGTAGGACAAGGAAAGGAAAGGAAAGGGGGTTGTAGCCTCCTTTCGGTTGGTTCCGAAGAATTCAGGAACTTGGTGCTTCCTTCAGGTTGGTGCCTGTAAATTAGGGGGTCGTAGCCTCTGTCAAGTTGGTGTCGGATAACTCAAGGATTTGGTGATTCCTTCAGGTTGGTTCCTGTAAATTAGGGGGTTGGTGCCTCCTTCCAGTTGGTGTTGAAGAATTTGGAAGTTGGTGCTTCCTATGAATGTAATCTTTGATATATAGAAGAGAGTGTTCCATGGTTTTCTCCCATTTGGGCTTCCACGTAAATTCTGGTGTAATGTGTATCTGTGGTTACTTGTTATGCATTGTTTACTTATATTGTTGATGATATATTGAATACTAATCATAAACTATTGAATATTTTTGATAAAGTTGAAGTCTATATATTTTGGTAAAAAGTGGTAAAAAGTGCCCATATTGATTCAACCCCCCTCCCTCTCAATATTGGTGAATATTCCAACAAACACTTTGCGATGGACAGTCCATATCTACCTCCCAGAGATCTAACACCCAAGCTTTGGGGTGAGTGCATATGTTTTTCCCGCCCCCTTTCTCATATGACCCTTGGTCTTGGGCCCTTCCTAAGGAGACACCTATCACCCCATGACATGCTGGAGAGACTCGTGGCATAAACTCTATTGGACCCATGGAACCACTCATGGATCAACATGTGGTACCAACCTCATCATCCTCTTGATGCCTTTGCTAAAATCGATGACCCAAACCATATGTTGAGTTCCTATGATCTTGGTAGATCGATTGTTCAAATTGCATCTCGAAGTTCCTCTGTCAGAGTATCTCCTTGTGACCAACTCTGAATAACATCTCATGACAAACGGTCCATATCTCCTCTCAGATCTCTTCTGATCTTGGAAAACCAACGGTCATGATCGCATCTCAGATCTCTTTCAAGCTCAATAGATCGACTATCATATTTGTGTCTTTAAGCTCCTCCTAGGCATTGATACCTTTCTTCTATGCATTGGTGATGTGAATTCATCCATGTCAACATGTCGTCACCTTCCCCCTGGCCTCGTCCCGAAGGACCACCCAAATATACGATCAGGATTACTTTCCACTGGGTCTAATGGATGATCAGGATTTCTCCTCGGAGTTATTCTTTTGGAGTATCTTCATTCCCAGTGGACCAAAATACTCTGAACATTTTATTGCAATGGATGGTCACAATCACTCTGAATTCTTCCCCTATAAATCGACGGTTCTTCTTAATTCGGAGTCTCATCCCAGTCCAAATGTGGAATACTCTGAGGATTATTCTACAATCAACTGTTGAGATATTTCAGCCCTTAGATCCAATGGTTGAGGTTGAAACAAGGGTCTATTTTCTAATGCTCCCAAAGGGCCCATGCTTGACTCACTGGCCAATTACCTGTTTCCAATCATAGGTTGACACCTATCAATATTTAGACATGTTGGTGTTCTAAGTCAGCATGATAATGTCACCTCTCCTCCAAATCTTGATTAAATGAGACCACAGAGATCTACAACAAATTTTAATTGTGGAATTATCAATGATGAAAAATTGATATCTCTCTTCAAACTTTACATAATCTATGGTTCAACATATCCCTCGAAACTCCCCCCATCGTACTACATGAACCCAGGGATACTCCAACCCTCTAACTCCATTGATGCTCATAGTAGGGAGATCCAATGGTCTACAATTGCTCTCGTTGTTAGGAAATGAGACACACTTCCATGATAAACCTAGCATAAGAGAGGAAAAAATATTTAATCAAAAAAGTGAACAACAAAGCAAACACATAATACACAAAGATTTTACCTTGGAAACCCAAAATGGGAAAACCGACATTCCTTGAGCATTCTTCTCTATTGTTTTCTTATTCATTCAAAATAAAATGTTACATGTCTAACCTTGGTCCACACCTAAGACACAATTGACATTATACCCTCTTGCTTGCACAAGAATAACCCTGTACCCAATTCGACTTACATCTACATGACCAGCAACCTCTACAATTACAAACTCTTTCCATTATCCATTCATCATCTAAAGAATCAAGATTAATATTTTACATCCTTATAACACACCTTCTGTATAGGATTTATAGTAGGAAAAAACCTAAATAAAAGGTTCCCAAAAAAGGTTACAGATTCATGCATATCATTAGCTACAAATCCCACAAATATTGGGATTATGTTACAGTTTGACTACCAAGTCAGATTACCCGTCGACTATATATCGGTCTTCATTCGGTCTTTAGTCAGTTTCTGAATGCCCTCCCATCAACTTCTTTTCATTTGACCTCTTCGACTTGTTGTTGGTGTATTTACCATTCCGAACCACCTCAATCTTTGACTTCGACTTTACCCGGTCGACTCACCTCGACCTTCGACTTGTTTTTTATCAACCTTGACTTTGACTGCCATTTAATCCACCTCGAATTCAACTGCCATTCAATCCACCTCGACTTTCACAACAAAGAATATAACAATCCAACATTCTCCCACTTGTTGTCTTGTTTACTGAAACTGAAATAGCTCTGAACTTTCATTCACAAACCCAGGGAAACAATTCCCATTGCCTCTCTGCACCAAGAGAACTTCACAGCACTCATAGACTTGGTCAACAAGCATGTTATATTTTCCAACTTGTCTACTTTCTCCAGCAACACCTTGTTACTTTCCATCATGTCTCTCACGAAATGGTATTGTACATCAATATGCTTAGTCTTAGAATGATAAGAAAGGTTATTTTCCAGAAATGTTTTGATTTTACTGTCGAAACTTATCTTCATAGCTCTCTACTCAAATTTTATTCTTGAACACATCCTTTGAAACCATACTGCTTCTTTTCTTCCATGAGTGGTTGTCATGTATACAACTTTTGTTGTTGACAAGGCTATGATCGCATGCCTCTTACTCATCCATTTGATTGCTCCACCGAACATCTTGAACACATATCCAGTATTCGATCTTTGTCGATCCATATCTCCAGGTCAATTGGCGTCGACAAAGCCATGTATGTTTAATTCACTGTCACCTCTAGTTTTTCCTTGGTAGCATATAGCATAATATTTTGTGCCACAAAAATACTTGAATACTCTTTTGAAATATTTCCAATGCTCCTTCCCAGGTGTTGACATGTACATGCTCAACACTCCCACTGCATGGGCTATATTTTCCATGTATAGGAACCTCACCTGACTTTTTTTTCCATATATACAATGTTCACAAAAGTCGACTTCTAAATTACATTCAGGAAATTCCTCGACCATAACTTTTTTATGAATATATCGAAGTCATATATATCCAATTTTTCTCATCCTCTCATGTCATAGCATGGTCTAGTTGACTTTCTGATGACTTTTCGAGTCGGTTTGAATCGACTCAGTCTGAATCGATTCGAGTCAAAGTCGACTCGACTTCAAGAACAACAATGTTGTTGCATCTAGTCAAGTCGACACTCCCTAGTAAATTTTATAGGTTTCCAATCCGAACTCCTTCCATTAATACCATCACACCTCTAACCATCTTGCACGAATCATTCTGAAATAAAGTGTGCAATCTTGCATCACTCATATTGCTAACATATATCAGGTTTCTTTCTAAACTAGGAATGTGTAGCACACTTGGAAGGCTTCTACTCCTCCAATCCTATAGTACAAGTCGAACTCTTCCTTGTCCGAAAATTTTGGTTGTCGATTCGTCCCCCGATAACAAGTTTCCTCCTTCATATATTTCATATTCATAGAACCATTCTCTATGTGGTGTCATATGATAGGATGCTCCTAATCTGATCAACCAAACATCTTGATCTGATTGTGTGTTGGTCAACACCATGTAAACATCACCTCCCTTATATGGACTCGTCTTTCTCTCAGTTGATTGTTTCTCGTCGGATCCTGTACTGACTTCTGTTAGTGTCCTGATTTTCAAGGTAGAGTTATAAGTTTGTCAAGAGTTTGAAAAATTCATGCTTTGATCTTGGGAAGACCAATACATTCCTAGCTTGAGTCATTGAGTGTGTATGTTTTCAAATATATTTTGACCCATGAAAGTTTTCAAGTGTATGCATTAGTCTGTTGGTCATTGGTCTAATATTGTTTCCATAAGATCTAAAATGGCATGTCAAAAACAGTGAAGTCATAAAGTCTAGGAGAAAGGTTTTTGAAAGGAATGTCATGGAACATAATGACACATTATGATAATTAGAGAGTCATCAAAGGTCATCATGTCATATGTGTTATCTTTCCAAATGATTTTTGTACTTGGACTGCAAAAAAGTGCACGCGCTATGTAAATTCATTGTACAATTGCTTAGCACTACCCAAACACTCATGTCATCCCAAACGGCTAATCACATTTCAAATTGAGTCTGCTCGGCATATGAAAATATTTCCCCTCCCATTTTTCATGCAAAAGACTCTTTTCCATCGATCAGACTCCTTTCCCTCAGCAAATTCAAAAGACTCAACCTGCTACACAAACTCTATCTAGATCGCTATGCAATCTTTGTATTCCCTCTACGCAAATTTCACACAATAGCCACACACTACGCATCCTCTATTTCTCAAAATTTCTATGTGTCAAAGACTGAGGTGTTATGTTTTGTGCCTAACGAACAATCTTTGATTATATGCATGAGATATAAATACTTTCTTATCATATTGTTGAGTCCTTCGATACAATTTTTTAAACCTTAATCTTGTTTTTCGTTGTGTAAAGTTCCATGTCAGAGAGTTATCCATTGAACCTCCTTTTCCTTACCAGTCTTAGTGTTTTTATCCTACATCTTCAGCATGGCAACTCAAGAGAAAAAGAAATTAAATAAAGGAGGCAGTGTGCTGAGATATGAGCCAAAAAGCTTAAAATTAGTAAATTATGATCCAGGATTTAGGGTTTCCTTTGAACAAGATAGGTGCATGAAGTTTTGCAAAAAGATTCAAGGGCTCAATGTGCAGTTAACGAAGGAATTTTCCCTCGAATTCAATGGTGTCTAGACGAAGATTACTAATATTACTTTCCAGGTATCAGAGGATACAATAGTTGTTGCAACCGAGATTCCAGTTCACATGGAGAAATGGTTTAAACGTATGCCTATTGATCAAGCTTCCTACACTAATTTCCTGAAAACCAAGTACAAAAAGCATAATTTTGGTGATATTATTCCAAGAGAATGCATATTGGAGCATTATGAAAAGTTATTAAGAGTGGTTCAACGATATTTCACTTGTGAGGGAAGGTTTGAAAGAGTATACCAGTATCATATTAGGATTTTAATGCATTTCACATGAAAGAATATTTTAAATCTACCTTTTTACCTATACAGAATCTTAAGTAAAATGCCAGACAGAGTACATGCTAGGGTTGATAATATTAAAACCAGTTTGTTTCATTTCTCTCTGGTAAAGTTATTAGTGTTGGAAGAACTCAAGAAATTGAACAGAGATTGGGACTCTTTCTTTCCTTCAGCAAACATTCCTTTAGACCTGTTGGTATCTAAAGATGTCTAAAAATAGCCTTAGTTTAACATTAATTTATCAACCTGAGGATTTGTCTTTTATCTCAAAGAATATCGGCAAAATCTATGTAGATAGCTTGTAGAGGCTAAAATCGTGTAGTGAAAGAAAATCTCAATATCAACAATCAAGTTCCTCAAACATTCATTAAAGATTCTAGGAATTGAAATCTAAAGTTGTGCGATGGAAAGGAACTAATTAATCTATTGAATTCATTTTAAGAGCAGTAATTGAATCTAGATAAAGACTTGCAAAAACGACTATTATTATGAATCAAGTTGTTGGAAAGAAAAAGATGAATTACTCTATCTATGGAAAGAAACAGAGACTATAATCTAGTCAAAAAGAGACAACAATCATATTGATCCAGGTGGATATCGGTGGCCACCCACCTTTTCCAAATGGCTTAAAACAGTTTTCTGGCCATTTTGGCAATTTACTATTTTTAGCAGGTTTTAACTTCTGGGGCCATTTTGAGGGCCTAAATGAAGGTTTTTCGAGATCAAGGTTCTCAATGATAGCCAAAGGCTTGATTGAGCCCCCAAAATGAATCACCTCGATGATACCTTTCGAACGAGCTATCACACGCCTAAAACGGAGATCGTATGCAAAAGTTACGACCCCGGGAAGTTGATGCACCAACTTACCCAAACGGGGCCCACATGACTTTTGGCGCTTCATCTCCTAGGGTTAGGTTTTTGGACGTCTAGGAATTTTGGCATTCCCGATTATTGTAAAAAGGCCTCCAGAGCCTCATTGTAACGACCTTCTTGTGAATGCGAGTAGCCGTCACATCTCTTCTCATAGATAAGCTGCCACCATTCTAGCGAGTCTTTCACTCTGTATTTTTACAGTCTCTGTACATTTCTTTCATTAATAGAAATCATGTATTACTGTATTTATGTGTTTATGGATGCATCTCTGATATATTTATGTTATATTACTGGATATATCCGATATCTCTGTGCCTTTCTTTATTATATCTCCGCTCTCATTTCGTGCCGAAAATAATCCAGATCACGTACTTATATTGAAAGGAACAACAACTATATTCTAACGGAAAGGAACAGCAAATGTAAACTAAGTAAAAGAAACAGCAAATGTAAACTAAGTGAAAGGAACAGAAAATGTAAACTAAATGAAAGGAACAGCAAATGTGAACTTATGAGGAACTGTCACGCATCAAATCTCAGTAATAGGAATTGGAACAGTAATCATCTAATGCTTCAGGGAATATCTATCTCTTGCAATTGACATGAAATCATCAACACACTTATGCATTCATTTAACTACTGTAAAAGAGAATTGAATCACAAAACAGAAATTGAACTGATACAATTACAGGTCAAACAATAGCTCCTTCAAACTGGTCCCTTGGTCCTTAGAAGCACTGCTATTTGAAATTCAGTATGTAGAAATGATAAAACCGCTCGAAGCCTCTATTGATTTCATAGTTGGTACAACATTTTACAAAAGCTGCTAACGCATAGCAATTCTAAGTTCTGAGTTCTTGGGTGCAATTCTTTTTTTTCAAGATCTATTTACCCCTTATATATTACAATAATCTGGATAAATTAAGCTATCATGAGGATCGAGAGATCCTTGGGATTGCTTTACTATTACAATATAAGCAACTCGATTATCTTCAAAAATGCCTTGCGCCATAAAGTCTTCAACCTCCAATATCTTGCGCATCTCCAAGATTTCCTTTGTTATCTTGGGTTTGACAATATTTAACCAATCCTGTAATAAAACTAGACAATTCCAATCATATTTAGGATCTATGTAATCTAACTTCAACAATAACGCTAAAGAGTATATTATTCATTTTCTATTCTATTTGCTCCTAAATAATCGAAAAGTCAATCAAGATGACATCATGAAATGTGGGAAAAAGGAAGATATTTATACCTTTTTCATAACCTAACATACCCCCCAGCGTACCTTCTTGCATGTCCTCATGCAAGCTGAGATTTTAAATGTAAAGAAGTAATGTTGTAAGATGGAAAGGTTGGTTCACCAGGCTTTCTGAACCCATTGCTTCTTTTGAGTTCTCCAAAAGAAGCATCCTCCCTTTTCTTGTTAATTTGATAATATTTTTGGTAACTCTATGGAGGGAACCAGATGATAGGGGGATTATATCTACACCCAATCCAAGCAGGCCCTTCCTCTTGGAGCAATCTAGAATAGCTCTCTATTCTGAAGGTAGCTGCAAATAAATTCATATACCCAAAGGGTTACCTACTCTTTACTTCACTGGAGGATGCATCCCATCTCAGTTTAGAAGCAGCGAGATATTCCTCCTTAAGCTCCCTGAAACGAGTGATACCTGAACGTATAAATTGTAGATGGATAGGGGCTAAGGAGTCTACGACCCCCACTCTTTTCATAAAGGTTTTATGTCACGTAATGGTTGGAAAGGACTTTGGAGGTTCTCCCCTAATCCAGAGATCTATCCCAGCTTCCCTCTTTAAGAAGGTTTTATGAGATTTACCCCATCTAACTTGGTTCTGAATAAATGACAGAAATGCCTGAAACTGTATGTCACCTATGAATGGGCCTGGGTTATCTTCCCTTTTTTCTTCCAGAATGAAATTATGAAAGTACAATTCACACAAAAAGTATTGTACCTTTTTGTCCTGCTCTCTAAAACATGAAATAAACTCAGGTACAGTGGCAAATGAAATAGGTTTTCCTGCTCTGATGGCCTTCACTCTTAACAATAGATATCATTCCAACAAGAATAAAGTGTAATTGGTGGCAGGGGCTCTGCAATTAATAGCATCATAGTAGACATCACAGATTTCTTTGATTTGCTCTAAATATTTTTCTAATTGGGTTTGCACCTTTTTTATCTTCCCTTGGGCTCTAGTGAGCGTAGCATAGGTCTCACCCTATGTTGTTGTCATGTCCTTCAGTTCTTTAACAATCTTTTGATATTCATCCCTAGTGACCATTTCATCTTGGTGTTGAGCCAATGCTTGTTGGGATTGTCCCAGCTCTGCCTTTAGTTTATCAATGGTGATACCCTGTGCTTGAGACTGGGATTCTTGGTATTCTTCCATAGTGCCCATCTCTTCCCTGGATTGAGTTAATGCTTGTTGGACCTGTGTAATCTCTGCTTCCATTCTGTCCACAATAGAACTCTGTTTCTGGGACTGGAGTACTTGGTTCTCTTCCATAGTCAGTAACTCATTTCTGTTTTGAACCAGGGTTTGTTGAGACTGCATCAATTCTTCCTCCAATCCCCTGATGGTAGCACTCTGCTCAAGGATTTGAGCTATTTCCTCTAATATCAGGGTGTCTGTCTACACCTCAGCATCAATTACTTACGTAGATATCATATTTTTTTATGTTTTTAAAGGAATTGCTTCCTCATTCTGAGCTATTGTTTCTTCTACTACTATTTCTTCAGGGTCTGTCTGTATCCCTACAGAATTTGTACTAACTGCCTCTTTAGGAAGAGCATTTCTTCCTTACACTCTGACGCTTTTGTTCTTCTTTCTTATGTGGGCCTTATCTACCTGTTATAGTTGTTTCCTCAATTCCTTAATAATTTCCTTGAGTTTAACCACCTTCTGCTTTAATACTTCGGCCTTCTTAGCCTTTTTCTTCAACAGTTTATTTTCTTTTTTTAACTTTCTAATTTTCTTATGGCTCTTGGCTGATTTTTGTTTATGAGAGGTCTCAAGGTCTTCTTCATTCTGGCCAGCAAATGGTTGTTCCTTTGTTCCTTCCAAATGTTATGTCTATCCAAGAGGACTTCTGGTTTCAAAATGAGGTTCTTCTTGTGCTCTGTCCTCAGGAAAAGACATTTCAATATCAGGAAAATCTTCAACTAGTTTTGAAGAGGAGGCTTGTTCTGGGCATTTTCCTGGATTATTTGCACCTCTATCAATTGAGGTTCCCAAGCTTCCCAAAACCTAGGTTATTTCTTCCTCATAGCTCTTCATAAATTGTTCTGTCATATGTTCTAATGTCGGTTGGGTGTCTTCCTGATCATTCCTTTGTGAGGTATGTTCTACTTGCCCAATTTCTTGAGCATTCTCGCGTGGAGACTGTTATGTAGAATTCTGAAGTTCTTCAGGTTGTTTTGTTGTACCCTGAATTGCTTCAGTTGTTTCCTAAATTCATATACTTCTTCTTCTTGTCTAAATGATGGTTGTAGGGGAATTTATTTCTCTCTTCCTCTTTTTCATTAATGCTTGTGTTTGTGAGGTCTGGGCCTCTGCGATTTGGGCAGGGTCTGCCTCAGCTTCATCTTGAGGAGATGGGATTTCTCTTTGGGAAGTAGTCTCCTCTGCCTGTCTATATTCAATTTCCTGTGGTGGTTCTTCATGTCATAATTCAGGCTACTCCTGTTGTGGAGGTCTATTGGACTCAATCAGGTTATCCCAGGTCAATTGAGTTTGAATCAGTGCTTTATTTGTTATCAGTTTAACAAATCTATGGTGACTAATAACAGTAACAGGCTCCTTGGATTTTTGTGTTCTTAAGGAAACCTCATGTAATATGGCATTCAGAAAAAAAGGTAGATTAAGTACTAACCGTTGTTTTAAAGCTGCCAGCAATTTGAGGTGGCGAGGTCGAATTACGTCATATCCAATTGAGTCCCTTTCCCTTCTTATCCAATTCTTCCCCAGGGTCTGTGAAAGTTTCCACATCTTCCTTCAGTGTTGTGTATCTTCCTGTCCACTGAATGTTCATGTTAGGGAGGCCTGTGACCTCTACTAAGATTTCCGAGGTGACTGGGATTTGTATGCCTCGTACCATAGAGTTTTCTCCCTGCAAATTCTGAAAGAATTCAAGCGTGGAATTTGTGTCGTATCCTTGCAGACAGTTGAGGTACTCCATCCACCCCAACTGGTGCAGGATGTCTCTTGCTTGTTCTATAATATTTAGTAAATTTGGCTCCCTACGCACACCTCTTCCACCCATTTTGTGAGAAAATGTGGATGACTATCATTCTAGGTAGCAGACTTGGTTAGACCAGCTTGGAGGAAAAATTACTGAAAATAGCAAATATCAGAGACAGCAAATGTTTACAAATGTGGGTATTTATTACAAGCATTACCATCTTTATCGAGAAGTGTGTCGAGCATCCACTCCCCCCATTAATATAAAGTTCAACCTCAATCGTCAGCGTAGGGAAAAGTAATGAGTGTAGGTATTGATGGTGAGAAGTAATGATTGTACAGCGACCGCCAATGGGGATCAATCATTTATTTTCAAACAACATATTTTAATGATAATCATTAAATGTTAATCCACTTTTGTAGAATTGAAATATACCGATACTCAAAAGGATTCTTTAAGGATACATATGTCGAATAAATTAAATTTGTTCATTGAAATAATATCCCACATATAATAATGTTGTTACTTTTCCGTGTCGTTGAATACAACCGAAATGATAGCCTCGTTATTGAGTGAAGGAAATCTAGAGATGCGCAGAAACTTGGCGTTTAAGGTAAACTTCCATACCACAGGCAAAGCCACTATTGCCAGCAGGCATCCATAGCCTCGACGGGGATGCCTTCTAACCCTCATATGAGCATGTATCCTTGATATTTATTTGAATCGTCTTTTCCAAAAAGACCATTATCCTGGTTTGGTAGCCAGATGGTGATAATGCCACTCACTAGATTGTAACTTAGGTGAACAAGTCGTCTCGTGATGAGACCCCTTGTCCTTTGACTAGAAAATGTCAAAGGCCATTGCCCTGGTGTGGTAGCCATAGTGGGATTGTCACTTAGGTTATTATCCTATGATCGTGGTAGGTTGGCCCGTGATGAGACCCCCTATTCTTTTTGAAAAAAATTATTTTATATATATATTATTTTATTTTTTTTGTTGAAATGATAAGTTTTTCCTAGTTTGGTATCCAGATGGTGATAGTGTCACTCACTAGCGTGTAACTTAAGTGAACAAGTTGGCTCGTGATGAGACCTCTTGTCCTTTGATGAAATAAAATGTCATAGTCCATTGCCCTGTTGTGGTAGCCATAGTGGGAATGTCACTTAGGTTAGTATCCAATTATCGTGGTAGGTTGGCTCATGATGACACCCCCTATTCTTTGTGGGAAAAGAGAGAAATTTTATTGATTTTTTTTTTTATTTTTATTTTTTTTGTAGAAGTGTATGAAGGGAGGCTCATCTACTCCTTAAGAGTAATGGATGGTGTAAAGAAGTGTAAGGATTCCAAGTAAAAGTGTGCCTCAGACTCCTTATTAATTATAAAGGTGAGATATCATTTAAGTGTATTTGTATGTATAAGAAAAAAAATGAATTATGGTGGTTACAGGTTATGAACAAGGTTTAAGATATTTCGAAGAAAGTGATCCAAAAAAACAATTTGATAGGTATGGGAGATAGTCCACAAAATAATGATAGATCGTTAGAAATAATGCTAGTGAAAATTATTTGGTGAAAGTTGTACCACAAAGAAAAGGTTTAGCATTTTATCAGCAATGTAGGGAAGGAACGGCAAAATGAACGACAAGTGTGGAAAAGGAATAGTGGGTGCAACAAAGGAACAACAATTTTTCCGTTCAAAGGAATAGCAAGTACGCAAAAGGAACATCAATTGTTCTGTTCAAAGGAACAGCAGGCACACAAAAGGAACAACAATTGTTATGTTCAAAGGAACCGCAGGCGCACAAAAGGAACAGCAATTGTTTCATTCAAAGGAACAACAGGCGCGCAAAAGGAACAGCAGGCATGCAAAAGGAACAGCAATTGTTCCATTCAAAGGAACAGCAGGCACGCAAAAGGAACAGAAATTTTTATGTTCAAAGGAACATCAGGCACGCAAAAGGAACAGCAATTGTTCCATTCAAAGGAACAGCAGGCACGCAAAAGGAACAACAATTGTTTCATTCAAAGGAACAGCAGGCACGCAAAAGAAACAGTAAGCACGCAAAAGGAACAACAATTGTTCCATTCAAAGGAACAGCAGGCATGCAAAAGGAACAGCAATTGTTCTGTTCAAAGGAACAGCAGGCATGTAAAAGGAACAACAATTGTTCCATTTTTAACCATCTGAATAGGTAATTTTTAGAAACCTGACAATGTATTTTTCTTGAATTCAAGGTTGATTCCTCATCAACTAAATTCATTTATGAGTTCGTTTATTTCAAAATTAAGTAATGGATGGTTTTTTAATGTTATGAATTTCATTATAGTTGCCCAATTGTTGTTGTCGAATCATGACACATTCATTTCTCTGCAAAAGACAAGGTTTGGGTGATGAGATAAAGCGGGAGTTCGGAACAGAAAAGAGTGTTAATTGAGTTCATTACAGTTATCCTCCCCAATTTTGACTTTCTCGAATGACTGTCAATAATTAAAAAAAAAAAAACTAAATAAAATCTACAGCAAACAAAATTATATACAGTATGTACAGTGTCAACAGAATTGAACATTTATGGATTTGGGGTGGTTGGATTACCTTCCCAGCGAGCCAAAATTTAAACGGTAGGGTCCTTACTTACCTCTTGGTAGAAAGATTCTTTTGAGGGAGGTTGATGATAGAGTCATAGTCGGTGTCCATTGACCTGAAATGGAGATTCGGACCTGTCGATGGTGCTTAACATGACTGTGCCATTGTCATGGACTTCATTGATTTCGTATGGTCCTAGCCACCGTGTCTGTAATTTTCCCGGAAAATCCTGAAATCTGGAATCATAGAGGAGAGCCCAGTCACCTTTTTTAAATGATTTTTTTTTATATGCTTGTCATTCCAGGTCATTCTCTATTGCTAAATAACTGTCGTGTGATCTACAGCAGACAGGCGTGCTTCATCCAATTCGTTGAGTTGTTGAAGGCGATGTTTATGTTCTTTTGTAAGATCTAGTCTGATTTCCTGGGCCATCCTTAGAGTCTTGATTTCAAACTCGATTGGGAAGATGGGTTCTTTTCCATAGACTAAATGATAAGGAGAGTAGCCAATGGTATTATGATGTGTTGTGTAGTAAGCCCATAAGGCATTTGGGAGATCAAAAGCCCAATTATGTCTATTTGTTGAGACAGTCTTTGTCAGGATTGCCTCCAGGACTTTATTGGTGCTTTCCACTTGCCCATTTGCTTGTGGATGGTAAGGAGAAGTTATTATGTGTTTGATATGGTAATTATCTAGGGTGGTGGTGATTCTATGAGCTGTAAATTGTGACCCCCCATCAGTAATTACCTCTCTTGGTAGTCCATAGCGTACGAATAATTTGAAAATAAATTTGATGACTACTTCTTCTGTTGCATTTGGTAAGGCTTCTGCCTCTACCCATTTAGTCATGTAGTCCATTGCGACTAGAATATAGGCCTTCTGATTTGAATTTGGATTGAAGGGACAACGAAGTCTAGTGCCCATCTCTCAAATGGTTCCGCAACTACTTGTGCTTTCAAAGGAATTTAATCAACCTGACCTGGTTTTCCCATTCGTTGACAACTATCGCAGGTCTGGACATATTTCTTCGCATATCTGAATATTGAGGGCCAATAGTAGCCCATCTGCAGAATTTTGTGTCCAGTCCTACGATCTTCAAAATGCCCACCACAAGGCTCAACATGTTTTGCCTTTAGTATGTCGTAGATTTCGTCATCTCGTACGCATCTACGAATTTGAAGATCAACTCCACTATGGAAGGGATATCTGCTAATCCAGGCGAATCGTGCACTACGTTGGACGATCAGTTTTCTTTCCCTTGATGAAAGATGTGTCGGTAATCTTCTCGCTACCAGGTAATTTTCCATGTCAGAGTACCAAGGTGGCTTTGTAATAATGGAAAACAGATGCTCATCTGGAAATCGATCTTTGACTGTTAAGGAGTTGTCTGTTTTGGGTATGCGGGATAGGAAGTCTGGGACGAGGTTTTCTCTCCCGGGTCGATCTTTGATGGTGATATCAAATTCCTGCAATAGTAACAACCATCGAATGAACCTTCCATTAGTAATTGGTTTATTAGCCAGATATCTAATAGCAGAATGATCAGTATACAGAATGACCGGATAGCCTGTTATATAATGACAAAATTTATTGATGGCATGTATAACAGCTAAAAAATCTTTCTCTGTTACTGTATAATTAAGTTTAGTTGGATTAAGATTCTTGCTAATAAAATAAATGGCGTAGGGTTTCTTATCCTCCTCCTATCTGAGGACAGCGCCTATGGAAATATCTGATGCATCGGTGGAGATGTGAAATGGTATTTTCCAATTTGGGCCCCTCAATGCCGGTGTTGTTGAGATCAACTTCTTGAGTCCTACAAATGCCACATCACACTTGTCAGACCACTAAAATTCTACATTACTAGTCAAAGCATGTAAATGTGCAGCGGTTCTTGCAAAATTTTCCATAAATCTACGATAGTATCCTGAAGCTCCAAGGAAACTACGTACCTCAGTTTGTGTGTGTGGTGTAGGTAGATTAAGGATTACCTCTATTTTTGTTGGATCTACCCTAATTCCATATGCAGAGATATAATTCCCTAGTACCACACCTTATGTCATCATCATATGACATTTTCGTGGCTTAAACATAACCTGGTCGCAATGCATCGTTCTAGTATTTTCTCCAGGTTATTCAGTGCTTGATCGAAGTCGTCGCCATAAGGAGTGAAATTATCCATATAGAATTCAAGTCCTTCGTTGAATATGCTCAGAATGGCCCTTTGAAAGTGGTTGGAGCGTTACAAAGTCCAAAGGGTAATACTCTGTATGCAAAAGTGCCCCAGGGGCATGTGAATGTAGTTTTATCTTGATCTTCTGGGGAAATCTGAATCTAATTGTACTCACTAAAACCATCTATGAAAGAAAAGAATTTATTTCCTGCCAAAGTATGCAGGACCTGGTCAATAAAAGGTAAAGGGAAGTGGTCTTTTTGAGTGGCTTTGTTAAGTTCCATGTAGTCAACACAGATGCGCCATTTCCCACTTTTCTTTGGGACGATCACTAATGGGGAAACCCACCAACTATCTAAGATGGGATATATAAAATCTACGTCCAACAGCTTTTGTAACTCTTCTTTAACAATATCCCTGAGGTGAGGATTCAATCTTCTCTGTGGCTATCGGATAGGCCGGGTATCTTTTTCAACATAAATGTGGTGTGTGCAGAGTTGCGGATCAATACCTTTCATATCAGAATATTCCCATGCAAAAGCTTGCTAGTATTTGGAGAGGACTTGAATTAGCTTCTGCTATTGTTGTTCATCTGAATTGACATTGATGTTTAGAGACCTCCCTGGTGCAATCTCGACAGGTTTGTTGTTATGACTGGTTGTAGTTGGAATTTGTTGTTCCATTAAATCTTCCAGTAGGTCTCCTTGTGCTTCACAGTCTAGAACAGCTTGGAGCATCTCGCAGGTCGGGTTGCTCATGGTGGTTGGATTATTGATAAATCCACTGATTACATCATCCTCTAGCTAGTTTTTAAGTCTGAGGGCTTGTTCCTACGTAAGAGGGGCTCGTAAATCCTTCTCTGGGTATCGCGGTGGTGGAAATTTTGGATATACGAAAGTTGGACTTGGTTTAGCAAGTGGATATAAAGTGAGGTTCTTTGTGATACCCCCTCTAGTGATTGTCATATTACATGCTCGACATCCTATGTACGCATCTTCTGTTGCAAGCCATGGTCTTCCCAATATCAATGGATTCCCTTCAAGTCCACTTCTTGGGTTGATGATGAGGAAGTCCATTGGATATTCCCAAGAATCGACGAAGATGGATATATCATATAATGTGCCAACTAGTCAAACTACCGATCGATCTGCTAACTACAGCATTATTGCGGTGGGTTCAAAGGAGTTAAAACCCAGGGTATTGCAGGTTTCCATAGTCACGATGTTGATGGTTGCTCCCAAATAAACTAGTGTATTGGGAAAAGAACAGCCCTAGATCTGAACTGTCAGTATGGGATTCCTCGGATCTGCATATTTAACCGGTTCTTGTCTACCTAAAATTAGATCAGACAAGGCTCCTACCACGCAGACCGTTGATGATGGATTTTTAATTTTTCTGACAGGATTTCTCCCACATAGCTCCTTGATCATTTTTTCGTAGATTGGGATGTCCTGAAGAGCTTGCAGGAGTGGAATATTGATATATAAATTCTTGAGTTCCCCTACAATGTCGAAGTTGGGATATACGGTTGGTTTTTCTATCATCAATCTTTCGGGGAACGGAGGGGAGGGTGTTGCATCCTTATTAGGATCTTGTGATTCGACTATGTTTCCCTCCTGCTTGATTTCTTTTGTTATTACCATAGTCGAAGGTGTTATTGTTGGTTGTTTTTCACTCTCCTTCTCTTGAAAAATGTTATTTTCTTTAGGAGAGATTATTCGTCCCAATCTCAACTGTAGTTCACTGCACCTTACCGAGTTGGTATCTCCTTCTCCATTCTCCATAATCTGGAAGAGATGAGTCGGTATTTTACTTGGATTTGGATGAGGTTGGGGTGGTAGTTGAGGGCGCAATTGGGATTGTGGGTTTTGGGGCAATTGGAGTGGTGCTTGTAATGTAGGATGAGTTTGAGGGGCCATCCCCATGGGTTGGTTGTTTATCCCCATGGGTTGGTTGTTTATCCCCATGGGGCGCTGCCAATTCTGATTCCAATTTGGGTTTTGGGTAGTCATGTTGGGCCACTGTGAAGGGTAGATGTTGTTATTTGAGTTCTTCCAGGATGAGGCGGGATATTGTGAGTTAGGCCAAGTGGAAACTGCAGTTGGTTGATTCTTCCAGGCAGGATTTGCAGCGGGCTGGTTTTGCCAAGTGGAATTTGCAGGTGGGTATTGTTGGGGCTGCCAGTTCTGATCAATAAATGGCTGACCCTTCCATGTGCTACCAGGAGATTGTTGTTGATTATACTGTCCAGAGAAGAAAAATGAAGGGTCCTGCAATGTATTTGGAGGTCGATTCTTCCATTGAAGACGTCGAGCCATCAGATATAATGGCTTTGTTTCTTCTTCTGCTTCTCTAAAGACAGATTTCAGTCTAGGAAGTGATGGGCATTGTTCCATGTTGTGATCCTTGGTACAGATAGCGCAGACCCGAACCACGTCCAAAGGGCAATCCCTTGGACCATGTTTTCTTCTGCATCTGTGGCAAAATATGGCCAACGTTTGTTCTGCTTCTATTTTTTTCTGTTTGGCCTGCAACACATCCAATTGTGTAGTCAGAGTGCTCTGAATATCTATTTTGAATTTTTCTAAGAGATTACCAACTTCAGCTCGCGTAACACCTATGTTGGTAATATTGTTATTTCTAGTGAGGGGGGTACGCATCCCTGATCTGGTCTGTGAACTTCCTCTTGAGCACCTGATGCACAGTAGGATGATTTCATCATAATTTTCTTGATAAATGTCACCCTTCCCCATTAAATTCAACATTTCTACCCATTCATCTTTCATACCTTTAATCAGAGTTGCCTTAAGTACTTCACCTGGTAACGTGCCATAGGGTGATCTTTGTAAATTATATTGAAATCTCTCGACATATTCTTCTAATGATTCATTTTCTTTTGTAGTCATTTGAAATATTTCATCTTTTAAGTCTCTGGTTCTACAATAATCCTAATATTTTGTCAAGAAGGCATGTTTCATCTCATCCCATGAGTTTATAGTTCCTCCCCCTAATCCCATGAACTAGCGTAGAGTTGCTCCTTTCAAAGTGGAGGGGAACAATTTTAACTTTTGGGGTTTATAGGTGTAATCATACCCTCTACATAGGACATCAAATTCAAATAAGAATGCGTCCAGATCTTCTGATATTAATCCATGAAAGGTTGGCAAGTTTTCTAGGGGAATTGCCTTCATGGGGGCATTGGCGATTGGATCAACTATCGGATATTCCAAAGTGGAAGTCTGGGGACGTTGTGGATTTGGTTGTGCCATTTGATTGAAAATATGCCAGAAATCTTCAGGGATTTCTTGATCCAGATGTTTTATTTGAATTGATTGGTTATCTGATCCTCTGGGGGATTTGATTGCACTCCCTCTATCTGGGATTGCGGGTATGCCTTCTTCTTTCACAAGAGATTCGGGATTGGGTGGTGGGTTTGTCTTAGCTATCCCACTGGTTTCTCCTTCCCCTTCCTCCAGATTACAAGAGTTTCCCTCCTCTAAAGGGTTGAGGGGTGGAATATTTGTGCTCTGAAATCTTTGCTTAGCCCCTTTAGTTTTGCTATGAATCTCGGTGTGGGATGCAGTTGGTGAAACTGCCACCTGAGGGATTCGGGTAGATCCTTTCCTAGGTCCAACTGAAGCTTGAGATTATGATTTTTGGATGATGTCATCTATGAAAGTGATTCTTCCAGGGAGCATCGAGCCCTAGGCTTCGATAATTTTTGGTGGGGGTTTTGGTTTTTCAAGGTCTTTCTTCTTAGTCATACACACTTCACACAAAAAAAGGAAAATCAAGACAGAAAAAAAAACACCTATGCAACCTCTTAATGCATCAGCTGGAGGTAGGTGCTAGTATAAGCATCTTACTTATTGCCTATGTAGGTTCTTACCCTCCGTCTTCAATACCTCATCCTCCAAAGGCACAATCTATGCTACCTTTGACATTCTTCCCCGACAACGGCGCCAAAATGTTGGGCTCTAAAGATGTCTAAAAACCCTTAGTTTAACATTAATTTACCAACCTGAGGATTCATCTTTAATCTCAAAGAATATCGGCAAAGTCTATGCAGATAGCTTGTAGAGGCTAAAATCATGTAGTGAAAGAAAATTTGAGTTTATCAACAATCAAGTTCCTCAAACATTCATTAAAGATTCTAGGAATTGAAATCTAAAGTTGTGCAATGGAAAGGAACTAATTAATCTATTGAATTGATTTTAAGAAAAGTAATTGAATCTAGATAAAGACTTGTAGAAATGACTATTATTATGAATCAAATTGCTGGAAAGAAAAAGGTGAATTACTCTATCTATGGAAAGAAACAGAGACTGTAATCTAGTCGAAAAGAGACAACAATCGTATTTCTATTGAAAGGAACAACAACTATATTCTAACGGAAAGGAACAGAAAATGTAAACTAAGTAAAAGGAACAACAAATGCAAACTAAGTGAAAGGAACAGCAAATGTAAACTAAATGAAAGGAACAGCAAATGTGAACTTATGAGAAACTATCACGCATCAAATCTCAGTAATAGGAATTGGAACAGTAATCATCTAATTCTTCAGGGAATATCTATATCTTGCAATTGACACGAAATCATCAACACACCTATGCATTCATTTAACTATTGTAAAATAGAATAAAATCACAAAACAGAAATTGAACTGATACAATTACAGGTCGAACATTAGCTCCTTCAGACTGGTCCCTTGGTCCTTAGAAGCACTGCTATTTGAAATTCAGTATGCAGAAATGATAAAACCGCTCGAAGCTTCTATTGATTTCATAGTTGGTACAACATTTTACAAAAGCTGCTAACGCATAGCAATTCTAAGTTCTGAGTTCTTGGGTGCAATTCTTTTTTTTCAAGATCTATTTACCCCTTATATATTACAATAATCTGGGTAAATTAAGCTATCCTCAGGATCGAGAGATCCTCAGGATTACTTTACTATTACAATATAAGAAACTCGATTATCTTCAAAACTGCCTTGCACCATAAAGTCTTCAACCTCCAGTAGCTTGCGTATCTCCAAGATTTCCTTTGCTATCTTGGGTTTGACAATATTTAACCAATCCTATAATAAAACCAGACAATTCCAATCATATTTAGGATCTATGTAATCTAACTTCAACAATAACACTAAAGAGTGTATTATTCATTTTCTGTTCTATTTGCTCCTAAATAATCGAAAAGTCAATCAAGATGACATCATGAAATGTGGGAAAAAGGAAGATATTTATACCTTTTTCGTAACCTAACAAGACCCCAAAGGAGATACCCCCTCATCTGCTAAGAAAATGGATTCTAAAGATTCAAATGGGAAAGAGAAAAGGTTTGCAGAACAAGGCATAGGAAAAGGAAAAGAAATTGAAGATTATTCACAAAGCAAACAAGCTAAGAAGAAATGTAGAAAGCTACACTTTGCTGATGAGGTGGATTAAACACCAAAATTGAGTAGTCCAATCACAAGGTCAGCTGCCAAAAGACTACATGTACCTTCCCTGGATACATAATTTGTTGAACACGCAATTCAAGAAGTGGATAAAGATCAGGTGCAGCCAGAAGAGAAAGAAAAAATAATCAGAGAGTTACAATATCAGCTCAAAGAATCTCAACATGTCATAGATTAGTCCTATTATGAAAATAGGGAGATGAAGAGGAAATTGGGTGAAAGGGTTTCTAATATTCAAACACCACAGGATGCAATAGGTTTAAAGAAGGAATCAACTTCAAAGGTTCTAGAAGGTTCTAAAGGGAAATAAATCAGGAAATTTCCTAAAACAATGGAGTTTACTAAACCTACAGCCCCTGTAACAAGATACTCATCCAAAAGGATAAGTTCAAAATACAGGTTTGTAGAGGAAACACATGCACAGGGCCAGCTTGTATCAATTGAAAAGATACAGACTTCACCTGAAGAGGGTGAGAAAACGGTCAAGTGGCTCAACAAGCAATTAAGGGAAACACAGAATCTAATTATCTAGCTCACGGAAGAGAAAATAACAGCAAAACTAAAGTTTAAGAAACACTTTCAGGAATGTGGACCAGCCATCAACAATACCTGTGAAACTCTTTCAAATTCCTAGTCAAAGTTGAGAAGAAATTCACTTTTGTTTAGGCAAGTGGGAAACTTGAAAAGACTGAATTTGTCATTGAGGAAAGAAAATAGGTCTCTGAAACTAAGGATCCAAGTTGATGATGAAGCCAAGGGAAAGTTGGACATACTTGCAGAGTGGCTGAAATATAGATTTCATGTTTTCACGGTTTTTCCTTTTTTGATCAATTAAGAGTTAACTTGTTTTGATTTTTTGTCTGGAAAGTAGCATTGTACAAAACTTGCGTAGCGATATCACGCTATGCAGGTGTTGTAAGTACACACATGATTAAAAGACAATGGGCAATGCTTGATGGATGATATAACAATCATTTTCTGATCCGGATTATTTTCGGCACGAAATGAGAGCGGAGATATAATAAAGAAATGCACAGAGATATTGCAGATGTTCAATAATATAAAATAAATGTATTAGAGATGCAACCATAAACACAGATATACAGTAATACACGACTTATATTAATCAAAGAAATGTACAGAGACTGTAAAAATACAGAGTGAAAGACTCGCTAGAATGGTGGCAGCTTATCTCTGAGAAGAGATGTGACGGCTACTCGCATTCGCAAGAAGATGGTTACAATGAGGCTCTAGAGGCCTTTT